>LR738711.1:248114492-248159723 GCA_902687465.1 Secale cereale
GGGGGGGCTAGCAATAATAACGTGCGCTTTGTGCGACAGGTGCCACATCAAAGTTGTGCATTGGATATTTTAACATCAAACCACCCTTTTCATACATATATTTGGTCCAAATGAAAGCGTGTTCGTGTTCTGACCCTTTCCCGCATTTTTTGGCCAAATTTATAGACAGCAGACGAGTCAGGCGCAGCAACCGTCTGCGATCGGGTATGAGACATGCATGGTTAACTAGGACTACCCATGTGTCGCGCCCCTGCCCCTGCCACCCACATGATCACAGTAGATTGGGCTCCACGAGGCTTCCCTCCCCCTCACGAAAATATCTACTCCCTCACAATCTCGAAAATATCTACCCGTGGAGATGTTTTTTTCTTTTTGATAGCACGCGATTAGTATGTCCGGACCGTGTGCGATGTGTGTTACTCCCGCTCTACTTCAATAAGTAGATCCAAATTTTTAGTAGCCCCGGAATTTTACTCCCACCTCCATCCCTCGCAATCTCAAAAATATCTGCTCGGCTGGAGTGTTTTTCTGCACGATTATTATGTTTTCATCGTAAGTGAAGTTTGTTACTCCCGCCCCGCTCTGCTTCAATCATTTGATCCAAATTTTCAGTAGCCCCGCCATTTTACACCTACCTACTAAAAGTTTTAGTACCCGCGCCATTTCCTCAAACACCACCTTGGTCCGCCCCCTCCACATACACCCCAAATCCTTCGCTCACCCCAAATCCCCCGCTCACACACATACACACCACCCCTCCCTCGCTCCAAAACTAAGTAGCCACCGCCGCCGCGCCGCCTCCATCGTCAACCTCTGCCGGTCTGCTCGTGCAGTTTACCCATCGATATGCATACCCTCGCCGCCCTTAGTTTCTTAGATGACGCCTGCGAAATGCCCCCTTTCCCAAAGATCCCCATCCCCACCCCTCCCCCACTCTAGAGCGTCATAGCCTAAGCCCGGCTACGCTTACTGGGGAGCTCGAGGAGCGAATGGCCTAAAAGAGGTTTACCGCGGCCTCTTCTCTAGACGTCGGCCAGGGGGCCGCAGAGGAAGCTGACAATGATGACTGGACCTGGATTGAGCCTTTCAATCAGCAGGCTAGAGTATTCTGGCTTATCGCGGTCGCCGGCTACGACATCTAGGTCGTCGACCGATGGCTTGGCGCGTGTTGTGTCCCCAAACCCTTCGGGTTCGACAACCGTCGATCTCATCGATGGCCCTGCCACTGATCCCCTGTGGCTCGTTATGAACAATTGACATCCTTCATCACCATGGAGCCCCTTTTGTCATTTCTTAAGGACATGTTCTGCGACGCTGGCTTGGGATCCTCAGCTGGCAAGTCAGACCTCATCAGCGGCGACCACGAGGAGGAGCCAATCCGTGTCAAGTGAGGAAACCCATGATTTGTTTTCTCGAACCCCCTTTGTAGTAAGAACCAGTCCTACATTTATTGCTATATTTGGTTGTTTGCATTACGACTTGTTTATTTCTACAGTTTATGGTTGTTCGGTTGTTTGTAGTTAGCATATGTCCAGTTTCAATTGCATCTTTGGTTGTTCGTAGTATGCCTTGTTTATTTCAGCTATTAACAGTGTGATGTTCTATTGTTCTATATGTCCTAGTATGAACTGTGTAGTTCAATTTCATCAATAAAAATTTAACAATTGCTCTATGAATGACTATATTTGGTTGCTGTTAAGCATGTTGTAATCCCTCCAAATCTTTTTAGTTCACATATAAGATTTATCTAAAGTCAAGCCTCATAAAGTTTGACCAACTTTATAGAACAAAATACCAACATTCACAATATGAAATAAATATCAGTACATGTGTCATGACTTAAATTTTCATATTATATAACTTTATCATGCTAGATGTTGATATTTTTTCATATAAATAAGGTCAAACTTTATGAAGTTTGACTTCAGACAATTCTTATATGCAGAGTAAAAAGGACCGGAGGGTGTATTGAACACGCCTTTCCATTTGATTTAACAATATCACAGTTTGGATACTCTAACTTAGCTAGATGTTAGAATTAGTTTCTAGCTCATGAAAGGTAAAAGGGAGAGAGAGAGATTGCTGGAATAGTTGATTGTATAGCTTGAGCCTCGTGGGCATATATATAGGAGGGAGTATTGAACACGCCTTTCCATTTGATTTAACAATGGCACTTTTGGATACTCTAACTTGGCTAGAGGTTACTGGGTTACTGTTAGTTTCTAGCTCATGACAGTTAAGAGGGAGAGAGAGAGAGATTGGTGGAATAGTTGATTGTATTGCTATATTCTTGGAGTACAAGTCAAGGTAGAATAAATCATATGCTATCCTACGTTTCCTAAATAACAATGGTACTAAACAATGACTAACCCTGAACAAACTCTAGACAAAGAGGTGTTTGGATGACAGTGTTTAGATTTCTAATTGGGGTTATCCAAACTACCCCAATCAGCACCTCTTGGGTGGGATAGTTGTTTTGGGTGAGTTTGATGCAACTAGCTCAAACTAGCCCTCATGTTTGGATACTTTAGGCTGATTTGAGCCCAAACTATCTCAAACTAACTCTAACCCATGGACCCAAAAAGGGCCAATAACTAGTGTACTTAGACCTGCACAATACAAGTTTGAATGACTACATTTGCTTGTTTTTAAATATTAGGCTAGTTGCAGTTAATAACACACCTTTCAACTTCTTGTATTTAAATATTAGGTTTTTAACAATTTGATCTTGCACATGTAGGTCCTGCTGTCAGAGGTTTTGACCCACTGTTTGACCCTTTTTGCATATGTGGAAATGGGTTTTCCATGAATATTAGTCAAGTCAAGAAACTCAGAAAGATTGTTACGATAACGAAAAGCGACAAAAACAACAAGATCTTTGTCTGCACAATTAAGAAGACATCAATTAACTGCGGGATGGTACTAACTGTTATACCTTGTCTTTTTAATTCCTTTGCGCCATTTCAAATCTAGAGAAGATATTCATGAATATCCTTGCTTTCAGGCCTTTCCAAAGCAGTTCACTTATGATTACCTCTCAAACCACATGTATGGTCAGGAGGCGAGGAAGGTTTTCATACAACACCGACGGTTCAATATTGAAGTGTTCCTGAAGAGGATGAAGGATGGATGGTCAATCATCCACAGGCACTGGCCTAAAGTTCCAAAGACCTTCAACATCAATGAAGGCTGAATATTCGCCTTCCGCTTCAGCAGTTTTCTAGATGAGATTCATCTATCTATGTACCATCTATGATGCTAATTTCAAAAGGTTATCGATGTTGCATGTGAAACTTGGTGCTGGTGCAGTTGTGTAATGGGGTAGCTGAGTGCCGAAGCCATATGTTGTTGTACTCTGATGTATTTCAATTAAGAAATCATGATTCCTTAATATGGAAATGGAATATTTTGTGTACTTAATATGAAATGTCAATTAGGTTAATAAATGGATTATTAATAATAGGGCAATTAGCCTGCTAATGGCCAATTAGGCTTTTCTATTGCGAACGGTTATTGGGAAAACACCGTGGGCGATGACCTCAGGCAACACACACAGTTTCTAGGAATAAACCGTGTTGCATCATTGAATAATCACACACGACATCCTCTTGAAAACTGTTTGAGTTACGACACCTTGTGCAAATGTTTACCACATAAAAAGTGTGTGTGATGGACAACCTTTGCCATATAGTTTCTTCTACGCACCATGTGTGATGCATTCAATAGCGCAAACGGTAAAATTGTTAATATCGTGTGCAATGGCAATGCTACCACAAACAATTTAATGGGGAAAATTGTGTGTGATGTACCTGTGAACGGAAATGTTTTCCTTGGAGTCACTGTGTGGGATGTATATACGAACGAAAACGTACTTCTTAGATTACCTGTGTGGGATGTACATACTAACGGAAACGTATTCCTTGGATTGATCGTGTGGAATGTGCATACGAACGGAAATATTTAGCCGGGACTGACTGTGTGGGATGTACTTATGACAAGAAACGATTTGGCCTATATAATTGTATTTTTTAAGAACAACTGTGCGTATAACCATATTTCATCGCTCACCATTCGCACACGACCTCATTTTGTCGAGCATGTGTACCACGAGGGCCTATCCCCAATGGTTTCTAGGTCTTGTGGAAAGGACCCCCCCCCCTATCACAGTCACTCACTTGGCGACGGTTTAGAACACCGTCGCGGAAAGGGGTTAAAAACTGTTTGTATAGCGCCTCGCTGTACAGGTGTTAGAAAAACTTGCACCCAGATTATTGACTCTAGTGTAAGTGGGAGATTGTTGGAAATATGCCCTAGAGGCAAGAATACTTGTATTATTATATTTCCATATTCATAATTGAAGAGTTTATATTCTAAGATATAACTGCTATGATCCAAGAATATGTGATAAAGTGGAAAACTCATATGCACGTGTGGAATGATAAGAGACAAATATAAGGTTCCAAGCCTCGCCTCTATGACTAGCTCAAGTGTTGTTGGTGATCATGTTTTTCGGATCTTAGGATATCCTTAAGTGTATGTAATCATTGTAAAAACGATCATATTGAATCGACCCAATATTGTTTGTTACGAACTGAATTAATATCATCTCACAGTGGTCATAACGATAACTTACGTGTTCATCGAAAAGTTTGACAAGGGACTAGATAACTCGAGAGTAGTGATGTGAAGACGTCAATAATCATCTGGCCATACACATGTGACTTCGGCACAGGGATGCCGGAACACAACAACGAGAAAGTAGAACAAAACCGGTAACGAGGATTTCGGTATACTGAGCATAGTAACGACTCGGGAGGATACCGATGCATCCTCGGTTTAGTGAAGTATTTCAAAGCAAAGGGAACATAGCATGATAACCAAAGGTTCAGTCAAATATCATTCGTGTGCGCATAGGGACCAATACGGATGTCCACGGTCCCGATGTCGATCATTGAACGAACAGTTTCTTTCATGTCTACGAGTTACCAAATCTACGGGACACAAGCTTAAGGCAATCACGATCTGCAGAGTGTTAATAGGACGGGAGTCATGAGAACATATTTTGAAATTACTCATGAATATTTAGAATAGCTACTAGAGGATCCGAAAATGTTTCATGGTCACCGGAAGGGTTTCGGAGAGTATTAGGTAATACGAGGTATTACCGATAAATTATATAAATGTGAAAATGTTTCCGAAGATGTTATATATTATATATATATATATATATATATATATATATATATATATATATATATATATATATAGGGTGGGTCTATTCTCATAACACCCCTTAAGACCTTATTCTCATAACAAAGGCCTTATTCTCATAACACTCCCCCCACTTAACACAGGTTTCTAGCACGGCAGCGCCCCGAGGACAGCAACCCCCTCCCCACCCCGCCTTCTAATGCGGCAACGCCCCCATCTTCCTGCGCTGGACCTCCCTCGACCACACCTCCCACGTCGTCGGGAACGAACCCCGCGCGGCTTCCGGTGTGGATCCAGCCGCACGGACCTCGGGCACCTCGCGTAGATGCCGGCGTGGATCCGCCACCGCCGCCCTAGGCGTCACGCACGGCTGCCGGCACGGATCCGGGAGCGCCGCCCCTCGGCGAGCCCGACCTCCGCGACCGTCTTCTCCCCTTCAGGCAAGGTAACCACGGCACGGGATCCCCTTCCCCAATGGCATCCCCTCCACCACGGGCCCCCCTCCTCCCTGGTGAGCTCCATGATGCGGTTGCAGTCGAGGAGCGCACTACAGTCTGCCGGCACCCCCGAGCTTCGCTGCCCGAATCGCGTACTGCAGCCAGTGCTCAACCTCGACTTGCAGTTTCGGAAAGCTTTTTGGCCTACCTCCCATCCACTTCTGCCATAGGACGGTGACCGGCCGTAGCGACGACGGCTCTACCTCATCGGCAAGGGCATGCGTAGTCGAGGCGCACCTCCCCCCCTCTGTAGCTGAGGCGTTCCCTTCCTCCACACTTCTTCGTGGTCGCTGCAAAATTGACAAGGCACCAGGTAGTCGTGCAGTTTTCATCTTTGTTTTTTGATTTGCTTCCCAATTCCTTTCTTGCAGTGCAGTTGGCTCTGCCCCTATATGCATGGGGTGCAGTTGGCCGGTGGTTTCCCCAGCTTGACACTGAGGTTCTTCAGCATCGTTCATGTGCAGTTCAGTAGCCACTCTTTGTGGTTGGCCATGCTGTCCTTTGCAATTCGCTGGAGGGACAGAGGAAGTGCTCTCGTGGGGAGAAAACGTCAATTTGTTTGCCGGGATGTTCATTTGTAGTCAGCTCATTTTTGTATTTTCTTATGGAAATCATTTGCAGTGCGCTCATTAAGAAAGAGAAGAGAATATCCATGTTCATTTGAAGTTCATTTTGTGAAGAAGCAAACCACATCTATAATATAACAAAGGAAGTTCATTTCGAATTGTGTTGCGGCTCATTTCCCTTGACCATGTGGTTCACTTCTTCGCACGTGTACAGCTCGCCAATGTGGAAATCTAAAACTCCAAACAGAAAAAAGAAAGAAGGAAATGAAGTGCAAAGATATGTTAAATGAAAAATGGTGGAGAAATGACAACAAAAAGTAATGTCGTTCACTTGACAATTTGATGCAGTGCAAAAGATGTGTTAAATGAAAAATGGTAGAGAAACGACAAAAAAAAGTAATGCCGTTCACTTGACCATTTGATGTAGTGCGGTTTTCTAACTGAAGCAGTGCGGTCGGGTGTCTGATGTTGTTCATCTTGCAAGTGATCATTTCATGCAGTGCGATTTTGTAACTGAAGCAGTGTGGTCGGGTGTCTGATGTTGTTCAACTTGTAAATGCAGAGAAAAAATGTTACTGAAATGACAAATAAAGTAATGCGATTTACTTATCCATGCTTTTGGGGTTCACTTAGGCGCGATGTGAAGTCCCGTCCACTTCCTCGCATGACAAAATTTACGTGTAAATAAAAGAAATCAAGCAGTTCGCTTGCCCATCTGAGGGGTGCGGCTTCCTGTCTAAAGCAGTGTGTTTTTCTGTCTGATGCAGTATACACGTCGATTTGGGTGTCGCCAAAAACAGAGTTTCCGCATTTTGGTAAAATTGAAACTGCTCTTAAATCGTAATGAATTAGAGGGAGTGTTCCACATGAAAAAGTAGCGTCTCGATGATATCTTTCCAACAGTGTATCATTTGGATCATTTCGACCAACGTTCTGTAAAAAAATTGCGAAAAACGGCCGCTGCCCTTCGTAGTCTTCCGCACGATTTTCAAAATTAACTAAAAACCGTAAGGAATCTGAAAAACATTTCAACATATGAAAGTTGTGCCTCGTCCATAGCTTTCCAACTGCGTATCACACGCCTCGTGTCGACAAACGGTTAAAAACAGAAGCGAAAACAGTACCGAAAATTTGAAAAAAATTCGAAAAACAGAATTCCGCGATTTAGTAAATTTGAAACTGCTCTTAAACCGTAACAAATTAGAGAAAATAATTAATATGTAAAAGAAGCGCATCGACGATACCTTTCCAACGGTGTATCATTTACTTCATTCTGACGAGCGGTTTAGAAAAAAATGCAAAAAAACGCTCGCTGCAATTATTCGTCGGTCACGCCGTTTTCAAAACTGCTCTTAAACCGTGCGGAATCTCGAAAAGTGTTCAACAAGGCGAAGTAGCGCATAATCCATACCTTTTCAACGGTATATTACACGCATTGTTCCGACAAACAGTTAAAAAACTAGAGCAAAAAAGGTACCAAAAAACAACACGTACAGTTTTTTCAACGTGAAGTTCATTGGTTTGTGCGTTGCAGTACCTCTGCTACTAAGAGTGCAGTGCCCTCGTGTTATGCGTGCAGTGCGGAAGTGTTATGAGAATATTATTCTCATAATATTATGAGAATATATATATATATATATATATATATATATATATATATATATATATATATATATATATATATAGTCCCAAGTGGGGAAGGCGCCTCCTTCCCTGGGAAGGAGGCCGAATTGGACAAGCGGGAGGAGGCTCCTAGGCCAGCGCCCCAAGGGGGGAACTTTCCCCCTTGGTGGTTGCCCTCTCCCTCTCCTCCAACCTATATATACTATTGGTTTTTGCTCTTTAGATCATACACGTTTTGGAACCTCATATAGTTGTTCCTGTCAGATTCAGGGCTCCGCAGACCCCAAGCAAGGTTCGAACTCTGGGGCGTGTGCAAAGAACTCAACTCCCCTAGCTAACTGGTTCATCGCTCCTACGACCTATCTCAATGAACAAGGAAGAAGATGAACACGACAGTTTACCCAGGTTCGGGCTACCTTGCGGTGTAAGAGCCTACTCCTACTTTGTGGTGGATTTGCCTCGCGAGGGGCTGAGGATGAACTAGTACAAGGGAAGAGCAACCTCAGGAGGTCTGCTCTGGTGTGGTTATCATCTCTCCTCTTGCTTGGTGGTGGCTATCCTATATTTATAGTGGCCTTGGTCCTCTTCCCCCGAAATGTAGGTGGCAAGGGATTCCACAATGACCAATTTGAAAGGGGACAAGTAGTACATCGTATCCTGACAAAAAGTAGTCTTCTCCTGCAAAGCTTCTGATCATGACGCTGCGGTAGGCTCGGTGATGACACTCGTCCTAGCGGTCTTGATCTTGTTGCATGGGAGTGGAAACATTTGACTGATTCCTCGGGACCCCACGACTGCGCTTGCTTCCTAGCACCAAAGAGGAAACGTGCTCCTCTACGCCCGTCTGGCCTTGGTCGTCATGGCTTGCTTCACCGCAACTTCATGAGGCTGGGTGCTTGCATAGGAATATCCGCTCCTCTGGAGCAGCCCAGGGGCGGCCACTCCCTTAGGAGGTATTGGCGTTGCTCGCCTCGCAAGGCCTGTCCCCTCGCGAGGGTCTTGTCTTGTAGGTGCTACAGATGGGTCGTACCAGGCCATTGGTGAAGGCACGCCCATGGGCCGCAGGCAGGCAAGTCTGGGTACCCTGGTTCCCAGAACGCCGACACTCCTAGTTCTAGTTCTAGTTGGTCCTAGTTGACTAATTAGAGCCAGGATAATCCTCTTGTCCTCATAATAAGAAGTTGTGTGTGGTTCTAATCTCCTCCCTATAATTCTTCGGCAACAATCAGTTCTGGACACCGAAGCGCTATCGGATCATGAAGGTTGCACTCTTGCAACCAAGTAGAGAGGTCGTATTTTCAGTCTTCGGTTCGAGGGATTGTGCGTGGGTGGTTCGCGGGGCCGTTCATCGAAGGTTCGAGGGACTCCAAGTACGATCTACATCGCAGCATTCTTCTTCTGCCGCAACTCAGTGATGGTAGCGGTTGTGATCCTAACCCGTTATGCATCTTCATACTGATATTGGGTGATCGTAGGCGCGAATTTCTTTTTTTCTACTACTTTTCCCAAAAGGTGTCAACTCCAACACCAGCCATCGTAGGAGCCACGTAGGATTAGATGCTCATGTGTTCTGCCTCTACTACAGCCATGGCAGGAGCAGGAGCGCCGAGGGATGTTACACTTTGTTGGAGACCTTGCTCCTCTGTCAGGCTTTGAGACGGTCCATGTGCAGAAGCAGGCCATAGTGAAGATTGGAATCAACCCTTCCATGGACGAAGGAGGAGTGATCATGACCAACCCCAACCCTCTCCCCATGGACATGCCCAAGGATGCTACAGAAGACTACTATGGTGATCAAAAGGGTAATAGAGATGTGAAGCAAACCGAAGAGAAATGTAATGTACTAGGTAAAGGAATTGATCATGGGGCTATGGTTGCGTGCGAGGACAAGGTAGAGAAAGAGGTACAAGAAGGGGAACAAAAGAAGAATGCTAAAGGTAACGAAGGGGCTGTAGTGGATGGTACAACTTGTGTGCTACGTGGACAAGAAGCGATCGGCCCCTGGGTTGCTGACCTACTGATAGGGGCTAATAGTGGAGCCTAACAGGAGCCACGACGATCCTCTGTTAGATCTGTCGGGGCCTCGGGCAACCCAGGGGCAGTTTAAGAGTAGGATGTAGGGTATTGGCTCACCATTAGGGACCAAACCTGGGTAACCCCCTTGTGCAAACTCCCTTCTGTTACTTACTGCCATGTTCACCACCTACCGAGAGTACTGGTGGTTTATCGTGTCGTCAACAAATGCGTAACTGAAATAAGTAATTACTGGGTACCCCGTGCAAAGGTCACGCCCACCTTCTCTGGTGGTGACAAGTGGTGCACTGCATGTGCGACACTTGTCACAAGCTGTGAGTTTTGTGCCTTTTTTCATAGATTTATTTTTTCAAACATTTTACCTCTTGAATCATGCGTCCAAATCACGAACCATTTTGATAATTGAGTTTCTGGTGTTGAGATCTTCAAAACTAGATCTCATATTAATAGGTTTGGACGAACCTTTTTCCAACATAACTCCGAAAACCTCAAATGAAAATAAAAACAGAAAAATGAGGAGCTGGGAAAACAAAAATAAATGAAAACGAAAAACCCGGCAATGGGATGCAAACCCGTGCTTTTCACTTTTTAAGAAGCACAATTGTGCTTCACGCGAAAGCGCAGTTGGGCTTCAAAGTGTAACACATATGTACTTTTTCACTTTTGGGGAGCACAGTTGTGCTTCTTGAGAGGAAAACGATTGGATACGGTGTGCCGGCGGAAGCTTCGGCCGGTTCACACGCACGCTCGCCCCATCTCCTTCCTATGCGCCTTCATCCCCTACCTCCAGCCACGCGCGAGCGCATCCCTCCTCCTCTCCCCTCCCCCAGACTGCGACTGGGCCACCACGAGCTCCATCATAGACGGCCAGGTGCTCCCTCGTCGGCCGCCATGGCTGCCTGCTGCCATGGCCATGTCCATCCCCTAGATACAGCCTTCACACGCGTGCATCTCCACCCCTTCTCCCGGGCTGCGATGGTCTACCACAAGCTCCATCGCCGGCGGCCAGGAGCTCCCCTCGTCAGCCGCCATGGCTGCCTGACGCCATGCGCGGATCCACCCCCGCGTATACAAGTGTTGCAACCGTCACCTAGGAAAGCTTCAACAGCTGTTGAAAAAAGCTTCAACCATAAACACAAAAAGCTTCAATGGCACTTCACAACAAGGGGAAGTTGCAACCGTAGTTGGATTTTGCTACTACCGGCGAAGCTTTTTGCTACATCCATCAGGTGGAGCTGCGACCTCGCGATGACGACAACGACGATTTGCTGCAACCGTAGTAGGATTTTGCTACTATTGTTGGAGCTTTTTGCTACTTTTCTCTGGTTTGCAGTGTCTGATTGGAGCTTTTTTTCCAACGGTTGAAGCTGTTTTCATACACGGTTGAAGCTTTTTTCGTTCACGGTCGAAGCTTTTTCTGTAAACGATTTGAAACCTTTTCCGTTCTTGAGCGGCGCTTGATTGAAGCTCTCTCTATCATCTGGTTGAAACTTTTTCAATCTAAGGTTGAAGCATTTTGCGCGAGCGGTTGCATCTCTCCCCTGATTCGCATTGCGGTTGAAACTTTTCCATATAGGGGTTGAAGCTTTTTTCCAGCGTTTACAACACAGGGGGTTTGCGACGGTTTCAATGGCGTCGACTGACTGGGTGGCCGTCGTCGTCGGCTGCAGCGAGCATCAACGGCGAGGGGTGGCGGCGGAGCTACCCCCGTCGCCGTTGAGAGCTGCAATGGCAGGTGCAGATGTTGCATGGGTCGAGACGACGACGAAGACGGCCGACGAAGATGGGGACTAGCGACTAGGACGGCCAGCCGGCGAGGATGGGGACTAGCGAAAGAGGACGAACGGCGAGGGTGCAGACCGGCGACGAGGACGGCCACCAGAGGGGGCTGGAAGCGCGGCGACGAGGACTCCGAGCAGGAGCTACAGATCTAGCCCGAGGTAGAAGAAGCCCTGGGACAAATCTTTTTTTTTTGCTGCATTCAATGACCACGCGGGCTCGCATCCAAGGGCTGGGGCGCGACCGGCCGAAACTTTCGGCCGGCGCGCCGACGCCTAGCATCACCCTTCTTGAAAAGGCACAGCTATGCTTTTCGCTATTGGGGAAATACAACTGTGCGTCACACTAGAACACAACTATGCTTTTTTACTTTCGAGAAGCACAATTGGGCTTACTTCACCATGAAGTAGAATTGTGCTTTTTTAGACGTGTGCTTCAGACGAGGAAAGGGAAAGGAAAAAAAGAAAACCTAGAGAAAACAAAGCACATTCCAAAAACCTGAAAATCCCCAAAAAAAAAAACGTGTGCAAAAAAATATCCACCCACGAATGCTCCCAACACGCGAAACGTCAGTGTGGCTGGACGCACCACATGACAGCTCGAGAGCACTCCTACTCCTAGGCGTTGGGAATTGACCACTAAGAGGTCCCAAGAAATCGTTATAGATCACATAGGCAGCAATGAGAGGCTCACAAGAAAAATAGGTTGGTGCATAGGAACAGTCCAAGCCCGGGCGTTCGACCCGACATGCATTTCTAGCGAGGGACGTCAGAACTCTGATTCCTACTCCCTTCGTTTCAAAATAAGCGTTTTAAATTTAATACATATTTGTATTAAATTTAGTATAAAGTTAAGACATTTATTTTGAGACGAAGAAAGTATTTACTACCTTTGTCATTGTTTATTGATCATCTTTGTATTTTGTGCGAAAATTTAAACATAGATTTTACTCACAAAATGTGAATGCATGTTATAAAAAAATATGATTGGATTCGTATTAGTTTCAAATGATGCAATTTTTGTGACATGCATTAACATTTTGTTAATTTATTTTATGATCAAAATTTGCTATAAAATACTAAGGTGACTAATAAACCAGGTCGAATGTAGTAGCACTTATAACGCTTTTTGCTACGTTTTTGCACAACCGCGGACGGCCCCTTCAGTCCTCAGATCATTTATTAATTTTCTTCTTCCCGTTCGCAGCCGTGTCTATACGCTCACATCATCAACGCCAGGTTCGCGAGTCCGTGGTGCAGCCCGATTTTGGGAAGCTTCTTCATGGTTCCCAAGCAAAAAAAAAAGTTTTCTTTTCTTTTGGTTTTCCTACTGATTTTTATTTTTCTTATTCTTTTTTTCCTTTATGTCAATGTTTCCTTCAAAGTCATGAACTTTTTTTCATATTCGTGGAAAGTTTCAAATTAGCGACTTTTTCAAATCCAAAGACTTTGCGTGAAATTTGTAAAATTTTCTCAATTCATGAAAGAATTTCAACTTCATATTTATTTTTTTGAAAATCCCACAAACTTTTTGAAATGTGTTAAAAATTTCAAGTTGATGAAAGTTCATTAAATCCGTGAACTTTTTAAAACTTCTTGATTTTTTTAAAATTCATAATCTTTTAGTCCACGAAGTTTTCTTGAAATTCATGGATATTTGTTGTTCAAATTCTTGAACATTTTTAAGGGCATTTTGGGTTCATTGAAATTTATTTTGGTAAACCCTAGTTTATTAATCTCTGTCTAGGAGTTGCAACTAGTTTCTGGTGTTTGCAGGATGTGGTATTGGTCATGCCAAGCGCAATACTACCGACGAACCTTTTTCAATTAACCTAAAAATCTGACTATTTTTATCCCGACACAAAGACCATAACAACAGAGAAAAAACAACGACCAAGCAAAGGAGGGGCAAGGAGCGTGCAAGAATAGAACGAGGTAAGTGATCGAGTATTAATGGGCCTCGGCCCGGTTCAAGTGGCACTAGGCGCCAATAGGAAAATTGATAAGCGCCAATTAGAGCATCTAGAACCGGACACGCCATATCTGCCCCTAACGACTAGGAGGGCTACCCGATTACTTTACGGACCAAAAATTGCCACCCAACCGGACCTGGTAAATCCGGCCCAAACATCCGGACCAACTAGCACTTCCCATAAACGACCTATATCTGGGGCCGATAAGAGGACCCCGGACGGCCCTATATGTGCCCGGCATGTAGGACTGACTCCAAGGGCCCGTGCCAATTCACCCATTTGAGTCCCCTTCCCCCTTGCCCGACCACCCATCTCATCTTCTCTATTGGCCCTCGTCCACATAGCCTCCACCGGAGTTTTGCCTCCATCATTACTCAGCCGTCATCCCCAACCCAACGCTTCACCAGCGGTGGCACCAACCCACACTTTTGGCAGCTGATGACATGTTATGTAATCTTGCACAACATGATTGTCGATGATGACGGTGAAGGGGCAGCCCATATGCATGATTTTTAGAAGCCCAGTGTTCAGGCCCACCCGAAACAAGAGGTAGAGAGCATTGCAGATTTTCTGAAGATGCATCTGCAACAACAAGATCAACATGCGTTGGATCCTTTGAAATTTGCACGTTGTGCACACCCTCTTCGAGCAACTAGTCCGGTCCATATAATTTGAACGATGTTACCTTCTAGAAGGTTCCCAGCCAATTTTGGAAAGCTTCTAGAAACGTTTTGACCAAATTTTATGGTTTTTTTGTTCCTTGTGTTTTCTTGTTTATTTTTCTTTCTCTTTTTTGTTTCTTTTCTTTCCTTTTGTTTTTTTCTTTTTTCTTTTTTCTTCTTCATTTTCTTATTCTCTACTCGTTCCCTTCAAATGTGTGAAGTTTTTTCAAACATGAATTTTTTTTCTCAAATTTTGTGAACTTTTTCAAATGCGTGAACGTTTTTAAAATCCACACACATTTTTCAAATACATGAACTTTTCGAAATTCGTGAACTATTTTAGAACTGTGTTTTTTCAAATTCGTGATCTTTTTCAAATGTGTGAACGTTTTTCAAATCCTTGAACTATTTCCAAATGTGTGAATTTTATTCAAATTCGAGATGGACATTTTTTAATTTGGAGCTTTTGGTGTATCATGCTTAGCATTGACCTGCCCTTGCACGACTGTAGCGAGATTTGTGCAAGCCAGTACTATAGTGACCATTGCACTGTACCGAGCCGCTCTACTATAGCCATCAGCACTGTAGCGAACTGTTTTTCTGTTTAATTTTTTATTTAATGTAATTTTGAAAATCCCCGAACTTTATTTCCAAAAACACAAAATTTTCAAATATGTGAAAAGAATTTTAAAAATAGAGATTATATTCAACGACATACATTTTTTAATATGCGAACATTTTTTGAATTTGTGAAACAAATTATGAAAGGGGAAACTTTTTAAATAGCCGAACATGTTTTGAAAACGTGAATATTTTTAAAATTGTGTTTTTTTAAAAGCATGAACATTTTTTAAAATTCTGATTTTTTTTAAGAATGTGGATATTTTTAATGTTAAAAAATGGAAACGCAAACAATTTCTAATGTGTCTGATCAATTTTTAGAACACAATCATTTTTTGCAATTATGAACAAAGTTTGAAAAGCACATATCAACGCACTACCCCCCCCCCCCCCCCCCCCCTACCATCGGCGAAGATGTCGTTAGTGGAGGGGAGCCATCGAAAACCTGCGTCGGAATGCTTGTCGCTCTTGTGGTAGATCGCCTTTATTTCTTCTTAAGAGAAGGAAAAACACTCCTTGTGTGTTGACTTGTTAGGCAGGTGGAGAAAACGTTCGGTAAAAGGTTGGTCTACTTTTATGGTTTGGTAGTTTTGTGCTAGTATTCGACTACTAATTATTGCTTTAAATTTCAGTTGCCATGTCATCTATAAAACGCATCCCATTGTGAGGTAGGAAAAAGAGAAAATGAGTGGATTAGTTGATAGAATCACAAGGATGATTCATGGATAATCATTGACGTCAACACAGATGATAATGTTTATTAATATTTTATGTTTATATGTAAATGACCATAGATTCTAGTTTCGCCTTGGGACACGAAATCTGAGGACCGACCTGAGGCGAGGACGGGATAGGTGGTGCGTCAGCCCAGATTATCACCCCCGCGCAATTTGGAAAGGCGTTTGGAGTATCTGTTGCACGAAGAAGCAAAAAACATCCGCCTGTATGATCCTTAAAGATCACTCCCCATTTTTAAAGTACTTCTAACACAACCACTAGATCTGTTTAAGAGATAACCAGGACACACCAGTAAAGATCATGTTATTCTTGTGTTCCGACATAGCCCTTACAACTGCAACACAAATAGCGTTAAGAGCATCAAGTTTTTTCTTAGTACCCAAAGATCCAAAGATTCAAAATTATTACCAATAGGCCTATCAAAGAAATTACTAACATGAGACCAAATTAGCTTAGCCACAATGCAATTAAAGAGAAAGTGTTGTATAGTTTCATCATGGGTGCAGAAAACACAGACTTCAGACTTCCAGAGTACTCCCTCCTTCACAAAATATAGGGCGCATTTGACTTTGCATGGTCTTTGATGCATGACCCTAACCAATAATATATACAAAATACATGGATTGAACATGTATGAACAATACCATTGTATTTATCTTGCAAAACAATTGTATCTCATATATCTTTATAATAATTTTGTAGGCGTACAATAAGTGTAAATTATAGTCAAAGTTATATGATGAAGACCAAAAAAGTCAATGCGTGCCTTATATTTTTGGAAGGAGGGAGTTTTATTTTCTTGAGATTATCTCTATATAAAATCAACCATCACAAGATATGAATCCACACAACATGCAAAAAAAGGGGTAGCGCCCTTGAAATTGATGATTGTATAAGGTGAACCACAAGAATATTGACCAGAGCTCTCATATTACGCGAAATTGACAATATTGGCAAAGTCGAGGGCAGGCTTGACGTGGGCGCCTAGGGCCCATGTAACCAAGAGGCCCCTTAGCATGCCCAAGGTGTTCTAGGCATGGCCCGTCGTAGCCAAATCGGTTATATTAAAAAAAAATACTAATAAGATTGGATATGCCTTGCAGCACACATGACTCCCTAAGGAAACACCTTGTACGAAGAAGATAGAACTCCCACCATGCTACAACATGCAAACTCAATTGACCCACCATCCGTGTCTCAAAAACATAATAAGAATGCTTGCATCGGTACACTCTCCCTATACTCAATCAATCGTTCTTCCAGTGGATGCCTCTATCTCTTCCCTTCATCCAAACACATATGTCTTCCATCTGAGTGGAAGGCATTGCTACTCCTTCAGGAGTTCTTGGATTTCTCCTAAGTGGAAGGGTGATGTAGCACGACATCATAAAGTATTTCCCTTAGTTAAGAACCAAAGATTATCGAACTAGTAGGAGTCGCGAAGCTAACAACTTTAGCAGTACTTGCACACAAACAAATAATTTTCTTGCACCCAACAAAGGCAAGGGGTTTGTCACTCCCCTTGTTCTTCCTAGTCACGAGATTAAAAGCAAATAGTGATAGGGCAAAGTTGCAAGAAAGTAAAAGAGCAATTGTAGGAGTTTTGTATTGACTGAAAATAGGCACGAGGAACATAGGTTCACTAGTGGCATCTCTCTCGAAACCATGTAATGGCATGGTAGAAAAATTAATGTTGGCTAATTGACAGAATAGCAAAAATTATAACTATGATCATTCATGGCACAATCTCACATGGGCATTACGTCTGTGATAAGTAGATCATAACCTAACTATATCTACTACTATTACCCCACTCCAAGATCGCTATCTAGCATGCATCTCAAAGTATTAAGTTCATAAGAAACGAAGTAACGCAATAAGAAAGATGACATAATGTAGACAGAAAGAGATCAATCAGTACGACCAAACCCCGTCGCTTTATCCTTAGTGGCAACAACACAATACGTTCTTTGTCTTTTCTGTCATTGGACCAGATCACCGCAAGGTTGAACCCACCACTATACATCACACCCTCTGAACATCTACTCATCTATCTTGGCCAAAGAAAACTCATAGATCGAAAAACATACATGGCTATAAAAATACACAAGAGAGAAACTTGAAGTGAATCGATATAAATCAATGCAAAATAAGATCATAAATCCATATTTCATCGGATCCCAACAAACATGCCACAAGAATTACATCGAATAGATCTCCCAAGAGATTATTGTATTGCAAATCACGAGAGAGAGAGAGAGAGAGAGAGAGAGAGAGAGAGAGAGATATGGCTACTGCTATGGACCCGTAGGTCTTGAAAGAACTACTCACACATCATCGGGGAGGCAGCAAGGTTGATGAAGATGACATCCCCAATGATTCCCCCCTCCGGCAGAGTGCCAAAACACGGCTCCAGATGTGACCACGTCGGAACAGAGCCTAGCGGCGGCAATAAAATTGTTTTAGGTCTCGCTTCAAGGGTTTAAAAATATATGGGTATTTATAGGCCAAAAACTAAGGCGAACATAGCACCAAGGGGGGCACAAGCCACCACGGTGCACCCTACCCCCAAGGCGCACCCCTAGCTTGTGGGTCTTCTTGCCTCTCCCTGAAGCTTCTAGGGTCTCTTATGTTTCAGAAAAATCTTCAAAAAGTTCGTCGTGTTTGGACTTCCATAGGTATCAATTTTCTAAAAAACCAAAAACATGCAAAAAAGAGAACAACTGGCACTAGGCACAAAATTAATAGGTTAGTCCAAAACTATATAAAATGACATATAAAGCATACAAAAGTGATAATATAATAGTATTCAACAATAAAAATTATAGATACATTTGAGACGTATCAAGCATTCAGTGTGTAGGATTTTCATCCTAGTTTGGATACATGCTATATATCCTTGTTGTCTTCCCCTCCCATTGCCAAGTTTGATTATGATCTTGTATTGTTTGAAAAAACAGGATTTTAGTAGATTTTTCCTGCCTCTATCCACCCATGAATACATGTTACACTTTAGTTGATCTAGTACTTTGTAGCCATGTATCTATGCACTAAAATTTATTTACTGGTTGTTTCTTTAAATTTTAGCATTTCTTTGTCATCAAGAATGTACTCATCCGACAAAGACAAAAATAAAAAATTAGATGAGTTGATACAATCATGGAGATGATCCATTGACGAAGAAAATTAATAGTACTATGAGAACATCAAATTAGGATGAGTTGGCGATAGTTCTTGGAGAGGCCAAACTAAAGTTAATCTATATCAGAATGCTGACATCAACCTGACAGATAACAATGTGCGTGATCATGATCACAATTTTAATCCATCTACTAGAAAGTCTACTAATCCGAGTAAGAACCAATTTTGGTAATATGTATAAATTTGGCGCACCCCATGCCGTCAAATCTTTGTTGAATTTCTATCAGTGCCCATTTTCACGTTCATGGGCTAGATATACTAGAACGGTGTTTTCGAGAAGAAAAATTTGAAGCATTTTGTTTGTTTAGCCTGTACAATGTAAAAAATTCTTTCACAGATATATCCTGCATATCAAAAAGTCATTATAAAAGCATAAACATAAAAATGTAATTATAATTATCAAATAATATCTTGATGCACCATGTCTATGTGATACAAATAATGATTATGACATACATGTACTCTAATACAAACAACTATTGGCAAATATAATGGTGTCAGGGGAGGGGGCCATAGCCCCCCTACTCCAACATAAGTGGGGAATGGTGTGGAAGCCTCCCTTGTTCTAACTTATCTATTTATGATATTATTTGGATACACTTTAAGTGTTGTTAGTAATCGGGCCCTAGAATTTTAGTTTCACCCTAGGACCCCAAAATCTCAGCACCGACCCTAACCAACCCCAACCTTCCCGAGTCTGGACGTGGTTCGCTGGGATAGGAATATGTCTTGGAGAAGAAAATGTACATGCGAGGTTTCTCAACGTCAAAATAGTGTGCCCAATACTAAGCAACATACATATACTGAGCTCTTTTCAGATAACTAAAATGCAAGAATATCTTAACTGGATAAGTACATTGACTAATGGTTTAATTGGTTTAATCAATTTTCGTTGCAACATATGTAGCACATTCAATTCAGGTGAACTGACATGGGAGGCATTTGACGGCAAATTTTGCTTTGGGTCATACCTAATGTCCTTCAGTTCCCAGTTGCACTCTCTGGAATTATCCTTTTGCGTGTTCTCTCTATGCATGGAGAGTTTGGAGGGTGGTGGAATCCTTGTCTTCGGCGAAATTTTGGAGCCAGGAATTGTGTACAATCCACTAGTGTCTTGTCCGTAAATGTCTTAGTCCAATACGTGCTTGAATATATATCATTAACCCATATATGCATATGTGCGCAAAAGATATGTATCAATAGTATGATACATGAACGAAATACAGGTTGTCCAAAAGTGAAATTGACTAACATTTTCTACAAGATATGCACCATATCTTAAAATTTAGCTGTATCACTTGCCAACAAATTTTGGTTGTATTTAAGTAAGCTTGTGCAGGATAACATACTTATAAGTTAATGATCTATATTTTGCCAAAGTTAATGTGAAAAGATATGGTGCATAGTTAATGCATCGGGTACTCCTATATTTTGCCAAAGTTAATGCCCCATTTTCTGAAATACAGGGAATGTGATTAACTAATTTTGCAGAGCTTTTTTGTAAATGGTCAAGATCTTCCCATTGGACCCTTAGTTTTTAATGGACAAAGAACTTTTGCGGATTTAGGAACTACACTGGCGTACCTTGCAGATGGCTCTTTCGACCCGTTCGTTGACGGGGTGGTAGTAGTGATATACTTAAACTATCCTTAGATATTATGAGAAGTATGTATCCCACTTACATTATGAAAGTATTATGTTTCACATTTGTAGATAGCTACTACAGTATCTTCTGATGTACGCCCAATGGTGAAGAACGTGGATAGATGCTTCGTTACTTCTACAAGGTAAGATTTTTTCATCCTTTATGAAAGAACTCAACACATCTTATTTGTCCTTTCTTGTGTCATGGCCCCAATGATGATTATATCATCCATGTGTTCGGATGTAAATAACTATTGGAAATTTATAATGGTTTGAGGGGGGGAGGGGGCCATAGCCCCCTGCCCTAACATAAGGTGGGGGAAGGGTGGGGAATTCTCCCTAATTCTAACTTAACTACTTCCTCCGATTCATATTACTTGTTGCTCAAACATATATATCTTGATGTATTTCAGTGCTAGAAACATCTATTTGATCAACAAGTAATATGGATCGAAGGGAGTAGCTGCGTTTCATGAAAAAGTAGGTGCTTGGACATTATGGCCAAGTGATTTCATAGGTTTATGTTTGTGGACATCATATATTACACAATATAAAGTGGTGTCATT
This sequence comes from Secale cereale, assembly GCA_902687465.1. Taxonomy (NCBI): domain Eukaryota; kingdom Viridiplantae; phylum Streptophyta; class Magnoliopsida; order Poales; family Poaceae; genus Secale; species Secale cereale. Next base: position 248,135,607 of record LR738711.1, read on the forward strand.
GGCACAAATATATGGCATTGAAAATCGAAGAAACCATGAGACATAGGGTCAAAAGCTCTGTTGTCAGCCATAGCCAGGAAAGCGAGTAGATCTCCTACATCAGAATGTGCAATTTAAAGTGTGCTACATTGATTACTAATTGATGCACCCATGGAGGACTTTAACACTTGTGTTAAGTTTCAATTACCTTTTGTTCCAGTTACTTTCCCGTTGAAGCCCGAGGGCCTTTCTTGCGGCTTGGAACATGCACATGCTTTGAAAAAGTGTGAAGCTTTGTTAGATGTAGGCATGATTACTTTTTCTTAACAGTGGCACCAGAGTTTCAAATTCAGATGGAAGATCAGTAGCTATGTTGCTGCTTATAAAACTGAGATGGAGTTGTAATAGCCTATTCAGATGCATTTTGTATAATTTAGCTCAAAGTTAAGCAACAAGGTAGGGCAAGTGTAACCTTTTGTTGCTAGTGACGTCATCCTCATTAGTAACCACAATGTCTCTGAGGTCTCCGATAGTCAGGTCATCCTTGTTAGGGCATCTCCAACGCTCGGCGCTTAGCACATGCGCCAGGATTAGGAACTGGTTAATTATCAGCTTACGCCCTGAAATACCCGCGTCGGACATAGCATCAGGCACAAGACGTGACAGTGAGCGATTGACTTTTTCTTTTCCCATCCGAAGTGTCTGGCTAGTTTAATTTAGCCCACAGAAATAGCACCTGTCATTTTAAGCTCGGCGCTTAGGCTTTTTTATATGTTATAAATTTATTTATTTCTCTATTAGTGCCTCCACAACCGTCTACCATTGTACATGCCCTTATGCTCATCTATGCAACATATAATTTGTACACGAAGCTATTGTACACATAGTATGTTTAATCAACATGTATGGAAGAAACGTAAATTCAATGGCAAAATACCATGGAATGTTCATGCTCGAATTAAACAATATATGTTTTACAAAGCAAAAGACGTGATATCCGACTATCTTTTTGTACAGGTTATTATTCATAAAATAATGGATGATCTTGGTATTTCAAGTGAATGTTGTATGTCCATAGTTAACATGATTTGTATATCAACCAATGTTCTAATGATCAAACCAATGAAATCATTTTTCGCAACAATGGTAGAATGTTCTATGTGAAATCAGAATTGTACAAGAGTATACATACTTTTATCTACTGATTGTCAAGACAGTGAACAAAGTACAGATTGTCACAAATTGAACTTAAACATAACGTACCCGATAGTTGGTGGCGGCATGTGTGCAGCCAAAGCGACTGGAGTGCTGCTAGGGCATGGCCAACGGTTAGCCCCAGACATGCTGCTCCGCAGGCCTGCTAGGATCGCATGCCATCGTGGAAATAAAGCTATAGCTTGCAGACATTAGGTGACTCATGCAGAGGAGGATGCTGCTTTCCTGAAGAAAAGTAAGGAAAGGAAGGGGTGAGAAGGGAAAGAGGAAAAGTGTGTGGCAAGATAGGGAAGAAAATAGCCCTGGTTGACGTATATGAGGCAGCATGTCCATTGGGAAAATCAGTATGGGGTGGTCCTAGCTCTCCAAACCTACATGGATGTACAAGAGCATCACCTTGCTACTACTTCCAAAGTACATGCCCTTAGATCTATCAGTAATCAGTTTGAACGGCAGATGCAGGGAAAGGATATCAAGTGAAATGTCATTTGATATACATAATTTATGTGAGACATAATTTGTAGAGTACATGACCTACCACACGTGTTGCAAGTGCTTTCTTCAATAAGCCTTCTATTGGTATGGCAAGTCACGCACCTTTTGCCAGCTCCGCCTCCAGCCTCCGCCTCCGGATAGCTACTCCCCAGGCCGCCCTCGAGATGCCATCCCTTTCCACGACTTCCGATATCCTCCCTCCTGATCCCCTCCCTCCCAATCCCCTTCCTCTTGATCTGATCTAAGGCTTCAAGCCGCTACCGAAGCTCCGCGGAGCAAGGCTGAGGTGATGGCAGCGGCGGGGCCTTCCCTCGCCGCAGCTTTGGGATGCGGTTGCAGTGGTGATCCGCATTGGCATCCTGGACGTTTGTGTCGTCCAGCTTCAGCGGTGCAATGGTGAGGGCCCTTCCGCCATCGAAGGCTCACCCAAGCGGGGCGACAATTCTGGGCGGTGGTGTGTGGCACTGTTCGCGCGGTTTCCTGGTAGCAAACGTTACCATGGGTGTGCCGGATGACGGAGGAGGTCGATCTGGTGGCCCAGCTACGGACGGGCACGAATTTACCAGCGATAACTTGGTTTGGCCTTGGTCAGAACCACCGCGGAGCCCGCGAGCGTCCTTACCTCGTTGGAGGCGTTGTGGGGAAATACACGTTCCCTGTGTGCCTTGGAGAAACCCCAGATTCAAGTTTTCCGAATCAGCTGATGGCGATGTTCCTGCAACATCACCCCATGGGCAACTCATCTTTGGGGTTGTACACTGGCTAAAGGGACAAGTGTTTGGTTTGGTGGCTAGGCGCAGGTCTCCGTATGCTTCTCGTGTGGTGACCAAGGTGGAGTAGCATGCCGTGTACAGTATTGACAATGGTGAGTCTTGGCGGCAATGTGCAGCGGGGTCTCGACGCTGGATATCGTTCAATGGAAACGCGCAGGAGGCGCACATTGTTTGGCGTCATGGTGGCGTCGATGACAGAAGGGTCTAGCAAGATATGTGCATTGATTGATAAGTGTTGAGTATATTTATTATTAGGAAAGACAAGATAGACTAGGATTACTTCTGGCTTGTCTTGTACTCCAAGTTGATCATTGTACGCCTATATATATGCCAACGAGGCTCAAGCAATACAACGACTATTCCACCAAACCTCTCTATCCCTTCTAACATGGTATCAGCCTAATTGATCCTAAACCCTAGCCACCGCCGCCGCTTCCGTACCCGCGTGCCGCCCCCGGGGCGGTCGGCCTCCATGACCGCCGCTAGGGGACGCGCCGCCCGTACCTAGGGTTTGTCCGTCTGTCGTGTTGACTGTCTGCCCTGGAGAGTCTTTTCCCGAGCCCTTACTCCAGGTTTTTTCTCTCTCCCTCCGATCATCTTGATCAGCATTTTCTTTTTGGTTTTCCGATCTATACTTGATCGGTTTGCGTCGCCCGCCGCTGCCGTCGACCCCCGTGCGCCTCTACTTCCACACCGTCGTGACTGGCCGGCTTCTTCACCGCCCCGGCGGCCTCGCGTGATACGCGGCCCCTCATGGCTGTCATTTGCACACCGGCCCGCTCGTCGATCTACACAGACCGCCTCCGCCCTCTCCGCCCGGGAAACCTGCATCGCCTTCACCCGACGGCCTCGCGCCATACGGCCGCCAATCATAGCCGCTACTCGTGCATCGGTCGCCAATTGATCCACGCCACCCGCCTCCGTCACGTCTACACTGCGGCCCTGCAGGTTGCCTTGCCGGCCTCATCCATGGCTGTGTCAGACCGACTGCGTAAGGCCCATCAGCGGCCTTGAACTTGGACGACGCTGCTCCGTTGGTCGCTCGGGTCTCGCTGCCTGGGCGCCGGCGCTGCTTTGGCGGCCCAGGTGCCGCTCCTCACACACTCATCCACATGTCGTCCCACGCCTTCCATCATCACCGGCTTCATCTCGGACTCCGCCGCCACCCCGCCTCCACCGAGTGGCAACCCTGACCTCGAGGGCGAATGGATTCATCACTGCCCGCCACCATGATCCGCCTCATCTACGTCGTGCAACCGACCTGGCCCATCAGTTGCGCGCGCCTCCGCAGGCCCCGTGAAGACCGTCCCGAATTCAAAGCGCCCCTCTATCGATCGAGCAACAGGCTGCCGCTACATCGCCCCGTCGGGCCGCAGCGCCGCCGCCATGTGGTTCCTCTCCCGGCTGCACGGACCCGCGTCACCGCTGCCTCGCTCCTTCGGGTCGTAGTGCCGTGGCCCGCGGTCCCCCGCCGCCCCGAGGCCATCCATTCCAGGCCGTCCCATGGCTGCATCGACCCTCGTGCCATTGCTACGTCGCTCCGTCCTGAGTCGTTCTTGCAGTTGCACCAACCCGGGTTCCGTTCCTGCGCCACCCCTTCGGGCCGCCGCCTCGTAGCCCGCGGTCCCCGCCGCCTCGTAGCCCGCGGTCCCCGCCGCCGCCCCGAGTCTTCCCACCGCCGCTGCGTCGCCCCTTCGGGCCGTAGCACCATGTCCCACGGTTCACTTCGTCGTCCCCGCGCGTCGACTTCCCGTGGTATGCGCCGATACCCGCGCTTCACTTCATTGTCCCCGCGCATCGACATCCCGTGGTATGCGCCGTGCCGTCTCCCTTGGCGCGAGAATGCCACCGTCCGCCCCGGTCTTCGTCACACTGTCGGGTTCATCGCCTACTTAGAGCACCGCCGCCGCATTCCTAACCTAGGCGCCGCCCGTCCACCCCCTTCGTCTTCGTCAAGCACCAGCCCGTCGCCAGCATCGCCGTCTTCTTCCTCAACCACTTCGTCTACTCCGACCACTGTTGGTAACATCGGCCTCGCGCCGATTGGCGCCGCAACCGTTGTCGAGTCTTCTTCTCTGCTTTCCCTCCGACTCCTCGACATGGCGTACAGCTCGTGCAGGTCCCTCATCTACGCATGCTTGGTGCTGGCAACACCGATGCGTGCCTTTAAACACGACGTGTCACCGGGCCTGGCAAGCCTGGTCGGCGCTTCATCAACTTTGTCTTCGTCCGTCTACGCATGCCTCCTGCTGGCAACACCGACGCGTTCCTTCGTCTATGATGTGTCCCCGGGTTTGGCAAACCCAGCGCGACGCGTCGTCAACAACGTCGTCTTCCCGGCGCACCACTACTTCGACACCACTGCGCCGATGACTGACTCGGCGCCTCCTTGCGCCCGCGGCTCCTCGGTGAATTCCTCAACATAGGCTACTCCGACTCGACATCGACCATGGCGTTCTTCACACGGCTACCTCGACCACCGCTACAACACCCTACGCTCTCGGCTACATCGACATCGGCACAGATGGCTACCGCCTTGCTTGAGCAACCTCGTCGGTTTCCATTCCATCCATGACTTTTGCAATGCGTCGAACGTTACAACTATGGGGGTTATCTGTTGGCTTGTCTTCGGATTCTTCTCCAGTCTCACCGTCTGCGTCGCTATTGTCGTGACTGCGGGGCAATGTTGAGTACATTGATTATTAGGAAAGACGAGATAGACTAGGATTAGTTCTGGCTTGTATTGTACTCCAAGTTCATCATTGTACTCCTATATATATGCCCACGAGGCTCAAGCAATACAACGACTATTCCACCAAACCTCTCTATCCCTTCTAACAATCATGAAGATGGGACTGTGAAAGAAGGTGGCGACGAATTCTACAACATGAGCACGCGGTGCACGTTGAGAGTCTATTAGACCGGTTTGTGCTCCCGACTAGCCGGCGGGCGGCTTGGTGAATCCCCCGGTTAGCTTGGTGAGGCCACTGGATTTCTTGGTGTGCGTGACGCACGATCAACGCTCATCATCAATATTGTAGGTAGGGGCGACAGTTTTGGCCAGAAAGGTGGCTTTGAGTTGATCTATGTTTTTTGTAAGATCTTGTTGAATAATGCAATAACGATAGCTGTGTGCATCGGTCGATGCAGAGGCCGGAAGTAAAAAAGGCACGCTTTGCGTAGAAATGAGCTTAGTTGGTTTTGCGGGTGTAGCATCAGTGGAAGATTCAAGTGTAGTGCCACGATAGTGGCAATACAAGCATTGTGCGCCAAAGAGTTCTGTCTACCAAAGAAAGTTCCGAGGTCAGTGACCTGGAACGATATGTTGCTTTGTGACAGGCTCTTTTGTGTGACCGAAACATCAAGGTTGTACTGTATTTCTGAGAGACCACTGCTACAATTTTGCAAGGCTGGCCAGATGATCTTAGGAGAGACATCACATTTTTGCCAACAAGGTGCCAAGCAAGTCGGTTGAAGAAGACAAACTCTGTTGCTATTGTGCCATCAGTTCCTTCCAATAAAGTCAAAATATGTGCATGTGAAGCGCACTTTAAGTTATATCACTATCGATGGATAATAATAAGAAATTGTTTTCATAAGTGTAGTGTGTTTTACTTTGGATATGCCTTTGTGGAGATGCATTTGTCACAGCATTCAAATTTAGAACCATACACAAGGTGGCAGAACGATGTTACTTAGAGTAGGATTGGACCCAACATGGTTGATCATGCATCACTTTTGAAATTGTGACAGTGCAAAGGAAATCTATGTTCTATCATGCAAAAAGAGCTATAATTGTTACTTTGTTGGGCATCTATATACGTCTATAAGAAACTGCAGAGGAGTCATAGCAAAGATGATTTTAATCGTAATATCCAGATGCGCCTCTGTTTATGTAGGATCCATGTCCCTAAGTTCTTTCATGGTCCTCTGTGGGAGCTCAGCTCTATTGCTTGTTGTGGCAAATTTCTCAGCCCCATTTGAGATCCACTGAATCTTTGAAAATGTATCACCCAGTCTAGAGAGGAACGATGAAAATAATTATGCATAATCACAAGCTTATAAATCGGTGTGAGTGACCTATTGGATACAAACCTCTCAAAGTAATCATGAATCTAAGGAAGTTCCTCGTTTAAATACCATTTGCATCAAGAACCTCCACTAAAGTTTCATCATCTATAGAGGGTAAGGATAGCACATTGAGTTATGGTATAGACATTACTACATAGGTAACACGAAATTTCATGGTGTATCTTACTGTTATATGATATCACGAGTAGACCAACAAAGACACCAGCAATAGGTAATTGGTGTCCATTGTCACAGACAAGCTCAGCTTCAAATTCAATCACACTTTGTCCCCACAGGACAATTTTCATTTCAGTATTTTTGAAAAGTGGTTAAACAAAGATCCATGTTTATACCAGTGATATAAATATTTGATTTCTTGCATTGACAATTTAGTGAAGGCATTATCTATGACTCTAATGTAGTTATGATTCAAACATGTCATCTCTGAGAGTGATGGCCCGCTTTGGGGTGCTTGACGGCATACATGTGCGTGTGACCTATGATACTCAATGACCTGACCAATCAGATCTCTAACAAAGTTATACTGGTAAGTTTGTACTTTGCAATGTCATGACAAACAACTGACACATGTGATTTAGAATACTCACCAAAAAAATCTTGTGCCCCAAACCTCATATGCGGTACATACAGAGTACATCGTGGGATGAGACTTGGAGTACAAGAGAAGTTGTAGTACATTTAAACTAATCTATCTCTACTCTTTATCTCCACACAATTAAACTTCTAACATTCCTCCTCAGTCGTAGCAGGAGTGAAGCGGACGATTGCGACTGAATTTGAAGTATTTCGCTTCTGCCATCTTCTCAGTTGCGCCATTATCAACTGAGTCTGTGATGGATCGGCACCTAGGGTGGTGACTGCGTCTGTCGGATGCAGGGCTCTGCAAAACCCTACTAGGTTAACTATGGGGTGCGTGCGAAGAATTCAACCTCACCTACCTACCTACTCGCCGCCTCACCTACTAGCACGATGAACTGGAATGTAAAAGATACATGAGGCAATTTATCCTGGTTCAGGCCACCTAGCGGTGAGTGGCCCTACTCCAGCAGTATGGTGGATTAGCCTCGAGATGGGCTGTGGATGAACTAGTACAATGAGTGAACAGCCTCCGGAGGTGAGGCGTTCTTGCTAGGTGGTGGAAGAGAGAGTCTGAATGATCCGTCCCCTTGTTGGGCGGTGGCTATCCTACTTATATTGTGGCTTTGGTCCTCTTCCCCGAAATGTTTGGCAGGAAGGGATCCCACAATGACAGATTTTGAAGGGGGACAACTAGTACACATCTTATCCTAACTAAAGGTGGTCTTTGCCTGCAAAGCCTCTGATCCTGACGCCATGGTGGGCTCAGTGATGACCTCCATCCTGCCATCCTGGCGGTCTTGGTCTTGTTGCACTAGAATAGAAACCTTTGGCAGATTCCTCGGGACTCCGCGTCTAAGCCCGCTTCCTTAGCACCAAAGAGGAAACTGATGTACTGCGCCCATTGGTGCCTGCCTGGCCTTGGTCGTCATGCCTTGCGTCATGCAAACCTCACGTTGTGAGGTGTTGCATAGAGTTCTCCGCTCCTCGGGAGCCAGCCAGCCGAAGCTGCCCCTTCCGGAGGTCTTGGTGTCGTCCGCCCCGCGAGGCTCGGTCCATCCCGAGGGTCTTGAGTGTCGTTGCTGAAGATGGGCCGTACCATGCCTGAAAGGTGCCACGTCATGGGCCGCAGGCAGGCAAGTCCGGGTACCCTAGTTCCCAGAACGCCAACAGTAGCCCCCAGGCCCAAGGCGCGCTCGGTCTTGGCTTCGAGGCGAAGCCAAAGGGCAAGGGCGAAGCGCCGCGGGCCCCAATCGCCTGCGGGTTCGGTTAAAGCGTGGCGCCTGGATTGGACGTGGGCGTATGCACTCCTGATGGACCTCGAACCCCTCGTTGGTTACCCCAAGTGGAAGGTGTAAGATGCAGTAAGTAGAAGTGTTTTCCCCTAGCAAAGATGCCAAGGATCGATTCCCCAGAGACTCCTAGGTTCAACAAGTAGGTGTCAACTGCTAACGGCGCAATTAGCAATCAACGTGGACCTGCACACAGATACAAATAACTTTGCTCCCAACGAGTACAGAGAGGTTGTCAATCCCTCCGGCCTTGTAGTTCACAAAGGGTTAAAAGCAATGATAGTAGTGATAGATAGTTTTTGCAATAGTAAGTAAATAGCGAAAAGTAAATAGTGGATGTGATCAATGATGGTAATATGGACCGGAGTCTCATGATGTTCACTAGTGATGTCTCTCTCCCAAAAGACGATAAAACAGCTATGTGAGGTAAACAAATTACAGCTGGGCAATTGACAGGACCACAAACGCAAACCAATGCTGACTACATTGCAAGAAAGGTTGAGGTTCAAAGCATGGGCGGTACGCCAGAGTAAGTAGACCGAAATCAATCAATATCTACTACTAATCATCCACCTTGAGATATCTATCCAGAACATCTCACTGGTATTAAGTTGCGAGTCCCACCCATAGTGTAAACTCAATGCAATAGACAACTGCATTAAAAGAACTTTGCGTAAAGTAAACAATCCTTGCACCCGCGGGCACAAGCACCGTTGTTTTCCCCCTTGTGGCAACATCACATCCCCTAGACTCATGTTTCTGTCACTCAAGCTAGTCATCGAGGGGCATGAACCCACAATCGAGCATAACGTTCCCTCTTGGAGTCACTACCTACTACTCGGCCAAAGCAATAAGTAACAACGGAGAACATGCAAGAATTACTTATGAACTAAAATATAAAAGAGGTGAATCAAATATATTACTCAAGATCAATCTGAACATAATCTCATAATCCATCGGATCCCAGCAAACTCAACATAGCAACAGCATAAGGATTACATAGGTGCCTCGATCATGTAGGGCAGCTCACGAGGACTAATTAGTGAAGCACAAGAACGGGAGGAGAACATCACATAGCTACTGGTCATGGACTCATGGTCCAAGGGAGACTACTCACGAGTCATCCGGGAGGCGTCCATGGTGGTGGAGAAGCTCCCGGTGATGATCCTCCCCTACGGCAGGGTGCCGGGAAGAGTTCTCCTGGTGCTCCCGATCTTGGAAGTGGTGGCGGCGGCGGAACAGAGATGGGATCGCGAAAAGAGTTCCTCTTGTGAGGGTTTCGGAGGGTCCTTTAAATATATGCCAAAGTAGGGCACCGGGGGAGTTTCGGGGGGCCCAGGCGCCCCCCCGGCGCGGCCCGGGAGGGGGGGGGCGCCCACAGGGCGCCTGGAGCCCCTGTGGCCCCCCCAGGCTGCCCTTCGAACGCAGTGTTGTTTCCGGATCGCTGATTTTTTATATAATTTTTCTGGATTTTTCTGGGCAGTTCTCGGAACGTGAAAACCTGAAATACAAAAACAGCCGAAAACAAAAACTGGCACTGGGGTGCACTGGATTAGTAAGTTAGTCCAGATATGATCAAAAGTGTATGGAAGTGTATGGAAGTGTATGAATATCATAGCAATATCACCCAAAAGTGGCATGGAGCAAGCAGAAATTATAGATACGTTTTGGACGTATCAACTCCCCATGCTGCCTCGGCAACCGTTTGCCTTGACTAGAGGGGGCCAGCACCCACTTCTGGTCCTTCCCTATTTTCCCTTCATCTTGCTCCAGATCCCCTTTATTCCTTGGTGCCGGTGCTCCCAGATCTGCTGAATCCTTCCCCCAAGTCCCGCGCCGATGGCTTCGGAAATGAATAAGCCTTCTGCTTCTTCTCTGTGCCCGGTTCTTGTCTCCGCCTCGGCCATCAGCGTCTCCATTACCAAGGAGAAGGACCTCGCCACCGTGCTCCCTCTCCTGGCGTCCAACCATAATGAGGGGGGGAGACGGTGGTCCGGCTCGGCTCTACCCCACCGGAATCCTTGGGCAAAACCTTCTACCCTCTCTTTCTGCACAATCTCTTCGTGGGGCTTGTCCCCCCTTTCTCTCGCTTCTTCTTTGCCATCCTCAAGCACTACGAGATCCGCGACCTTCATCTCCATACCAGCTCCACCTCCCTTTTGTCCATCTTCACCTTTTACTGTGAGGTGTTTGTCGGGGTGCTACCCTCCGTCGCACTATTCCGCCACTTCTTCTACCTCTAGGTTAGCACCGACCAACGCGTCGGGGGTCTTGTCTTCGTCGCGGTCCACCGGGGCAATGTGATCTCGAAGGACAAGAAGAAGGTGGATTATTTCCGATGTAAGTGGGTCTTCGTGGATGCCAAGTGTTCCTGCGTTTGGTTGGAGCTGCCTGGTGTGCTGCCAGAGGAGCCGGCGCGGTGGAGTCATGAGAAGCTCACGGATCCTCAGGCGGCGTATCTGCTAGAGGTGATGACGAAGGAGCTGATGACGCGGGTGCTAACGGGGCCCCTACTCGTGAAGGAATTCATGAAGCAGCGACTGGCTCCTCTTCAGGAGCGCTTGCGCCCCCTGTGGACACTTCAGGGCGAGGGCGACGTGCTCCGACTGCACCCACATGCCCAGACCGGCGAGGAACTAGGCAAGGTCCCGTGCGTCGTGCTTGAGAAGGACCCTGGGGACCTGCCCGAGGGGCACATCCCACTGTACCATCAAGAGGACAAGGATGATGTAGTCGCCGCCGTGCCTGTCTTCGACGAGCGGGGGCTCGTGCAGCCGATGAACCCCCCAGCCCCTTCTCTTGTGGTGCCTGTGCCTTCTGATGAGGACTCCGACGAGGAGGGGAAGGACGACTCGGAGGAGACTCTTGAGGAGGTAGCGGAGACCTCCCTTCCGCGGCTTCTGTGATGACGATGACGTCGGTGAGTACTTGGTGATGGCGTCGCCATGCCTCGCTGGGGTGACCACGAGGTCTGGAGCCTCTCCCTTCAAGAGGCTGGCTCTTGGCGCTCCGAAGAAGGGCGAGGCGGCCTCGCTCCTCCAAGGCGGTGCCCCTGGCGCGTCATCGGCCATTGGTGCCACCAGGTCTGCTGCGTCGCACCCGTCTGCCTCGAAGAGCATGATAGGTCCGTGGTCCGGGAAACCTGGGCCCGCCTTGCTCCGGTCCAAGAAGAAGAGGAAGTACATCGATGTCAAGCAATAAGCATCTCATCCTACCTTTGTTTTTACTCTCGGCGCTGTGCTCATCTTGTCCTCCCCCTACAGGCCGCCGTCATCGAAGAAGGGGAGTGGGGAGGACCAGCTTCCTGAAGTTGCGCCTGTTGTTGCCGCCACGGCCCTGACTCCGGAAGTAGGGGCCGACTCGCGTCAACCCATCCTTATGCCCGCCTCCCGAGGCCCTGGAACCCCAGCTCGGGAGACGGCCACAAGCGTGGCCAAGCTGACTCCGGAGGCCGCAACCTCTAGTGGCCGGGGTGAGGGCATGGGAGCTCCAGAGCCCCCTTCTATCCGTACACCAGTTGCTCCGCCAACCCAGGTGCCTTCTCCTCTTGCCACCTCCTTCAGCATGCCTCCTATCTTGGAAGATGCCTTTGTCGCGCTGGACCAGTTCCAGCTTAACCTTCGTGACGCCGACCGTCGCCTGGTGACGGGGCTGTCATAGTGAAAACCGGCAGATCTCGGGTAGGCGGTCCCGAACTATGCGTCTAAGGATCGAAGGTAACAAGAGGCAGGGACACTTTGTTTACCCAGGTTCGGTCCCTCTTGATGGAGTTAATACCCTACTCCCTGCTAGATTGACTTTAATGAGTATAGGGGTTACAAGAGTTGATCTACCTCGAGATCGTAATGACTAAACCCTAGATGTCTAGCATGTATGATTATTATTGTCCTACGGAATAAATCCTCCGGTTTATATAGACACCGGAGGAGGCTAGGGTTGTACAAAGTCAGTTTACATAGGAAGGAATCTTCATATCCGCACGCCTAGCTTGACTTCTACGTCAAGGAGAGTCCCATCCGGACACGGGAGAAAGTCTTCTGTCTTGTATCTTCACGGCCCATCAGTCCGGCCCACGTCACATAGCCCGGACGCCCGAGGACCCGATAATCCAGGACTACCTCAGTAGCCCCCGAACCAGGCTTTAATGACGACGTGTCCGACGCATAGATTGTCTTCGGCATTGCAAGGAGGGTCGCTCCTCCGAATACTTCAAAGTGCCTGAACCGAAGGGCTATATTCGGCCCTTACGTCTTCGGTCTTGGAAAGGTGATTTCTTCGAACAGCTCGGTCTTCACATTAAATGCCATGCCCTTCGGCTTCTGTGCTTTCGTCGCCTCAGCTTACACGTGGCAAACAAATACGAAGGGTCCAAACACTTTTACAGATAACCCCTCGACAACATACGGAAGATGTCTATTTAAGGAGATTAGATCTCACATGTCATTCCATACCCGAAAAGATCCTTCGAGCTTGCGTCGAGAAACCACACAACCATGGCTAGCACCCCTAGTTCTTCCTCCCGCCCCCATGCCCCTCAAAAAGGCGATTGCGAGAGCTGCTCCGTATCTCATGCCCAATTGACCAAGCTCCAGGCACAGGGCTATCTCCCCCTGAGGATCTAGTCCCTGTTCGGGCGGGGTTAACTTCCTTTACTGGCGATGCCTTGGCAGAGAATTTCTTGAACCCTTCAGAGAGAGAGAGCGGGTGTACTTTGTTTCCTTTCTCTTAAGAGGCGTTGGATTGCCAATCCATCCCTTCCACTGAGGTCTCCTGGAGTACTTGATACGTCTCCAACGTATCTATAATTTTTTATTGTTCCATGCTATTATATTATCTGTTTTGGATGTTTAATGGGCTCTATTATGCACTTTTATATTATTTTTGGGACTAACCTACTAACCCAAGGCCCAGTGCAAATAGCAGTTTTTTTTTGCCTATTTTAGTGTTTCACAGAAAAGGAATATCAAATGGAGTACAAATGGAATGAAAACTTCGCGAGGATCGTTTTTGGAACAAACGCAACCCAGAAGACTTGGAGTACACGCCTGGGGAGCCACGAGGCGGCCACGAGGCAGGAGGGTGTGCCCCCACCCTCGTGGGCCCCTCGTAGCTCCACCGACGTACCTCTTCCTCGGTCACACTGTGGGTCAACATAATAATAATGATATGATTAATAACAACCCTGGTTCGGTGATGAATGAAGTTGGTTGATACTTATGTGATCGTGAGAGGACCACTATGGTATCGTGAGTAGCATCTTGTTAGATATTTGGGATATTATGCGAGAGTTAAGGGGAAAGGTCAAGCTCCTTGTGGTCATAAATGATTACTACGGTATTGTTAATACCAAGCTTGATTGGGTCCTGAGATGATCGTGCGATGTCCATGATGGTAAGTGATGCATGTGATGGTTACGAGGTAACCCGAGCAGAGTAAGTTGGTGCATGATAGTTTCATCATGTTGCATGCTAGTTTCATCATGTTCATATGTTCATATGTTCATGCCATGCTCGTATTGTTCTAGTTGTACCGTGTTCAGTTGTGCATGCCAGGTTGTTCTGTTAGTATCATGTTCATGAATGAATTAACCTGCTAATGCCATGTTGTTGTTTGTCTTGATTGCTTTTGGTTACTGTGAGCTTGCAAGTACATTCAATGTACTGACCTAGCATGTCATGCCAGTGTGCAGGTCATGCCGTATATGATTGCTTGTTTACCGTGGATTCCTTATTTGCGAGCTATGATAAGCATTCCAACCAGAGTCCCTGCGGAGTGGAGTTCACCACCGGCGTCGCTGTTCCACTGCTAGTAGTTATTCCGCTGCATCGTGTTGTTCCGCTGCTTGCATGGAGCAAACATGGCACGTGTAGTTTCGCCGCGCCGATGTAAACCCTTGTACCCACATTGATTGTAATAAAGAGCTAATTTGTTCTATGCTAATTTGTTCTATCCTAAGTAGTGCCGATGTAAACCCTTGTACCCACATAGATTGTAATAAGGAGGTGATTTGCACTGGTGGCGAACTTTGATGCCCAGTGGATGTAATATGCGTAATAGCGGTAATAGGCTAGCGTTAATTGCTTGCTTATTTATTTCCTTATTGTCTTGTTTATTTGTTTTCTTATAGTCAGCGCTGTTCTTTTTCCACGGTTTGCTAGTGGCCGAAATAACATATTTTTAAAACTAGGCCACTTTAACAATATGTTAAAAGAATACATGTCGTGATTATACGATCATTCACTCACCGTACAACTCCATAATTTGTTAATGCCACGATCAATTGACCAGTCAAACGTTCCACATGGTGCAACTAGTGTTGCACCATCAGCACACGTAATCGTGCGGCCCACGTGTTAGCGCGTATATGAAAGAAAGAAATGGTAGCTTGCGTTTGTACTGTGTTAATAAAATACATTTTGTGGTTATCATACGGTCACTGGCTCACCATACAGCTCCGTAGTTTGTTGATGGCACGATCAATTGACCAGTCAAAAGGTCCACGTTCATTAGCGCACATTACCGTGGGGCCCACCTGTCAGCGCGTATATGAAAGACATAAATGGTAATAAATTAGTGGTCGGTGGCGATTCGAAGTCCTGAGATCTCTGGTTGGCAGCCCTAACCACAACGGACAAGGTCGCCTTATGATGATATGTTGAGCCGGCCATTTTAATTGCACGCACACTCAAGCCACTGTGGTGAATACAAACACATCACACATGTGCACAAACACACCCGGAACGCACGTATGCATGGATGCAATACTCACACGTACACATGCACGCATGCAACACTCGCACGAACACACGCACGCATGCAGGCGCGCAATACTGACACGTACACATGCACGCACGAACACACACACGCATGCATGCAACACTGAAACGTACATATGCACGCACGTAACACTCGCACGACGGCATGCACACGTCACACGATGCAAGACACACGCTCAACCTTTATGTGCATGCACCCCTTGTTAAGGACATGAATTGTTCTTAGTATTAATCAATCTTATCTGTGATAAGCAGAACATTGATGTTTGTAGCGGTCTTTATGAATCAGTCTTATCATGCGGAATTGACTCATTTGCCATGTGTTGCCTGCGTTGGGTCACTGACATGCAGGCCAGGTACCCAACGGGCCCACACGTCAGTGGAATAGCGGCGCGGTGTCGTACGCCAGAGTCGAGGGCGCCGCTCGCTGCACGCCCGGCTGAACACGCCTCCTTGCCGCATTCAAACGCCTCCATGAAACATGTGTGGAAGCCGAGAAACCCACTCTGGCCACATGTCTGTTCATGACCGGGACATCATTAAACGCAATGCCGGCTGAGCTCCTCCCGTCCGCCATCTATATAATCTCTTATTTAATCGTCTATTTAGTCGCCGTGAAATTTTGCCATCTGTTGTTTTCATGGATATTTTGCTGTGTGAAAACAAATTTGAATATGAATGAATAATCGGTGTTCGCTGTCTTTTTTCGGGACACGGTTGGATGGCCTCATAGTACTCGCAGTGTAGAGTAGTAGGAGTAGTACAGTGGTAGGAGTAGTACTACATCAATTTCCTTGGAGTCCGTGCGACAGCAAGCTACCCTAGGTTATGTTACTACTCCCTCCTTTCCATCCAAGGTAGACTGTGAGTGGTGGAATTAATTTCATAGTTTGCACAAGTACTTAATTAGTACGCTCGTTTTTCTAAAAAAAGTTAAGTTTACTGATGCATTAATTACAACGAATGCATGCATGACCACTAAATTCCCATGAACTTCTACATGCATTGGTGAGTTTTCTCTTGATACTGGTTGCATCAGATGATTTAATGCACCTCGAAATCCAAACTTGTGATGGTAGTAAGTACTATTACAATTGAGACTTATCAAACAGAAAAACATTTTTTTAGATGAGCCCTATACCAGAAAGGAGGGAGTAGTAAGAGAATCTCCAACAGTATGTATGTTCAATTGTTGGTATAAGTGTCCACGTCAGCGGCCAACAACACATCATACAGGTTCTTCAATGTAGTGTATGTTAGCCATATGTTAAACAACCAAGCGGGGCCACTAAATATTGAAAAAATGATCATTCTTGCCTCGGAGCTTGTGCCTGAACCGTTGCTTCAAGATCATACGATTTCATTCTCTCTCTTCTTTTATTATGTGCCATGTCATCAAAACTGTCCATGTGGCAATTTTACAAACGATGATCATACGACTATTGGAGATGCCCTAAGTAGTACTACCTCCATGGTGGGTATGTATTCCGTAAAATAAGATTTTCCCAAAACTAAGCCGCTAAACCTTTATTTGCTTATTTCCCTTCATGCCTCATTGCCTCAAACAGACGATGCCAAACTCCCCTGCCCTACTCCCGCCCTCGCCATTTTTAGTCTGGGTTTGTATCGATGGATCAAGCGAAGCAGCAAAAACCCAGTCGTGTGGTGTACTCCTCTGTCGTACTAAAAGAGTGGAGACACTGGCTTTCATGAATGTTGTACGTCCTCTCGCCGACATGTGGGACATATAGCAACCAGGTAGACGTGTTATGCACCAAATAATAGTGCAGAATAGCAGGGGGACGCACCTCAGTCGTAGTGCCCCAGTAGTAGTAGTAGTAATGAGCAATGAGACGTCAAATTGCAAAGCCGCACCTTTCCCCTAGACGGACGAAGCAACCATTATTTCACATTTCGCGGAATCCGCTTCCCCATCATCACCTTGACGAAAACCACGTATTGCTTCTCCCATTGTTCTGCCTCAAGAGGGACGCGCATCGCCTTGGTACATCATGACACGTGGGACCGCATGACAGGCTATGCTCCCCCGCCCACCGCTCGGTAAAATCACCTCATTTTTACTACTAACTAGCAGAAGGCCCATGCGTTGCACGGAACATCAAGATGCATTTATATGAGTTCTTTATGTTGTGGGAGACAAAGATGAATGAGAGAAGGGGTTGCCAGCAAATGTGGGGTGGGGTTCGGGTATCTTTTTGCAAAATTTTCATAGTTTGCTTTCTATCCGTCAGATATAGATCGGATGGTCTATATTGCAGGATGGCAGGCACACCATCATCACCAACTCGGTTTTCTATAAGAGTAGAGGTCTGGATACTCTCTTTTTAGGTCATTATTAGTCGGGATTCACCAAGGAGCAAAACCAAGTGGTAGGCTGCTCCTATCGCGTTGGCGTAGCAACTCAGCAGGGTCAGTCTGCACACGAAATTTTGACACACTTACATGACCCCTTTGTCGGACATGTGGCTCATCTACCGTCTTGTTCCACGTGCGATGCATCAAATTACAGTTCGGAGCAGCGGTTGGACTTGGAGGCACCCTGGTCGTAACGCCGCAGTAGTAGTAAATGAGCGATGAGGGTTCAAATCACAAAGCCCCACCTTTCCCGCATTAAGATGGATGGACGAAGCAACCATCATTTCTCTCTAGGGCGCAAGAGCAATGATGCGTGCGGTAGCTACCTAGGGCACTCTAGGGTAGGAGCCTCCACTACAAATCCGCTTCTCCATCGTCCTCTTGATGAAAAGCGATCATGCATTCGGCGAGTAGAGTTTGTAGGAGTACTATGGCGTGCGGGGCCAAGCCGTAATTAATGGGAGAGGGATTGAGTTCGAGTCGACACCATAATACGGGCGGGCCGCTCAGTTTTACGGAACGAGGGAGAATTTTGGGTCTGGGGAGCAATTGGGGTATATCTACTCTTACTAGCAAGCTGCTCGTGCGTTGCACGGAACATTAAGATGACATTTACTACTCTGTATCTCAATTCCTATTAATTAGTAGGTATTGGAAAAGAGATGTTATTCGGTTCACATTATAGGAACTTTTCTACTGAATCTAGAGATGACATGTATCTCAATTTCTATGAAGAGGGATTGGAAAAGAGATGTCATTTGGTCCACATCATAAGAACTTTTCTATTGAATCTAGGCTAATGTTGATTTTCCTTTGAAATGTGGAGCATATGAATCTATTCCTCTGAACCAATTGGTTCTAAAGGAAAAATACCTATAAAGTCATATCGTATAGAGTTCCTATGATATTCCTCCACACCAAAGGATGGTTGAAATTGCTGCAGGTGATACGGCGGCCTTTCTTTGTACACTCCTACCCCATCTCTATAGTTACCTCTCGAAGATTAATGAAATGATATATATTGGGTATTCTATATGTGCATGTTGGTATACGAAAACTTGGTAAAAGTTTGCGAGGTTCAAATTTTCAATAAAGCTATATGCACTACATTTTGGAATGGAGGGAGGAGCATACGGCAGCTGCTAACACTCACGTGGAAGATTTGTGTGTCGGAGTGTTTGTTCTGTTAAATGCCATGGCAAAACTAACACTATCGGATGTCCATCTAACGGTTCTTACAATGTTCATCAGGAAACATGTAGTGGCAAACGTTTGCCAGGTATGATTTATGGACACATGCATTGCATTGATACATGCCCCCTCTCTCTCATGAACACACGCACCCTCATGAGTCACGACTCTCCCGAGTCCTCTCGCACCCACCGTCTATCTGTAGGTAGACGTGACACACATATGTGCTCTTCACACCCTACCCTGAGAACTTCTAAAAAATAAAAGACGTCGCACACCTTTTATTTTAACTCACACGTCACACACTTATACTTGTACTCTTGTGGCGGATGTTCTTTGGGCGTAGTATATTGTACTCGCACGAATAGAAGTGGTGCACGCACGCACTAGTTCTCTCGCACCCACTTGCGGGTACACGTAGGAGCGCATTTATTTAAGCTAGGAGCACATTTTTTTACAAAGAGGCATCCTCATTTTGACTAGTCTAGTTTTCAACTTGATGGAGGGTCGGGAACCGCACGTGAAAGATACAGTACATAGTGCGTCCTGGACGTGGTGATTTGATAGTGCGACCTGGAAGCGGTGGCACGTTATTGATCGAGTTTTATTTTTACTTGAATTTTAAATGAAAATAGTGGTTCACGCGTATTCAATTTAATAATGTTTGCTACAACAAAATCACTCCACTATACATATAAGCAGGAGCCTAGCGCTTGCTTTACTAGGGTTCCTCTCTTTCACTCTATCATGCTCTCCAGATCTAAGCAAGACATAGGTGGCCACACACTCTCTCTACTCACCGCTGGTCACAAATCCAGCCGGACCAGCTCGTCCGGGGCATGGGTGTAGGTGCATTATTCAAGCGGTCTTCAGCGGCAAGGGAGGAGACCAACAACTGCCCGCGCGTCCCGATTGGCGGCCGTGCCATTCTCACCGAGACCGCGCTGGCTCGGGAGGGCCTTCGACCCCTTCTTCCTCCATGCGGTATTGTGGCCAAGATGCGGTATTGTGACCTCTCTTCTCTCTCTCTCGGTCTATGACTTGGGTTATGGTTAGCTGTTATATGTACATGTAGTTCAAATATGAATTACGATCATTAAATGGCTAGAGAATCACTTAAATGTCTTAAAAGGTCAAATGACCCCTGAAATTTTCCAAACTTTTACATGACAGTTGTATTAGTACTACAAATTTTCTCATACATTTAAAACGCCATATGTTTCCACTTTACTCCAAATTCATCTTTCACAGCTAATAAAAATTATAAACAACATCACACATAGTTTTTTGTACGAACCGTTTGCGATGAAAATTCCTGGGTCTATTAAAGTCTTCCTCCTTAAGTTCGCCAGCTCGTCTGCTCCAGTGCTGGCAACTCCCGAATCCATGAATCCTGATCCCCATTCCCGCAACCCCTTCTTGCAAAGATATCACCATGGAAGCGCTTCGTGAAGGCCCGTACGGTGGCCGCGTCCTCCCCGAGCGCCGCCTCCTACGCAGAGAGCGCGGCCGCCTACGCCGAGAGTGCGGCCGCATCCGCATTGAGCGTGGCCACATCCGCCGAGAGGGCGTGTGCGGCAGCCGACAGTGCAGTTGCGGCAGCAGAGACGGCTGCAGCTGCTGCTGCGACGGCGGCTACAAACACCGAGAGCGCTCGAGCTACCGTCCGTGCCGCCGATGTTGCCCTGGCCTGGGTCGAGGCCATCCACGCCAAGATAAAGGGCACACATGCCAAGATATTCCAGGCCACCTCGGAATCTAGCATGCAACCCACGTCCGGAAAGGCGGCGGTGGCCATGGAGCACTTGCTTCCTCATGAGATCGCCGAGCGGGAGCTAGAGATCCAGGAGGCGATGGAGATCGAGGAGCGCTGGGAGGAGGAGTTGTGCATGTCCGAGGTAGAGGTAGAGAAGAGTCTGTCTGTCAAGGAATCGGCGGTGGAGTGCAAACGCGAGCTCTGGCACAGCCACTACTAACCTCGAGGGCGGCTCCGAGGACAAGGACGAGGATGAGGACGCGGACTACTTCAGCAGGGGGGACGCGGAGTCCACCAACGGCGGCATGTCGCCAGGACAAGTCATCGTCGTCTCATATCACACCGGCGATGCATAGGACGGCGCGGTGGCGGCTTTGTTTTTAATGCTGGTCTTTTGTTCGAGCAATGTTTAGGTCAACTGGCTCTGTTTAATTACTAAAATTGCTCTATTCTTTTTTTAACATAAAATTGCTCGATTCAGTAAGTGTGGTCTGTGTGTTGTACGCTCTTTTGTGTGCCCAAATTAGCAAGTGATGTTAAATTATGTAATGACATGGATGTGGACAGTACCCGGGTAAATCTCTATTCTTATAAAAACAGAGTTGGTTATGATGGTGTGCCTGCCATCCTCCAATATAGGCCGTGCGATCTATATCTGGCGGATAGGAAGGAAACTATGACAATTTTGCAAAAAGATACCTGCACTCCTCTCCACATTTGCAGATAAGGCCTTCCCTCGTTCATCCTTACCTTCCACATGATGTTTCGTGCAACACACGGGCATCTTGCTAGTTTCCACCAAAATTTGAATTATCAAACTCATCCTATGCGCATAAAGCATAAGAATCGTTTGCGATGCACACAATCGTTCAAAGTGAATGGTGTCCGGCGGCACCACGCCCAAAGTTTCCCTCCACATTTCGTTTTTTTCCCTACCACCGAAATATGTAGCCCCGCCTCCCCCTTCCCCACACCCTTTTCTCCCGGACCACCAGTCACAATTCCCCTATTTCCTCCTTCATTCCTTCCTAAGCTACAACCGCTTCCTCGCTTGCTTCCTCGCTCTCGCCTTCCCGCATCCTACCGCCTGGATCGTCGTGATCTTCTTCAATGACCTCTCTAGCGGTTCCTCCTCCAACGACGACTCCTTCACCACCCGGGTATGCCTCTCATCTCTCTCTCTCCCGACTCTGTCTTTGCCACATTCCGATGACCCTAAGGTATATCTTTGTTTGAAACTCGCCTTGCTCTACTGCCCTGGCTCCCCACGTGGCTGCGTGTGGATCTTTTTTTACTTCCATCGTCTGTTCCAAAGCCACCTCGACTTTTACTATTAGTAGAGTTAAAACTAGTTCGCACAGTCAAATCTAAGAGTTGGTTCAAACATGGAAGAAAGTGGGAAAGCTGTAGCATGAATCTAGGACTTGGTTCTAAGAGGAAACAAGGGAAAGTAGTAGATACCCAACCAGTCTCTTGGTTGAAAAGGCGAAGAAAGCGGGGTGGATGGCGAAGGGTGGGGGAAAGTGGACCTGTCTCTTGGTCAAAAAAGGAAAGAAAGTGAGGGGTGTTGGGGGGACAACACAAATGAGGATGAGCAGGTCTAGATTTCTTGTGCTCGCATAGGAAAATGTCGTTGATGAGATAAAAAATGGGAGAAATGCAGACATGCTGCCTGAATATTTCCCACCCTCAGCAACCACATCTGCCTCACCACTTAATGGCACTTTTTCATACTGTCAATGTAGTGCTAATAGTATAACACAATAGATGCTGTCGTTAATCATATGCCACTTCAAATAACTGTCACTGCTTAAATAACCATATTTCATATTTGCGCAAACAGGGATGTCTGTCTCCATATCGTTTCTATTTGTGCAATCAAAAGTACACACCTCAATTTTAGTAGAACTGCACAAAATGAGATGGCTATTCCTCGCTGCCGTCCTCTAACCTCCCGTCTTCGAGGTATTCCTACAATGGTAGTAACAATGTAGAATGACCAGCACAATCTAAAACAAGCTGATTCGTACATTTACTTCATGATTGCAGTGCAGGGATGAGCGGAAACAACTGCATCCTAGTCGGGAATGCACTTTCTCCTAGATCAAGGATGGATAGAGGACTAGCTGACACTGCTGCGCGGAGGTTTTTGGGACAGGTGCGCAGACAAGAGGCATTATGGTCTGCTTATTTCTGCAAATAGTGTTGCTTAAATTTAGTGGAACTACACAAGAAGTTCAGATGGTCAGTACACTACATGGTTCAGTTCAGCATTCCAGCTGAGAACGCAATTAAAATTCAATATTCTGGAATGAGAGAACCTAACCATGGATGGTGGCAACAAGAAAAACTAGAGTGAACTCCTGGAAATTAAAGCCCGCCTAGGGAGGCCCTTTGCTCAGAGAAGCCTTGCTTGATTTTTCCTGATTTGTAAACCTTCTCACAACTTTGTCATTTGCTGGGAACTACTAAATGTTTGTTATGTTCTATGAATCATTGAGATATATAAAATTTCTTAACTTATGATTTTTAAGTATTTTATGAAGCCGAGTTTAATGTGAATGTTCCACATGAACGCTGGACTACCGTGTGAATGTTTGGAATTTACACTACGGCCTCAGTTAACTTCATGAACCACTGCAACAAGATATCGTAGTTTCTTATATGTTAGACATCACAGTTCTTGAACAAGTATTCTATTTCATCAAACACACACTGCTCGCATGATAAACCGATAAACCGTGGCAACTTATGTCTTACCATGCCATATTACATGAAAAACTAGTGAGGACACATCTGTTTCGGCAACAATTAGGATGGTTCTCTCTTGATTCACATGCACACAAAAGTAGCAGTAGTTCCCATAGAAGGATTCAGACAGAGTACTAGCCCAAAAGGGCTCAATAATAGGCAAGGTTCGGATAATTAGACACAATCCAAACTACTTTTAAACACTAGCTGGGGCAACTATTTCATGCCTCGATCTAATTTGGGATGGACATAAGACATACCCTGCCATGAACATCATCGAGGACGTCCGACAGCAACTCAATCCTGTGTACTTTCTTGAATATAACCTTGTGGCCTTGCCACTCGTAAACTTGATTATGGAGGCATGCCACGTCATCTTCCTGCTTAAGCTTGACAAGGACAGTATGCCTCTCAAACGAAGGAGTAGCTTTGAACTTCTTGTGCTTCAGTACACCCTGGACAACACGCCTGACAACAGTGAGGCTAGAATACATCTCGACTTTGGTATAAGTGCAAATGGCTTCTAGGATCCAATAGCCTAAGAATTTTGTTTTCCCAGTGCATATATTCAGGTCATCCGCCTCATAGTGAGTGACATGTACAACCACACAATCCTTGTCTGCATCAGGGCTCTAATTGAATCAGAAACAAATTCGGAATTACTTTCCAATATAAAAACACAGGTTATTTAAACCACTATGTAGAGTCAAAAGTATGCATGACAGGGAAGGTAGGATGGCATTGAAGCTAATAACATTTTGCATTATTTATCACCACATACTTAGATGAAAAACACAATCGAGATCATCAAAGAAGAAAATCACCTTGGGCATCTCAGCGGGGGG
>LR738711.1:248159799-248193018 GCA_902687465.1 Secale cereale
GGGGGGGGGGAGGAGACATCCTCGAAGGGGGAAAATTGCTCCTCCAGGGCCACGGGGGCTGTAACATCAAATGGGGCATTGAGAATCTCAGTAGTGGCCGTGAGCATATCTGGGGTCGGCTTGGTGGAGGCCTCCATCTTCTTGGAGCTTTCTGTCACATGGGGATCAGGCTCCCACGTCTGCTCCAACATCGGCAGATCTTTGCCTGGTTCTCCTTGGTCTATCATGAAACAGATGAATACTAGGAGACAACTGAAAGGAAAACACAATCGCAATGACAATGGAACAAAAGAGAGTGTGGATCGGTTACTGCTTTGCAAATGCATTTTTCTAAAAGAAAATATACCAACCTCACGGATCTTCTTACCTTCCCTTCGTTGGGAGAGAAGAACAATGGTAGGTGCGAGTGTTGACTTTCTTGAAGACGGTGAGTGAGAAGGGGATTCAACAAAGAGTGAAATGATGATTGCTTAGTCCGTCAAACTTAGACTACGAGGAGGTGGGGTTTTGTGATATGAAGGCTCGTTACTGCCGCACTACAACCGGGGTGACTCTCCGCCTGCATACCGCCACCTAATTTTGTGGATGGCATTTGGGCTAGCGCCCTGCATGGCCCACATGTCGGCGAACTAAAGTAAAATGGCATTCAAGTGAGGGAAACGTTTCGATGACCTCGGAGTAGCCAGAAGCGGTAGTGTATCCACTGTACTACTAGTAATTGTTTTTCTGGGTAGCTGTAGAGTGTCTCTAATGTACTAGTAGTAATTGTTTCTCTGGGCCCAAGACAAAATAGCCCATCCACCCTAGTAAATAATAAAATCAATTCAAAAGCCCATATATTTACTTAATGAGAGGCTCTACCCAGCAACCACCCCCCAAAAAACTTACGTTCTCTTATTCCTCCTCACTCCCACCCACCTCAGGTCAGCTCGCTCCACTCGTACCCCCAAATTCCTCAATTCACTCCTACAGAAAACCCTAGTTCCCCTTCTTCCTCACTACTACAGAAAACCCCAGCTCCCCTTCTTCTTCACTCCCACTACAACTAGGCTCATCATTCGTTACTCTGCTCAAATCCGTGAGCTCGACACGACGCCCTCGAGGAAAATGGAGCCGGCTAACCACAGTGCCAAGAAGATGAGGTTCCCGCCAGCGGCGATGCCTGTTGTAGATGCCGCACCCGACATCACGGGGAGAAGCGGTGAGCCTGGTCCCACCGGATCCCAGGAACCCGTAGAATCTCTGGCCGACCGCATCAGCGATCTCCCGGACGCCATCATTGGGGAGATCATCTCGCTTCTCCCCACCAAGGAGTGATGCCGCACCCAAATCCTCTCAACTCGGTGGGTCCCTCTATGGCATGTGTTGGGGAAATCTACGGACACCTATGGGACCAGGAGTTTCGTTGCTGTATCGGCGGGTGGACATCGTGTTGCATAAAGAACATGCGAGTGTGCAACAGCACGATAGAGATCACGCGGGCATTTTTACCTAGGTTCGGGCTGCTATTGTGGTGAAAGGCCCTACTCCTGCTTCGGTGGATTGATGATGGTGGAGCATAGTACACTTGCCCGACAAGGGTTGCCTCGGGGCAGCAGCGACTACGCGCGTATGGGTGTGTGAGTTCTCCAATCTTCTAGCCCTGTCTACGGTTTCCATGGGCCTCCCTTTATAGATTAAGGGGTCACCATAGTGGCAAAGTAGTCATTATGCACTGATATGATAGGAACAGTGCTATCGTACCTAACTCTGCGGGCTGACAGGGCGCATTAAATGCACCGCTTAGTGTCACATCACTGGTTGCCCAGCAAGGGTTGTCGGGCTATCTAGCCAGCTCCACGCCTGATTGCTTGACACGTTGCAGGACGGGTGTCATCTGTGGGTTCTTCCTGTAGGGAGAGGCTGCCATGTGGCTAATGCGTGCCACTTAGTCACTTTGCGGCTTGACACCGCACTGATCGACGACGTGAGTCCTGGAGGAGTGGCTGGTGAGGTGGTTTAGCCTCTGTGAGTCCCGGCAGGCTCTGTCGGGACGCCTTGGTTGTCTTCTTCTGGGGGTGGCCTTGCCCCTTGCCGAGCTCGCCTGGCCGGCAAGGGAGGCCTTTCTCTTGGCGATATCTTGCTTCTCTAGCTTGGCCTTGGTCTCTTTGATTTGCTTCATGGTTCCTCGAACCTCTTGGTTTCTTGTACTCCGAGTTGGGCTGGTGCTCCAATCTTGCTCCCGTGCCTATGCATAGTTAGGGCAACAGACCCAGGGTTTGTTGCACCGACAGAAGCCCCCGAGTCTGTCCAGAACACGCAGCCGAGCATCGTCGGGGTAGGGCCTAATAAGTGCATAGGCGAGGTTACTGAAGAGGTTGGTTTCTTGAGGTCTTCTTTGCTTCTTCGTGAGTCTTGAATCTGGGACAATTTTCGGTTTCCCTGCGCATCGCGTAAAGCCAACTGTCGTGGGGCCACTTCTGTAATGGCCTGTGAATGACTTTAACGCACGGGGTGGAAACTGCCAATTCACTCCTCCCACAACGCCCTTATCCTTAGCCACGTGTGTTGCATGCATCGCGCGGGGTAGGTAACGGAGGCGCGTGGCGTGGGTGGGTATCAAGGCGAGGGCCCGGTCATCTTGAATTGGCGGAGGAGTGCGGTGGTCGCCCATTGAGGGAGTGGCTACCCTCCCTGGCCTGCCTACAAAAGGAGGGGTGGAGGAGGGTGGAGTCACCCATCCCTGCCCCCCTCCTCTTCTGTGTTTCGGAGGAGGGAAAATCTACCAGGGAACAGATAAAGGGGCCACCCCCCACCACTTTCTTTTTACCAAGGGCTACTACAACCATCCTGACCGAAGCAACGTTCGAGTTTGGGATGGGAGCACTCAAGCTTCAAGAGAGTGGCGATGTTTTTGTATGCACAAGTTATAGCTTACATAACACTAACGAGCAGGAGGTAGAACTTATCTGTTTGGCTTGCCGGGGATTGTAGTGCCGGGCAGTCTTCTAAACTCCTTGTCGAAGCCAAGTTCACGGCAGGAACCTGCAGCTTCATGTAGATGAGAATGAATGCAAGATGCAATCCTATCTATATGCATATGCAAATGCTCATGAAATGCTTATGCAGTGATCTTGGAATGCTTATGAATGCATGCAATCTTGGTTGGGGACCCTTCTGCAGCGCTTCTTTATTTTTCTCTTGCACGGGGTCATCGCCCCGGCTTGTACAAGGGGTTACATGCAACTGAGGCACGGCCTATACAATGGGTGGCTGCCGGGTAGGGCCCGACAGCCGCGCCTTACGGGTAGAACTTAAGGAGATGCTCGATATTCCATGAGTTTTGCAATTTGATGCCATCTCCAGTATCCTGGACTGCATGACGTCTGGTGACTCGTACTACCCGGTAAGGGCCTTCCCACTTTGGTGATAACTTTTGTGTACCCTTGATGGACTGAACGCGCCTAAGGACAAGCCACCTTCCTCAAAACACCGGGCATGAACCCTACGGCTATGATAGCGACGCATGGCTTGCTGATAGCGTGCAGCACGCGTAGCAGCCCGAAGACGGTTCTCCTCGAGTAGCACAGCATTGTCACGCCGGTGCTCAACTTGCACTACTTCATCGTAGGCAAGCACTCGAGGGGACCCGTAAATGAAACGGTGTTGCAATGCGTTGAAACAAGGCCTAGGGTTCATACTTTCACTAGTGCAAGTTCTCTCAACAAGGATAACATAAATGGATCATATTAGTATCCCTCAACATGCAACAAAGAGTCATTCCAAAGTAACTAATAGCGGAGAACAAATGAAGAGATTATGGTAGGGTACGAAACCACCTCAAAGTTATTCTTTCTGATCGATCTATTCAAGAGTCCGTAGTAACATTTAATCTATCATAGAGTTTGTACTAGAATAACACCTTAAGACACAAATCAACCAAAGCCCTAATGTCAGCTAGATACTCCATTGTCACCTCAAGTATCCGTGGGC
Organism: Secale cereale; assembly: GCA_902687465.1. Lineage (NCBI taxonomy): Eukaryota > Viridiplantae > Streptophyta > Magnoliopsida > Poales > Poaceae > Secale > Secale cereale. Next base: position 248,163,772 of record LR738711.1, read on the forward strand.
ATGATTATACGATATGCATCACACAATCTCGGATTCATCTATTCAACCAACACAAAGAACTTCAAAGAGTGCCCCAAAGTTTCTACCGGAGAGTCAAGACGAAAACGTGTGCCAACCCCTATGCATAGATTCCCAAGGTCACGGAACCCGCAAGTTGATCACCAAAACATACATCAAGTAGATCACATGATATCCCATTGTCACCACAGATAAGCACATGCAAGACATACATCAAGTGTTCTCAAATCCTTAAAGACTCAATCCGATAAGATAACTTCAAAGGGAAAACTCAATCCATTACAAGAGAGTAGAGGGGGAGAAGCATCATAAGATCCAACTATAATAGCAAAGCTCGCGATACATCAAGATGGTGCCATCTCAAGAACACGAGAGAGAGAGAGAGAGAGAGAGAGAGAGAGAGAGAGAGAGAGAGAGAGAGAGAGATCAAACACATAGCTACTGATACATACCCTCAGCCCCGAGGGTGGACTACTCCCTCCTCGTCATGGAGAGCGCCAGGATGATGAAGATGGCCACCGGTGAGGGTTCCCCCCTCCGACAGATTGCTGGAACAGGGTCTAGATTGATTTTTGATGGCTACAGAGGCTTTCGGTGGCGGAACTCCCGATCTAGGTTAATTTTCGGAGGTTTCAGTATTTATAGGATTTTTTGGCGTAGGGCACAAGTCAGGGGGGCCTCCGGGCTGTCCACGAGACACACGCCCACCTGGAGTGGGCGCGCCCCCCACCCTCGTGGGCAGCCCGTGGCTCTCCTGGCCCAACTCTTTTACTTCGGGGGCTTCTTTTGGTCCAAAAAAATCACCAAAAATTGGCACGTCAATTGGACCCCGTTTGATATTCCTTTTCTGTAAAACTCAAAAACAAGGAAAAAAACAGAAACTGGCACTGGGCTCTAGGTTAATAGGTTAGTCCCAAAAATAATATAAAAGTCTATGACAAAGCCCATTAAACATCCAAAACATCATAAATAATAGCATGTAACAATAAATAATTATAGATACGTTGGAGACGTATCAACATCCCCAAGCTTAATTCCTGCTCGTCCTCGAGTAGGTAAATAATAAAAACAGAATTTTTGATGTGGAATGCTACCTAACATAATTTTCAATGTAGTTCTTTTATTGTGGCATGAATGTTCAGATCTGAAAGATTCAAGACAAAAGTCTATTTCGACACAAGAAAAATAATACTTCAAGCATACTAACAAAGCAATCATGTCTTCTCAAAATACTATGGCTAAAGGAAGTTATCCCTACAAAATCATATAGTCTGGCTATGCTCCCTCTTCATCACACAAAATATTCATATCATGCATAACCCCGGTTTCAGCCAAGCACTTGTTTTCATACTCAATTTTTTCAAACCTTTCAACTTTCACGCAATACATGAGCGTGAGTCATGGACATAGCACTATGGGTGGAATAGAGTGGTGGTTGTGGAGAAGACAAAAAGGAGGGAGATAGTCTCACATCGACTAGGCGTATCAATGGGCTATGGAGATGCCCATCAATAGATATCAATGTGAGTGAGTAGGGATTGCCATGCAACGGATGCACTAGACCTAAAAATGTATGAAAGCTCAACAAAAGAAACTAAGTGGGTGTGCATCCAACTTGCTTGCTCATGAAGACCTAGGTCATTTTGAGGAAGCCCATCATTGGAATATACAAGCCAAGTTCTATAATGAAAATTCCCACTAGCATATGAAGGTGACTAAACATGAGACACTCTATCATGAAGAACATGGTGCTACTTTGAAGCACAAGTGTGGAAAAAGATAGTAGCAATTGTCCCTTTTCTTATATTTTTCTTTTTTTGGGCCTTTCTTTTTTTCTCTTTGGCCTTTCTCTTTTTTTGGAGGGGCTTTCTTTATTTAGCCTTTCCTCACATGGGACAATGCTCTAATAATGATGATCATCACACTTTCATTGAATTACAACTCGATTTTACAACTCGATACTAGAACAAAGTATGACCTATATGAATGTCTCCGGCGGTGTACCGAGATGTGCAATGAATCAAGAGTGACATGTATGAAAAGTTATGCATGGTGGCTTTGCCACAAATACGATGTCAACTACATGATCATGCATGGCAATATGACAATATGAAGCGTGTCATATGAACGGAATGGTGGAAAGTTTAATGGCAATATATCTCGGAATGGCTATGGAAATGCCATGATAGGTAGGTATGGTGGCTGTTTTGAGAAATATATATGGTGGCTGTTTTGAGGAAGGATATATAGTGGGTGTATGGTACCGGCGAAAGTTGCGCGATACAAGACAGGCGAGCAATGGTGGAAGGGTGACAATGCGTATAATCCATGGACTCAACATTAGTCATAAGAACTCAGATACTTATTGCAAAAATTTACGAGTCATCAAAATAAAGCAATCAACGCATGCTCCTAGGGGGGGAGGTTGGTAGGAGTTAACCATCGCGCGCGCCCGACCTCCACACAAAGGATGACACTCTACAAATACCTCATGCTCTAACTTCGTCACATAGCGGTTCACCATACGTGCATGCTACGGGAATCACTAACTTTAACACAACTATTTGTTAATTTCATAATAACTCCACTAGCATGACTCTAATATCACTATCCTCATATCTCAAAACAATTATCAAGCATCCAACTTCTCATCATATTCAATGCACTTAGTGTGAAAGTTTTTACTACATTGATCTTCGATGTCTATCATGTGAAGGCTAGTTTTATAGCCAAAGCACATTACCATGTTGTTTTAATAGACTCTCAAAAGGATATAAGTGAAGCATGAGAGTTCATCTATTTCTTCAAACTAAAACCACCACCGTGCTCTAAAAGATATAAGTGAAGCACTAGAGCAATAACAAACTACTCCGAAAGATATAAGTGAAGATCAATGAGTAGTTGCATAATTATCTAACTATGTGAAGACTCTCTAACATTTAAGAATTTCAGATCTTGGGATATTATTCAAACAACAAGCAAAACTAAATAAACTAAATTGACGTTCCAAGCAAAACACATATCATGTGGTGAATAAAAATATAGCTCCAAGTATAGTTACCGATAGATGAAGACGAAAGAGGGGATGCCTTCCCGGGGCATCCCCAAGCTTAGGATTTTGGTTCTCCTTGAATTTTACCTTGGAGTTCCTTGGGCATCCCCAAGCTTAGGATCTTGCCACTCTTTGTTCCATAGTCCATCAACGCGATACTCAAAACTTGAAAACTTCACAACACGAAACTTAGACAAAAATCTCGTGAGCTCCGTTAGTATAAGAAAACAAACCACTACTAAAAGGTATTGTAATTAAATCATTCTTTGTTTATATTGGTGTTAAACCTAATGTATTCAACCTTCTCTATGATTCATACTTCCCAATACTACTCATAGATGCATTGAAATAAGCAAACAACACACGAAAAACAGAATCTGTCAAAAACAGAGCAGTCTGTAGTAATCTGTAACTTTCACATACTTCTGTAACTCCAAACAAATTAAATAAATTTCTGAACGTGAGGAATTTGTCTATTAATCATCTGCAAAAATAATCAACTTAAAATCACTCTTCTGTAAAAAATGGTAGCTAATCTCGTGAGCGCTAAAGTTTCTATTTTTTACAGCATGATCACATAAACTTCACACAAGTCTTCCCAAAGGTTCTACTTGGCACAAACACTAATTAAAACACAAAACCACATCTAAACAAAAGCTAGATGCAATATTTATTCCAAAAAAGAAGAAAAAAACAAAGAACGAAAATAAAGTTGGGTTGCCTCCCAACAAGCGCTATCGTTTAACGCCCCTAGCTAGGCATAATGATGCTCACATAAAAGACTAGAATTGAAACATAATGGGGGCATCATGAAGAATATAACTAGCACATTTAAGTCTAACCCACTTACTATGCATAGGGATTTTGTAAGAAAACAACTTATGGGAACAATAATCAACTAGCATAGGAATGCAAAACAAGTAGAGCTTCAAAATTTTAAGCACATAGAGAGGAAACTTGATATTATTGCAATTCCTACAAGCATATGATCCTCTCTGATAATAATTTTTAGTAGCATCATGAATGAATTCAACAATATAACTAGCACATAAAGCATTCTTTTCATGATCTACTTGCATAGAAATTTTACTTCTCTCCACATAAGCAAATTTCTTCTCATGAATAGTAGTGGGAGCAAACTCAACAAAATACCTATCATGTGAAGCATAATCCAATTGAAAACTAAAATCAAGATGACAAGTTTCATGGTTATCATTATTCTTAATAGCATACAAGTCATCAAAATAATAATCATAGATAGCAACTTTGTTCTCATAATCAATTGGAACCTCTTCCGAAATAGTGGATACATCACTAAATAAAGTCATGACCTCTCCAAATCCACTTTCATCAATATAATCATCATAAATAGGAGGCATGCTTTCATCATAATAAATATTATCAACAAAACTTGGGGGACTAAAAATATCATCTTCATCAAACATAGCTTCCCCTAGCTTGTGGCTTTGCATATCATAAGCAGCATGGGTATTCAAAGCATTCATACTAACAACATTGCAATCATGCTCATCATGCACATATTTTATGCCAAGAATTCTATGTAATTCTTCTTCTAGTACTTGAGCACAATTTTCCTTTCCATCATTTTCTCGGAAGATATTAAAAAGATGAAGCATATGAGGTAACCTTAATTCCATTTTTTGTAGTTTTGTTTTATAAACTAAACTAGTGATAAAACAAGAAACTAAAAGATTCGATTGCAAGATCTAAAGATATACCTTCAAGCACTCACCTCCCCGGAAACGGCGCCAGAAAAGAGCTTGATGTCTACTGCACAACCTTCTTTTTGTAGACGTTGTTGGGCCTCCAAGTGCAGAAGTTTGTAGGACAGTAGCAAATTTCCCTCAAGTGGATGACCTAAGGTTTATCAATCTGTGGGAGGCGTAGGATGAAGATGGTCTCTCTCAAGCAACCCTGTAACCAAATAACAAAGAGTCTCTTGTGTCCCCAACGCACCCAATACAATGGTAAATTGTATAGGTGCACTAGTTCGGCGAAGAGATGTAGATACAAGTGCAATATGGATGGTGGATATAGGTTTTTGTAATCTAAAAATATAAAAACAGCAAGGTAGCAAGTGGTAAACGTTAGCATAAACGGTGTTGCAATGCGTTGAAACAAGGCCTAGGGTTCATACTTTCACTAGTGCAAGTTGTCTCAACAAGAATAGCATAATTGGATCATATTACTATCCCTCAACATGCAACAAAGAGTCACTCCAAAGTAACTAATAGCGGAGAACAAACGAAGAGATTATGGTAGGGTACGAAACCACCTCAAAGTTATTCATTTTGATCGATCTATTCAAGAGGCCGCAATAACGTTCAATCTATCATAGAGTTCGTACTAGAATAACACCTTAAGACACAAATCAACCAAAACCCTAATGTCAGCTAGATACTCCATTGTCACCTCAAGTATCCGTGGGCATGATTATACGATATGCATCACACAATCTTAGATTCACCTATTCAACCAACACAAAGAACTTCAAAGAGTGCCCCGAAGTTTCTATCGGAGAGTCAAGACGAAAATGTGTGCCAATCCCTATGCATAGATTCCGAAGGTCACCGAACCCGCAAGTTGATCACCAAAACATACATCAAGTAGATCACATGATATCCCATTGTCACCACAGATAAGCACGTGCAAGACATACATCAAGTGTTCTCAAATCCTTAAAAACTCAATCCGATAAGATAACTTCAAAGGGAAAACTCAATCCATTACAAGAGAGTAGAGGGGGAGAAGCATCATAAGATCCAACTATAATAGCAATGCTCGCGATACATCAAGATCGTGCCATCTCAAGAACACGAGAGAGAGAGAGAGAGAGAGAGAGAGAGAGAGAGAGAGATCAAACACATAACTACTGATACATACCCTCAGCCCCGAGGGTGGACTACTCCCTCCTCGTCATGGAGAGCGCCGGGATGATGAAGATGGCCACCAGTGAGGATTCCCCCCTCCGGGAGGGTGCCGGAACGGGGTCTAGATTGGTTTTCGGTGGCTACAGAGGCTTTCGGTGGCGGAACTCCCGATCTAGGTTAATTTCCGGAGGTTTCAGTATTTATAGGATTTTTTGGCGTAGGGCACACATCATGGGGGCCTCCGGGTTGTCCGCAAGACAGGGGCACACGCCCACCTGGAGTGGGCGCGCCCCCCACCTTCGCGGGCAGCCCGTGGCTCTCCTGGCCCAACTCTTTTATTTTGGGGGCTTCTTTTGGTCCAGAAAAAATCGCCAAAAATTGGCACATCAATTGGACTCTGTTTGATATTCCTTTTTTGTAAAACTCAAAAACAAGGAAAAAAATAGAAAGTGGCACTGGGCTCTAGGTTAATAGGTTAGTCCCAAAAATAATATAAAAGTGTATGACAACGCCCATTAAACATCCAAAATATCATAAATAATAGCATGGAACAATCAAAAATTATAGATACGTTGGAGACGTATCAGGGATACATGTCTCTGTTATCTCCACATCAGGGGTTGGCATCCATTCTGCAATAAACTCTACCAATGCCCTGCTCTAAATAGTTGACATGCTCTCAAACTTCAAACCAAAGCTAGATAACTCCAAAGCCCACTCCACTATTCTGTCGATAACCTTAGGGTTTCGAAGTATCCTTTGCAACGGGAAGCGAGTGACAATCGTAATCTCATGGGCTTGGAAGTAGTAGCGTAGTTTCCTTGAGGCCATGATGAGAACAAAGATCAACTTTTGCACGCCAAAGTACCTCGATCTAGCCCCCTGTAATAGGGAGCTGACGAAGTACACTAGGCGATGCACCACTTTCTTCCTTGCCGTGTCCTTGGGGTTGCTCTCGCTGCCGTGCTCACTGCTATCCTGATCCTTTTCTGGCCCTGCCGGTCTCTGTTCACTCTCTGCCTCATTCAGTTCTCGCCGTGCTACCAAGGTTGCACTGACCACTTGGTTGGTTGCCGCTAAGTATAACAACAACGGCTCCTGGGGCTTGGGAGCAACCAAAGTAGGCACAGAGGACAAATAGGCCCTCAACTCTTGCAAAGATGCATCTGCTTCCGGGGTCCACTTCATGGGCCCTGCCTTCATCAACACATTGAAGAACGTCAGGGCGCACTCAGCAGACTTGAAGATGAATCTGCTTAGTGCGGCAACACATCTTGTTAGATGCCTTACATCCTTAACTGTCCTTGGTGCTTGGATCTGCTCGATAGCCTTGATCTTGTTGGGGCTGCCCTCAATCCCACGGTGGGATACAAAGAACCCAAGTAACTTGTGATAACCCACAAGTATAGGGGATCGCAACAATTTTCGAGGGTAGAGTATTCAACCCAAATTTATTGATTCGACACAAGGGGAGCCAAAGAATATTCTCAAGTATTAGCAGTTGAGTTGTCAATTCAACCAGACCTGGAAAACTTAATATCTGTAGCAAAGTATTTAGTAGCAAAGTAGTATGGAAGTAACGGTAACAGTGGGAAAAGTAACAGTAGTAGTTTTGTAGTGATGGTGATAGCAGTAGTAACGAAAGTAACAAAGCAAGTAACAATATGGAACAAACTTGTAGGCAATGGATCGGCAATGATAGGTGTCGGATAATATTCATCATGTAGCATTTATAACCTAGGGTGACACAGAACTAGCTCCAATTCATCAATGTAATGTAGGCATGTATTCCGAATATAGTCATACGTGCTTATGGAAAAGAACTTGCATGACATCTTTTGTCCTACCTTCCCGTGGCACTGGGGTCCTAGTGGAAACTAATGGATATTAAGGCCTCTTTTTAATAGAGTACTGGACCAAAGCATCAACACTTAGTGAATACATGAACTCCTCAAACAATGGTCATCACCGGGAAGTCCCCCGGTTATTGTGACTCTGAGTTTGTCGGATCATAACACATAGTAGGTGACTATTGACTTGCAACATAGGATCAAGAACACAAATATATTCATGAAAACATAATAGGTTCAGATCTGAAATCATGGCACTCGTGCCCTAGTGACAAGCATTAAGCATAGCAAAGTCATATCAACATCAATCTTAGAACATAATGGATACTAGGGATCAAACCCTAACAAAACTAACTTGATTACATGGTAAATCTCATCCAACCCATCATCGTCTCGCAAGCCAACGATGGAATTACTCACGCACGACGGCGAGCATCACGAAATTGGTGATGGAGGATGGTTGATGATGACGACGGCGACGATCTCCACTCTTCGGAGTCCCCAACGTACTCTAGATCAGGTCTCCCGATGAAGAACAGGAGGTGGCGGCAGCTCCGTATCATAAAACGTGATGGGATATTCTCTCTATTATTTTCTCCCCGAAAGAGATTATATGGAGTTGGAGTTGACATCGATGGAGCTCCAGGGGGCCACAAGGTAGGGGCGCGCCCTAGGGGGGGCGCCTCCACCCTTGTGGCCAGGGTGTGGGCGCCCTCCGGTGATTCTTTCCGTCAATATTTTTTATATATTCTAAAAATATTCTCCGTGAAGTTTCAGGTCATTCTGAGAACTTTTATTTCTGCACAAAAGTAACACCAAGGCAATTCTGCTGAAAACAGCGTCAGTCTGGGTTAGTTCCATTCAAATCACGCAAATTAGAGTCCAAAACAAGGGCAAAAGAATTTGTAAAAGTAGATACGATGTAGACGTATCAACTCCCCCAAGCTCAACCCATTGGTTGTCCTCAAGCAATTCAGTAGATAAACCGAAAGTGATAAAGAAAAACTTTTACAAACTCTGTTTGATCTTGTTGTTGTAAATACGTAAAGCCAACATTCAAGTTTTCAGCAAAGATTATAAACTAACCACATTCACAATAACATTTAAGTCTCATGTTTACACATATCAATGACATAATTAACTAGTGAGCAATAAAAATAAATCTCGGATGACAACACTTTTTCAAAACAATCATGATATAATATGACAAAGTGGTATCTCGCTAGCCCTTTCTGAGACCGCAAAACATAAATGCAGAGCACCTAAGAAGATCAAGGACTGACTAGACATTTGAATTCATGGTTAAAGAGATCCAGTCATACTCATACTCAACATCAATTAATAACAAAGCATATAAATGACAGATGTGCTCTCCAACTGGTGCTTTTTATAAGAGGATGATGACTCTGCAATAAAAGTAAATAGATAGGTCCTTCGCAGAGGGAAGCAAGGATTTGTAGAGGTGCCAGAGCTCAAGTTTTTAAATCAGAGATGAATATAATTTTGAGCGATATGCTTTCTTTATCAACACTACGACCAAGAGTTCTCAATATCTTCTATGCTACGTACATTATAGGCGGTTCCCAGACAGAATGGTAAAGTTTTACTCCCCCTCCAGCATCAAACACACTCCACGGCTTATCCGAAACAACGGGTACCATCCAACCCAACAACAGTCCAGGGGAGCTTTGTTTAATTATATTTTGATTATATTTTTGATCTTTTGATCATGGGGCTGGGTATCCTGGTTACCAGCCATTTTCTCATGAATGACAAGCGGAGCCCACTCATCGTGAGAATAACACGCCTAGCATGGAAGATAAAGACAGCCCCCAGTCGCCATATGAGTGATTTGGGCATACAAAAAAGAATTTTATTTGATGGTTTAGAGTTTGGAACATGCAAATTTACTTGGAACAGCAGGTAAATACCGCATATAGGTAGGTATGGTGGACTCTTGTGGAACAACTTTGAGTTTATGAAAGTGGATGCACAAACAGTATTCCCGCTTAGCACAAGTGAAGGCTAGAAAGAGACTGGGAAGCAACCAGCGAGAGAGCAACAACGGTCATAAACATGCCTTGAGATTAACCAACATTGAGTGCAAGCATGAGTAGGATATAAATTACCATGAACATAAATATCGTGGAGGCTATGTTGATTTAGTTTCAACTACATGTGTAAACATGTGCCAAGTCGAGCCACTTAGATCATTCAAAGGAGGATACCATCCTATCATACTACATCACAACCATCTTTGGAGTTTTTGTTTTTATGAAGAAAGCAAAACAAGAACGAGAAAAACTATTTACACGGGAAAGCTCCCAACAAATAAAAGAAGAACTATAAATCTTTTTTGGATTTTCTTTTAATACTACAAACTACTAAGAAACTACCTGGAAAGAAAAGACAAAAAAAGGAAATCTTTTTGGTTTTTTCTAAAAATTTCAAACACACAAGAAGAAAATGAGAAAAATAAACTAATATAGATGATACAATGAAAAAGTATGAACACTGACAACTAGAATGAATGTGTGAACGTGACTGTAATGTCGGTGAGAAATACCTACTCCCCCAAGCATAGGATTTTGCCTAAGTTGGTCTATGCCCATGGATCAAAGTATCCCTCTCCTAGGTAGTAAGGTGGATCCTGAGGGTTCTACTGGTTTGCGAGCTCCTACGGCTCCCACTGAAAGATAGGCTCGTGATATGGATCAGGTGACGGCTCTGGCTCGGGAACTGGGGATCGTGTCCAATCCCAGTATGCCTGACTGTCCTCGGGCAAAACAAAGTACATGCCTGAATGAAGATCGAACAAAGTAGGTGCAAGCAAGGTAATAATCTGGAAAGTGTCCTCGCTAAATATCAAGTTATAAATAAGTCTCTTTTCCTCATCATAGCGAATGAACTTATGTGCTACCATGCGGTTATAATCTAAGTAAATGGTTGGTAGCAATTTCTCCTCTTTTTCATGATGCCTAATAGGTATCTCGAAATGGTCAGCAAGGCATCACTACAAAAAAAATACACTTATGTGATGATACGTGTTTGTCACAGTAGGTCGCGTTTTTTGTCATGCATGTACATCCATGATAATTTTATGACAGAATCAAGATAGTCATACTTGTGCTGTTGTAGAAGTGTTCCATGACATTATCAAAATTATCATCACGGAAGTGTCCACTTCCATGACGATAAATCGCGCGTCACAGATGTGCTTTCGTCAAGGGTGACCGACACGTGGCATCCACCGTAACGGAACGCCGTTAAGCTATCAGGTCCGGTTTTGGATCCGATAACCCGCTAACAGCCCCGACCAATGGGGATTTTCCACGTGTAAAATCATCATTGGCTGGAGGAAACACGTGTGGGCTCACCGTTGGAACAGATGTCATCCACTCATTGGACCCAAAGCGCCTATGATACGCCGACACGTGGCATAGCCCAACAGAGGCCCATTCCTGTGAAAAGGCCGGCCTGTTTGACTTGGTCAAAAGGTGGCGGCTCGGCCCACAGCAAGCCTATTAACGGCCTGTTTGCATATAGCCCATTTATAGCCCACTAACCCAGGGCCCGTTTAGGGCCTATCCGAATTAGGCCCAATAGCGTCATCTGGGTCGTCCAATATAATTCCAGCCCATGTATGGCACATGAGTCTTTCGGCCCATATGAGGCCCTTATTACTCTCGGCCCATTAACGGCCCGTGGTAAAACTGGCCTGTAATGAACAGTGTATCACTTTATACCCATTAACGGCACGTGGTGAAACTGGCCCGTAATGAACAGTGTATCACTTTATACCCATTAACGGCACGTGGTGAAACTGGCCCGTAATGAACAAGTCGCCGCCACTATAGATTGGTTAACTTTAAATCACTAGTTGGAAGGAACCATTGGCCGAGTTGCTGACATGGCTCATACGTGATCATTTATAACCCACTGCAGTCACCTCAACCTTCTGTGGATTCACATCGCGCTATCAACACCAATGATATACACCTTCTGCTATGGTCAAATGCAGAGAATCTCAAGACAACTCTTAGAGTCGTCTTAAGACTCGGGAGCTACGATGACATGACTCAGCAAATCTTGCCAGTTTCAGCAAATTTGAGAACCCCGGGACGATGGAGGGAAAGATAACCCGGTCCCACAGGCAACTGCTATATTGATGAAAATTTAAAGGCCGTCAGAAAATTTTTGGCTTAAAAAGTTTATGACAATTACAAAATCCCGGCTCAATGAAGAAGTTTCCGGGTCATCAGAAAGGAATCCAGTTTAAAATCTGGCTCAAGGGACATCATTCTTACTGAAGCCCTCAATATCCGGTTTACAATCCGGTTCAAGGGTAATCTGTCTCCTACAAGCTCTAAAACTCTCAAATCCGGTTTAAGAATCTCCGATTCAAAAAGAATTAATCTCTCGCAAAGTTCGAGTTTAAAGGCTGTCAAAAAAATTCCGGCTGAAAATGAAGATTCTGGTTTAAGATCCGGTTCAAGGGAAAGATGTCTCCCACAAAGCTCTTAAGCTCTCAATATCCGGTTTAACATCCGGTTCAAGAAGAAAAATCTCTCGCAAGTTTGAGTTCTCAGAAAAATTAAAGGTTGCCAAAGAGAACTTGCTGCCATGATGCGCGGTTCAAACATGGGTATCCTGCCTTATTGGTTTAACATATTATTGATCACTTGGGGGGCTTCATGCTCACTGAGCATAGCTATGACTACCCTCTTGATCCGGCTATCAAGCCAATTTTCTCATAAGAGCACAGCTCTGGTTACTTCGGTAATCCGGTTATCAAGCCAATATTTTCATAAGTGGCCAAAGAGAGTCTGCTACACAACATAGCTCAAACATGGGCATCCCTTGAGCACAGCTCACAATATCACTTCAGGGCTATGTTCGAACCATAGTCACACCTCTTGATAGGCATGAGGGCACCAGGGAAATCACTTGGGGGCTTGGTCATACCCGAACCATAGCTACGCCTCTTGATAGGCTTAAGGCCACCAGGGAAATCACTTGGGGGCTATGGGTTAAAACCATAGTTACACGTCTTGATAGGCATAAGGGCACCAGGGAAATCACTTGGGGGCTTGGTCGTATTCGAACCATAGCTACACCATCTTGATCGGCGCAATGCCATAATTATGACTACTTGGCGGGTCTGGTCATATCCGAACCATAGCTTAAACCCTTTTGATCATACACATACATCATCATATATTGCGTCATACATTGCATCATCATTACATCATCATAGCATGTATCATATGGGCACGGATATACCGGTTTATATGGCAGGAATCGGTTTTCAAACTAGGTTATATTATTCAAATCTTTAATAGCCAACATGGCTGGATTTTATTATGGTTATCAATAACCAGTATTATGATTAAGGTTTTCAAAGTCGCTTTAGCGCAATGGCTATCATATTATTAATGGAAATGATTTATTCTACAATTGAAGGAATAGTCCCGAGTCGCTACAGGCTTACTACTCGGCACTTAGGGGCTACATTATTCAAGTTAAGATTACATCAAATATGCAAGTCTCATGTCGCTGCAAGCATGCACCATGACACTTGCGGGCTAATGCAAAGTCATTTTTTGCTCACCTGATTGAAGACCCGACTCATCACATTGTAAAGAGCCGGCCCTTGGGGGCTACCAATTGCTCCTGTAAACAATTCAAGGTACACAAGTCTTAAAACCATTATATTGAAAGGTCCAATGTTCGGTTGGTAAAGCACAAAGCTCTTAACCTTGTGGACGTGGGTTCAAAGCCCCATGGTGGGGTTACATCATATGATGTTATTTTCAATGAAGCATGATCATATTTATAAAGTCCCTGCTCATTAATACAAAATGACCCGACCCTTGGGGGCTACACTGGTTGAAGTTGTTTGGGCATCAGGCAATTACAAGTCCCAGGTTGCTGCAAGCATGACAACCCGTCACTTGGGGGCTACATAATATGGAGTATTCAGTTTTTACTAGTGATTGGGATGAACAATCTGGATTTCTTCAAGGTTGCAACATTTATGTTGAAACAAGTCTTAAGCTATCACTATGTTCTCCTCTTAAGACTTGGGGGCTACAGGTAATATGCATATAAAGGAGAAACATCTTCAAATTCTCAGTTTTGGGCAAATAAGGAAGATTAATTGTGTGACCCAGCATTGGCAACAATCATAACCCGACGTCTATAAACAGTCATGACCCGGGATCATCAGTTTTTATTATCCGGGAATTGTGGTAATCATAAACCGGCATCTTCAAGCAGGCCGGATATCAGTTGAATATTTCAAAGACCAATATTTTTGTCAAGTCAGAGCATTGAAGGCCGACTCAAATGGATTCTTGATTTACAATATTTCTTATGCAAGCAAGTTGATTATGAAGCTGGTTAGTTGACCCAGATTTTCTAGAAGAAGGAAAGGACAAGGACTTAAGGATGGTCAGGTGCCGGTTTACAAGAATTCTTAACCCGGAGCACAACCTGTCAAAATTGTTCTTGTATTTATGTTGCAGATCAATTTAACATGGATAAATCCAAATTAAACTTGGGGCTAATGTCAGGGATATACCCCGTGGCATAACCCGGCCGAACTTGGCGACTCACTAATGACCTGCCCTGATTGGACGACTCACTAAGTGACCCACCCTAGCCTGGTGACTCATGGGTGACCCGGCGAGCGGGTCAGAGGAACGACAAGACCCGGTGGCCCAGAAGGCGGTTTATGGAAGGCCGGTTCATGTTATGGTGGGCCGGTTTATGAGGAAAGCACGAGGAATATTCTCCTACAAAGGACGCAAGACTAGGACACCACTTGTAATAGAGTAATCCTAATCCTACTAGGACTAGTCATGTAACCCGCCCCTTCAACATATATAAGGAGGGGCAGGGCTCCCCAAAGAGGGACAGGCAAGAAGAAACAATCTTAAGGGCTAGACACAAAGAGCCGGTTTACTGACGACTCTCTCGTGATGATAATGAGACCTAGCCACAAACAACATGTAGGGTTGTTACCGGATGATGTTTCCCGGGGCCCGAAGCTGTCTAAATCCTTGTCTTGTGTTGCGTCTCTCGATTCCGCTCAACCCCTTGATGTGTACTACGCAACCTTCTTCTTGTAGACGTTGTTGGGCCTCGAAGTACAGAGGTTTGTAGGACAGTAGCAAATTCCCCTCAAGTGGATGACCTAAGGTTTATCAATCCGTGGGAGGCGTAGAATGAAGATGGTCTCTCTCAAGCAAACCTGCAACCAAATAACAAAGAGTCTCTTGTGTCCCCAACACACCCAATACAATGGCAAATTGTATAGGTGCACTAGTTCGGCGAAGAGATGGTGAAACAAGTGTAATATGGATGGTAGATATAGGTTTTTGTAATAAGAAAATATAAAAACAGCAAGGTAGCAAGTGGAAAAAGTGAGCATAAACGGTGTTGCAATGATAGGAAACAAGGCCTAGGGTTCATACTTTCACTAGTGGAAGTTATCTCAACAATAATAACATAACTGGATCATATAACTATCCCTCGACATGCAACAAAGAGTCACTCCAAAGTCACTAATAGCGGAGAACAAACAAAGAGATTATGGGAGGGTACGAAACCACCTCAAAGCTATTCTTTCTGATCAATCTATTCAAGAGTCCGTAGTAAAATAACACGAAGCTATTCTTTCCGTTCAATCTATCATAGAGTTCTTACTAAAATAACACATTAAGACACAAATCAACCAAAACCCTAATGTCACCTAGATACTCCATTGTCACCTCAAGTATCTGTGGGCATGATTATACGATATGCATCACACAATCTCAGATTCATCTATTCAACCAACACAAAGTACTTCAAAGAGTTCCCCAAAGTTTCTATCGGAGAGTCAAGATGAAAACGTGTGCCAGCCCCTATGCATAGATTCCCAAGGTCACGGAACCCGCTAGTTGATCACCAAAACATACATCAAGTGAACCGATAGAATACCCCATTGTCACCACAGGTATCCCACGCAAGACATACATCAAGTGTTCTCAAATCCTTAAAGACTCAATCCAATAAGATAACTTCAAAGGGAAAACTCAATCCATTACAAGAAGGTAGAGGGGGAGAAACATCATAAGATCCAACTATAATAGCAAAGCTCACGATACATCAAGATTGTGCCATCTCAAGAACATGAGAGAGAGACCAAACACATGGCTACTGGTACATACCCTCAGCCCCGAGGGTGAACTCCTCCCTCCTTGTCATGGAGAGCGCCGGGATAATGAAGATGGCCACCGGAGAGGGATTCCCCCTCTGGCAGGGTGCCAGAACGGGGTCTAGATTGGTTTTCTGTGGCAACAGAGGCTTTTGGAGGCGGAACTCTCGATCTAGGTTATTTTCCGGAGGTTTCAGTATTTACAGGAATTTTTGGCATAGGTCTCATGTCAGGGGGGTCTCCTGGCCCAACTCTTTTACTTCGGGGCTTCTTTTGGTCCAGAAAAAATCATCAAAAATTGGCACGTCAATTGGACTCCATTTGATAATCCTTTTCCGTAAAACTCAAAAACAAGGAAAAAACAGAAACTGGCACTGGGCTTTGGGTTAATAGGTTAGTCCCAAAAATCATATAAAACTGTATATAAAAGCCCATAAAACATCCTACAAGGATAATATAATAGCATGGAAGAATCGAAAATTATAGATACATTGGAGACGTATCAAGCATCCCCAAGCTTAATTCCTGCTTGTCCTCGAGTAGGTAAATGATAAAAACAGAATTTTTGATGTGGAATTCTAACCAAAATAATTCTTAATGTAATTTTCCTTATTGTGGCATGAATGTTCAGATCCGAAAGATTCAAGATAAAATTTTTGTATTGACATAAGAATAATAATACTTCAAGCATACTAACAAAGCAATCATGTCTTCTCAAAATAACATGGCCAAAGAAAGTTATTGCTACAAAATCATATAGTCTGGCTATGCTCCCTCTTCATCACACAAAATATACATATCATGCACAACCCCAGTTTCAGCCAAGCAATTGTTTCACACTTCAATTGTTTCAAACCTTTCAACTTTCATGCAATACATGAGCATGAGCCATGGATATAGTGGTGGTTGTGGAGAAGACAAAAAGGAGGAAGATAGTCTCACTTCAACTAGGTGTATCAATGGGCTATGGAGATGCCCATCAATAGATATCAATGTGAGTGAGTAGGGATTGCCATGCAACGGATGCACTAGAGCTATAAGTATATGAAAGCTCATCAAAAGAAACTAAGTGGGTGTGCATCCAACTTGCTTGCTCATGAAGACCTAGGGCATTTGAGGAAGCCCATCATTGGAATATACAAGCCAAGTTCTATAATGAAAAATTCCCACTAGTATATGAAAGTGACAAAACAAGAGACTCTCTATCATGAAGATCATGGTGATACTTTGAAGCACAAGGGTGGAAAAGGATAGTAGCATTGTCCCTTCTCTCTTTTCTCTCATTTTTTTGGAAGGGCTTTCTCTTTTTTTAGCCCCTCTCTATTTTTTTGGGCCATCTTTTTTTTGGCCTGTCTCTTTTTTTCCTCACACGGGACAATGCTCTAATAATGAAGATCATCACACTTTTATTGACTTACAACTTGATGATTACAACTCAAAGCTAGAACAAAATATGACTCTATATGAATGCCTCCGGCGGTGTACCGGGATGTGCAATGAATCAAGAGTGACATGTATGAATGAAATGTGAATGGTGGATTTGCCACAAATACGATGTCAACTACATGATCATGCATGTCAATATGACAATATGAAGCGTGTCATATGAACGGAACGGTGGAAAGTTGCATGGCAATATATCTCGGAATGGCTATGGAATGCCATGATAGGTAGGTATGGTGGCTGTTTTGAGGAAGGTATATGGTGGGTGTATGGTACCGGCGAAAGTTGCGCTGTACAAGGGAGGTAGCTATGGTGGAAGGGTGAGAGTGCGTATAATCCATGGACTCAACATTAGTCATAAGGAACTCATATACTTATTGAAAAAATCTACGAGTTGTCAAAACAAAATAATCAACGCATGCTCCTAGGGGGGAGGTTGGTAGGAGTTAACCATCGCGCGCCCCCGACCTCCACACAAAAGCTGGCACTCAATAAATACCTCATGCTCTAACTTCTTCACATAGCGGTTCACCATGCGTGCATGCTACAGGAATCACAAACTTTAACACAAGTATTTCTCAAATTCATAATTAATCCACTAGCATGACTCTAATATCACCATCCTCATATCTCAAAACAATCATCAAGTATCAAACTTCTCATCATATTCAATGCACTTTATATGAAAGTTTTTACTATACCCAACTTGGATGCCTATCATATTAGGACTAGTTTCATAACCAAAGCACATTGCCATGCTGTTATAAAAGACTCTCAAAATAATATAACTGAAGCATGAGAGTTCATCTATTTCTTGAAAATAAAATCACCACTGTGCTCTGAAAAGATATAAGTGAAGCACTAGAGCAAACGACAAACTACTCCGAAAGATATAAGTGAAGATCAATGAGTAGTTGAATAATTATGTAACTATGTGAAGACTCTCTAACATTTAAGAATTTTAGATCTTGTTATATTATTCAAACAGGGAGCAAAACAAAACAAAATGACGCTCCAAGCAAAACACATATCATGTGGTGAATAAAAATATAGCCTTAAGTAAAGTTACCGATAGACGAAGACGAAAGAGGGGATGCCTTCCCGGGGCATCCCCATGCTTAGGCTCTTGGTTGTCCTTGAATATTACCTTGGGGAGCCTTGGGCATCCCCAAGCTTAGGCTCTTGTCATTCCTTATTCCATAGTCCATCGAATCTTTCCCCAAAACATGAAAACTTCACAACAAAAAACTCAACAGAAAACTCGTAAGCTCCGTTAGTATAAGAAAATAAAACCACCACTTAGGTACTGTTGTGAACTCATTCTAAATTCATATTGGTGTAATATCTACTGTATTCCAACTTCTCTATGGTTCATACCCTCCGATACTACTGATAGATTCATCAAAATAAGCAAGCAACACGTAGAGAACAGAATCTGTCAAAAACACAACAGTCTGCAGCAATATGTAACTTTCGAATACTTATGTAACTCTAAAAATTCTGAAATAAATTGGCAGACCTGAGGAATTTTTCTATTAATCATCTGCAAAAAGAATAAACTAAAAAGAACTGTCCAGTAAAAAATGGTAGCTAATCTCATGAGTGCTAAAGTTTCTTTTTTTTACAGCATGATCGCATAAACTTCATACAAGTCTTCCCAAAGGTTCTACTTGGCACAAACACTAATTAAAACACAAAACCACATCTAAACAGAAGCTAGATGCAATATTTATTCCTAAACAGAAGCAAAAACAAGAAAAATTAAAATAAAGTTGGGTTGCCTCCCAACAAGCGCTATCGTTTAACGCCCCTAGCTAGGCATGAAGATTTCAATGATGCTCACATAAAAGATAAGAATTGAAACATAAAGAGAGCATCATGAAGAATATGACTAGCGCATTTAAGTCTAACCCACTTCCTATGCATAGGGATTTTGTGAGCGAACAATTTATGCGAACAATAATCAACTAGCATAGAAAAGCAAAACAAGCATAGCTTCAAAACTTCAAGCACATAGAGAGGAAACTTGATATTATTGCAATTCCTACAAGCATATGATCCTCTCTCATAATAATTTTCAGTAGCATCATGAATGAATCCAACAATATAACTATCACATAAAGCATTCTTGTCATGATCCCCAAGCATATAAATTTTATTACTCTCCACATAAGCAAATTTCTTCTCATGAATAATAGTGGGAGCAAACTCAACAAAATAATTATCATGTGAGGCATAATCCAATTGAAAACTAAAATCATGATGACAAGTTTCATGGTTATCATTATTCTTAATAGCATACAAGTCATCACAATAATCATCATAGATAGCAACTTTGTTCTCATAATCAATTGGAACCTCTTCCGAAATAGTGGATTCATCACTAAATAAAGTCATGACCTCTCCAAATCCACTTTTATAAATATAACCATCATAAATAGGAGGCATGCTTTCATCATAATAAATTTTCTCATCAAAACTTGGGGGACTAAACATATCATCTTCATCAAACATAGCATCCCCAAGCTTGTGGCTTTGCATATCATTAGCATCATATGTATTCAAACAATTCATACTAACAACACTGCAATCATGCTCATCATTGAGTTTTTTAGTGCCAAGCATTCTATGTAATTCCTCTTCTAGTACTTGAGCATAATTTTCCTTCCCATCATTTTCTCGAAAGATATTAAAAAGATGAAGCATATGAGGTAACCTTAATTCCATTTTTTGTAGTTTTGTTTTATAAACTAAACTAGTGATAAAACAAGAAACTAAAAGATTCGATTGCAAGATCTAAAGATATACCTTCAAGTACTCACCTCCCCGACAAAGGCGCCAGAAAAGAGCTTGATGTCTACTATGCAACCTTCTTCTTGTAGACGTTGTTGGGCCTCCAAGTGTAGAGGTTTGTAGGAGAGTAGCAAATTTGTAGTGGATGACCTAAGGTTTATCAATCCGTAGGAGGCGTAGGATGAAGATGGTCTCTCTCAAACAACCTTGCAACCAAATAACAAAGAGTCTCTTGTGTCCCCAACACACCCAATACATTGGCAAATTGTATAGGTGCACTAGTTCGGCGAAGGGATGGTGATA
Source organism: Secale cereale (assembly GCA_902687465.1). Lineage (NCBI taxonomy): Eukaryota > Viridiplantae > Streptophyta > Magnoliopsida > Poales > Poaceae > Secale > Secale cereale. The sequence goes on from LR738711.1 coordinate 248,184,325, forward strand.
CAAGTGCAATATGGATGGTAGATATAGGTTTTTGTAATAAGAAAATATAAAAACAGCAAGGTAGCAAGTGGAAAAAGTGAGCATAAACGGTGTTGCAATGATAGGAAACAAGGCCTAGGGTTCATACTTTCACTAGTGGAAGTTCACTCAACAATAATAATACAACTGGATCATATAACTACTCCTCAACATGCAACAAAGAGTCACTCCAAAGTCACTAATAGCGGAGAACAAACGAAGAGATTATGGTGGGGTACAAAACCACCTCAAAGCTATTCTTTCTGATCGATCTATTCAAGAGTCCGCAGTAAAATCACACGAAGGTATTCTTTCCGTTCAATCTATCATAGAGTTCGTACTAGAATAACACCTTAAGACACAAATCAACCCAAATCCTAATGTCACCTAGATACTCCACTATCACCTCAATTATCCGTGGGCATGATTATACGATATGTATCACATAATCTCAAATTCATCTATTCAACCAACACAAAGTACTTCAAAGAGTGTCCCAAAGTTTCTATCGGAGAGTCAAGACGAAAACGTGTGCCAACCCCTATGCATAGATTCCCAAGGTCACAGAACTCGCAAGTTGCTCACCAAAACATACATCAAGTGAACCGATAGAATACCCCATTGTCACCACAGGTATCCCACGCAAGACATACATCAAGTGTTCTCAAATCCTGAAAGACTCAATCCGATATGATAACTTCAAAGGGAGAAATCAATCCATTACAAGAAGGTAGAGCGGGAGAAACATCATAAGATCCAACTATAATAGCAAAGCTCGCGATACATCAAGATCGTGCCATCTCAAGAACACGAGAGAGAGATCAAACACATAGCTACTGGTACATACCCTCAGCCCCGAGGGTGAACTACTCCCTCCTCGTCATGGAGAGCGCCGGAATGATGAAGATGGCCACCGGAGAGGGATTCCCCCTCCGGCAGGGTGCCAGAACGGGGTCTTGATTGGTTTTCGGTGGCAACAGAGGCTTTCGGTGGTGGAACTCCTGATCTAGGTTATTTTCCGGAGGTTTCGGTATTTATAGGAATTTTTGGCGTAGGTCTCACGTCAGGGGGGTCTCCGGGCTGTCCATGAGATAGGGGGGCGCCACCACTTGGGATGGGCGCCCCCCACCCTCGTGGGCAGCTCATGACTCTCCTGGCCCAACTCTTTTACTTCAGGGGCTTCTTTTGGTCCAGAAAAAATCATAAAAAATTGGCACGTCAATTGGACTCCGTTTGATATTCCTTTTTTGTAAAACTCAAAAACGAGGAAAAAACAAAAACTGGCACTGGGCTCTGGGTTAATAGGTTAGTCCCAAAAATCATATAAAAGTGTATATAAAAGCCCATAAAACATCCTAGAAGGATAATATAATAGCCTGGAACAATCAAAAATTGTAGATACGTTGGAGACGTATCACACCTCTCAAGCTACCACATAGATGCGTCGGCCTCACGACTAAGTCCTCACACTAGGACATCTACCGTGACAATTCCACGACAGGGCCCATTTATTCTTGGGCTCATTTTCACATTCGTTTACTTACGGCCCGTTAATGTCATTTTCTACTTGTGGGCCAAATTCAGCCCATGGTTACGATCGACCCGTTTGTGGCCCGTTAGTACGTTGGGCCGTTTTCATAGCGTCATCAAAATACGGCCGATTAACGACGGCCGGTTATGGCCGGCCCATGAACGGACGATTTCAACTCTAGCCCATTTACGGCCATAATGTGGTCTGTTATTGGCCCATGTTTGGCCAACCAATCATACGGCCCGTAGAAGGCCCATTGATGATACGGCCCATAGAAGGCCCATTGTGTCTACAGCCCGTATAAGGCCCATTGTTTCTATGCCACGTAGAAGGCCCATTGTTTTTTTTGAAAGAAAAAAGGCCCATTGTTTCTACGTCCCTTAGAAGGCCCATTGTTTATATGGCCCGTAGGAGGCCCATGTTCACTACATCCGATGGGCATCAAAGTTCGCCACCAGTGCAAATATAGGGAACACCCTACACTATACAAAAATGGCTTGTTGTTTTCTTCAGCCGGTGGTTGCACATTAAGGAAAAAAATTGTATCGCACCAAAACAAATTACAACTATAAACACAAAAGGAAGGTTGGCATAAGAGTTAACAGTCTAGCAGATAAATGCACCACTAGAAGTTCAGAATCTCAGTTCATTTGACCTGACTGTTATGTTTTCATGCTATATTGTCCGATGGAGCACCATAACCTTCGCCTTCAGTTCTCCTAGGCTCCTGAACAACATAGCAAATGTCTGATAGTCTCGTTTCAAAGCCATGCATATCTTGACAACATCGAACAATGTCTCTCCTTGTTTCACAAAGGGTCTCTGTTAGGGAATGGACTTGTGTCTGGAGTGCAGATACAACATTGTTTTGAGCTTGCATATCTTGATCATGAGGCAGTTTGGACGAGATTGCCTTAACAACCAAGCCAGTATTACGTAGGAACATGCTTTTGGCACTGTTAGTGGACATGTACTGACCCACTGCAGCAAGAGCTGACATTGCGGTTATAGTTGTCTCGCCACCTTCAGAAGGTGGCGGTTCCACCATTTTTTCCATAGCTCGCTGAAAAGTTGAGGTTTTACATTAGTAGTACCAGCACAGAAGATACTAAGGAGTCAGCAAAACCAAACAAAATAGCTTTGGTCTATATACAGAACTTATTCGTGTGAACCCATGTAAAATAATAGTTGTATTTTATTGGAAAGTACATAATAAAACTAGGTTCCAAACATATGACCATGTACCATCGCTAATTGTCGGGGAAACTGGACGCCCACGAACACCTATGGGACCGGAGCCCCTTCTACGTTGCGGTAGGGGAGCGGAGGGAGCACGGAGAGCAGATCGAGGAGCACACGCGGGCAGTTTACCCAGGTTCGGGCCGCGCGTACGCGTAAAACCCTACTCCTGCCTTGGTTGTATTGAGTTTCTGGAGCTCGGGAGCTTGAAGATCTACAGTACCAGCTACACCGAGCGTAGTGGTGATCGAGTTTCTGGGATCGAACCCCCTCTACGTTGTGCATGGGCCTCCTTTTATAGCTCAAAGGGGTCACCGACAGGTGTCAACGTAGAGGAGGGTAAAAATGTAAAAATGGTGGTGGTTGTAACAGTGCATGAACAGTGTATAAATAGTGGTCTTCACCTAACTTTGACGGTGGGGGGCAAAGGCATTGAATGCCCGTCGCCGTCGCCCCAAAAAGCGCCCGTTCATGCGTCTCCGTTCGCCACGGCGATATCCTCGTCACCGCGGCTTGCCACCGTGTACCCCAGGCTGCACAGCCATCTGCCACGTGCCCCTGGAAGGGCCCCAGGGCGACGCGTGGCCAGATGAGCTGGAGCGCAGGCACACAGCATAGGCTTCCCCGACAAGCACCTTGCCGGGGTCGCAACCTTGCCGGGCCCGGAAGCTTGTCGCTCTCCGGGTCTTGCCGGGGCGCATGATGCGCCGCGATACACCTTCTTGAGGTGCCGTTCTTTTGGCCTTCCTGGCAAGCTCCTCTTGCCAGGGTCTTGTGCTGGAATGATAACTTTGAGCCTGGTGCGGCCTTCCCGGCAAGCTCCTCTTGCCGGGGTCTTGTCTCTTAACTTGAATACTTTGTTCTTGAATGGCTTAAAAGGGTCTAGAGTGGGCTTTGGCGGGCGCGTGGTGAGCCAGACCACGGGACGCTGCTACTGCCCGTGCACAAGTCGGGATACTAAGGTACCCCTACTTTAGTACACCGACAGGAGCCCCCGGGCATGGGCCACACACGGTGCCGAGCGCTGTTGGGCCAGGTCCAGAACAGTGCACGGGCACACGCGGCCCACGGCGTGCCGTTTCCCACTCCAGATTCACCGCATCCCTCCCTAACGGCACGCGTCGATTGTGGCGCCGTGGGAGAGATCGTGGCCTGTTTCTTTAATGGGGAAATGCGGAATGTCCCCCACTTCCCCCTTAAAAGTAGAGGAAGCAGGGGCAGTTTTTCCCCATTGCTTTCATTGCGCCTTGAGTCTTCAGAAACCCCCGCCGCTCCCTGCTTCCGCCCTTCCTCCGCCATCTTCCCCACCCGCAGCGCCGCCGTCCTCCCTCGCCGTCCCCGCCATGGCCCCGAAGAGCGACCAGGCGAAGAGCGACAAGGCGAAGAGCGACAAGGCGAAGAAGGAGAAGTCTGAGCAGGCGGCGAAGCTGGCAGCCATGCGAAGAAGAATGGTGGTCTTCCCGCCGAGGCTCGGCCCGAGGGAGCTGCGGGACAAGTACTACTTGTTCTGGGCGAGCGAGACGAAGGATCACCCGCGCACCAGAGTCCTCCCCGCCGTGGCCGTTGACATGTTCCCGGGAGGTTACCACTTCTTTGCTTCGTTCTTCTATTGCGGTCTCTGCCCTCCGTATTCGGAGTTTTTCTGTGATGTGATGAACACGTATGGCCTCCGCCTCCTAGATTTCACCCCAAATGCCGTTCTCACCTTGGACGTTTTCGCACATTTGTGCGAAAACTATGTCGGGGCCCACCCAAATGTAGCTCTTTTCCGCCACTTCTTCACGCCTAGAGTATAATCTGGATCCCCACTCTCCGGCGGCATCTCCTGGATCTTTAGGCTGAACAAGAAGGAGGCGTACTTGAAGGGAGAGCTTCGCGGCAAGTGGGAGGAGTGGAGGGCTGACTGGTGTTGGATTCTGGAAGACGAGCCCGAGCAGTTTACCTTGCCGCGCCAGACTGCAATAGTGCGCGGCAAGGATTGGAGTGACTTGGCCCCGGAGGACGACAAGCTGCAGATTGCCCTTACTAGGATCCTTCGTCTCTGGGCTGCCAATCTTACTGTAGGTGAAGTCGGGGCCGATTTCCTCCGCCGCCGCATTGCCCCTCTGCAGGAAAGGAAGAGGCCTGCCTGGGAGTTCGGCAACACGGCAGACCGCATGAGGCTAGGCCCCGGGTTGAACTATAATTTCACCGTCTTGGAACTGAAGGGGATGGTCCGGGAGCTGTTCAAGCATGACCCCAAGCACCCGGAGTGGTTCAGACCGTCGGTCGGAGTAGTTCCTTTGTGCAACAATACTGCCCTCAGTGCCATCCGCGCGGTGATGCCTGAGTGCGACTCCCATGGGATCGTGCCCACTTGGCTGGTGCCTTCAGCGGAGACCGTGCAAGCCTTCTTCGACAACCTGGTTGAAAAACCACGCAAAGCCGAGGAGAAGAAGGGGCTCACCCGGGAGACCACCGAGCGAGATGTGGCGTACATTGCCTCCAGGATGGAGGAGGCTGCTGCGGCTGCGGCGGCAGGTGAATTTGGATACACTGTGGATGAAGCGGACGCGGCGGAAGCGGTGATTCAGGCTGAGGAGGAGGAAATCCTCAAGCTGTTGAAGCTCGCGCCCGAGGAGTTTGCCGGGGAGCCTACCGGGGAGCCTGCCGGGATGGGCGAGGCTGCCGGGCAGGGTACTGAGTCTAGCGGGCCCGCCGAGGATGAGGAGGACGCCGAGTCCGGTGACTCCGACGAAGACTCTGGCGGGTCTCTGAATCTTGACGACGGCGCCTCCTCATCCTCGGAGAACTCTCCACCGCCACCAAGTCCTCCGGTACAGCAGAAGAAGCGCCTCCGCAAGGCAGCTGAGACGATGAGGCCACAGGCGCCTCGACAGCAGCCGAAGCGCTGCGCGACGCGTGCCACCACGACGAGTGAGGTCGTCAAGGAGGCGCCTCGTGCCCGAGCGACAAGCGGAGGGGGATCTTCCCGGAGTGGCTCTGGTGCTCCTTCTGCCCCTCGGTCCTCGGCGACGACCGGTGCTGGGACTTCACAGCCCACAGCCCCAGAGCCCGCCAAGCGCCCGAGGGAGCCTTCTCCTCCAGCTCCTCGCGCTGGAGCACGCGAGGCGGGGTTTGACTTCTCCGCCCTCAGCTCCGATGAAGAGGAGGAAGAGTAAGTACTTGCAATTTTCATTTCCTTTTGTTTTTGTTGCTTCTGTCTTGATTTCTTTTTCGTCTAACTTTGATCTTGTTTGGCTTCCAGGACCTTGACCCAGCGAATGGCGAAGAGGGCCAAGATCCCTGTGGTTGATCTTGAGGACGACGAGCCTGCCGCAGCGACGGGCGATGCGCCAGCGACAGGCTTGCCGGACCAGCCTGCTGCTCCGGAGAGCAGCCCCCAGCGCAGCCCCCAGCGTAAGTCTGGTATTCATTTTTCCGCTCGACGGGCGCGCTTGAGGTTGTCATCCTTATTGATATCTTATTGTCTTGTGCAGAAGTGGAGCCGCAGCCACAGGAGCACCAGGAGGTCGCCCCCGACGAGCCGCCTGTTCCACCCTCCCCGCCAAGGATGAGCTCCCCGGCGAGGGACAGCGCTCCGCCAAGGACGGGCACTCCGCCGAGGGCGAGTACCCCGCCAAGGGCGAGCAGCCCGACAAGGGTGAGCACCCCGCCAAGGGAGGGCGCAAGCGGCCCTCCGCCAGCAGGGGCCACTTCTACGCCGCCAAGGGAGAGCTCCCCGGCGAGGGACCCCGTCATCGAAGAGGACCGCGCAGGTAAACCCTTGTACTTTCTTCTTCTTGGATTCTTCTTTTTGGATATTTGCTTGACAAATCTTTCTTTTCTTTTTCTTCTGCTAGATCCGCCCGCCCCGGAGTTGATGGAGACGGAAACCATTGCCGAGGAGGAGGTGCGTGGCGACGCTGGCGATGCCACCGCCGCAGAGGGAACGGTTGGCGCCGATGAGCCAGCCGCCGAGGAGACCGCCCCGACCGCTGACGCCGCGGCTGGGGAAGGGACCGGCGACCGCACTGCTGGCCCGGAGGCCGCAGGAGCGCCGGACGCTGCACCGGCCACCGATCCTTCCGCCTCTGTGGCTGGGTCGGGCGTCTATCTGGAGGCCGCCAACGGGGTCTTTATCCAAGTCCCGTGGGCGTCCTCATCAAGGGCACCCGCGGAGGGAGAGACGTTTGACGGAGAAGTTCTTGCCTCCGCCGGGTTGAAGGTTGTCGATGCGCCCGGCAGCAGCGACGAGCCCGAAGAGGAGCAACTCTTGCGTCGGCTCCTCGCCTTGTACCGGGCTAGGCAGGCGAAGTTGGAGTCTCGGGAGGCTCTGGCTGCCAAGGCTGGTGCTGATTTGGAGAAGCGCGCCACGGAGCTCCGTGCCGCCAACCAGGCGGCCCTCCGAAACTTGGCGGAGGAGCGCGAAGAGCTTGCCGGAGCACACCAAGCATTCCTCCTCGAGAAGGCTGAGGTGGAGGAGCACCAGCGTCTGGCCGCCGAGGAGCTGTCTCGGCGGGAAGGAGAGCTCAACCAGCGGAAGGTCGACCTCGACAGCCACGAGGACGACCTCACCGCTCGGGAGCAGGCTATTGGCGGGGCCCTGCAGGAGGCGAGGGATGTCGCCGCTGCCGCAGAGACCGCCAAGAGGGATCTGGAGGCCAGGGTGGCGCAGATGGAGCTGAACTTGAAGGCGAGTGAAGATAGGGTCGCCGCGCTCAACGTGGCGCGGGAGAAGGATGCCCACACCAACTCGGAGCTGCAAATCCGCCTCTCCGAGAAGGGCAAAGAGCTCACCGACGCCAGGGACTCCATCGCTGACTTGGAGATGAAGGTCTCTACCCTCACCGACTCGCTTGACGCCGCCCGGGACCGCGAGACGAAGCTGAAGGACGATTTCTGTATCGAGAGGGCCTTGTTGGAGAGCGCCGCCGTCTCGCAAAATCACTTTCAGCGGATGGTGGAGCAGTGGACCAAGGAGCTCGTCACCTCCGCCGCCAACATCGATATGGAGATGGTGGCGCTGAGGGCGGAGCACCTCGCGTACTCCCCCGACGAGAATCTCCCCCACAGCGCCAAGCTGAGCTTGTTCCTCAGAGGAGTGGCGCCGGCTCTCGCGCGGCTACGGGAGAAGATCCCCACGCAGCTGGCTGACGAGGCGCGCCGGCTTTGCACGGGTACTATGGAGCGGGTGTTGTCGAAGATCGTCTACCGCAACCCCGGGATCAACCTCGTCAACATCCTCCGGACCCTGCCGCCCGAAGCTGACCAGGAGGCGTTGAAGGCCCAAGTTGCCCACATCGTAGCCAAGGTGGGCAAGATCCAGAGGATTGACGGAGACCGCAGAGACTAGGCACCTTGCTTCCCTCGCCGCTGTCGATTAAGTCATAGGTAGTAGTTGTTTAGAACAGCGGTAAGTTATCTCTGTAATATATACTTTTATTTCGGGTAATCAATGCAATGTTATCTCCCTTGCTTTAGTCCCTTCACTTTGTATGCTTTCCACCCTACGCTTTTAGGGGAACTTGCCGGCAAGGGGCCCTTGCCGCGAGCGTTGAGTGCGGGATTCTTAGCAGCCTGCTAGCAAAGCCCTTGTCGGCAAGAAACCTTGCCGCAGCTAGTCGCAGCACACTTAGATTGCTGAGCGAACTCGAAAACAAAGTAAGGGCGCGACACTTGTCGCAACTCACTTAAGCCGTTGAGCGTGCTCGAAACAAAGTAAGGGCGCAGCTAGCCACGGGTAGGTTCCTCCGCTCACAGGTTTTCCATACAAAGTGTGGTTGTTCAAGGAAGATAACAAAAAATTTAAAAATTTGAATGCTCAAACTTTGGTAACTTAGCTTTCATGGATTGTTTGTTTCCCGGCAAGACTTTTCTTTCTTGAACAACACTTGGTCCATACTTCTATCTCCTCCCCCCCCCCC
>LR738711.1:248193087-248218933 GCA_902687465.1 Secale cereale
CCCCCCCCCGGCAAACTTGTGCGCGAGGAACACTCCTTCTGTTTCAGAGAGAAAGGCAAAAGAGGAGGAAATACAAGTACGGAGCCTTGCGGCTTGTTACTGCTTACCGGGGGTGTGTGCTGCACAAAATGTCAGATGACACATGCAAGTAAAAGGAAAAGTGCGAAAAGACAAATGGTGCGAAGCACAAAAGTTTTACTGATGCACGGGGTCTAGGCCCGGCTTTGTACAAAGGTTTACATGCAACAGCGGCAAGACTTGTACAAAAGGTGGTTGCTGGAGCGGATCACGACAACCGCGCCTTACAGGTGAAACTTGCGAAGATGCTCTATGTTCCAGGAGTTGCTCACCGGTAAGCCTTCTTCGGTCTCAAGGCGGACAGCGCCAGGCCTTGTGACTTGTCTCACCCGATAAGGGCCTTCCCACTTCGGCGTCAACTTGTTGGAGCCCTTGGCGGACTGAACGCGCCGAAGAACAAGGTCGCCTTCCTCGAGACTCCTGGCCCTGACCTTGCGGCTATGATAGCGACGCAAGGCTTGCTGATATCGAGTAGCTCGTACAGCAGCCTGGAGACGTTTCTCCTCAAGGAGCAATGCATCATCCTGTCGCAGTTGCTCTTGCTCGAGCTCGTCGTAAGCGAGCACTCGAGGAGACCCGTATACGAGTTCCGTGGGGAGAACTGCCTCTGCTCCATAGACAAGAGCAAAGGGTGTCTGTCCGGTGGCTCGATTCAGTGTCTTCTTGATTGACCAAAGAGCCGCCAGCAACTCCTCGATCCAGTTTCTTCCGCACTTGTGCAGCCTATCAAAGGTTCTTGTCTTCAGTCCGCGCAGCACTTCAGCGTTTGCCCTCTCCGCTTGACCATTGCTCCTTGGGTGAGCAACAGAAGCGAAGCAGACCTTGGCGCCAAGGTCTTGGACGTATTGCATGAAGGTGCGACTTGTGAACTGCGTGCCGTTGTCGGTGATGATCCTGTTAGGGATTCCGAAACGGCAAACTATTGATCTGAAGAACCTGACTGCTGACTGTGCTGTCACCTTTCTCACTGGTTCCACTTCTGGCCACTTTGTGAACTTGTCGATTGCGACGTACAAGTACTCAAAACCCCCGACGGCGCGGGGAAAGGGGCCGAGAATGTCGAGCCCCCAGACCGAGAAGGGCCAGGACAAAGGGATCGTCTGGAGAGCTTGAGCTGGCTGGTGAATTTGCTTGGCATGGAACTGGCATGCTTCACACCTAGTTACTTGTGCAGTTGCATCTTGGAGGGCTTCTGGCCAAAAGAAACCTTGCCGGAATGCCTTCCCGGCAAGTGCTCTTGCGCCAATGTGGTGACCACATATGCCTCCGTGTATCTCTGCCAACAGCTTTTGTCCATCTTCCCGGGAAATGCACTTCAATCTGACACCATTGAGTCTTCTTCCGTACAGTTCGTTGCCAACGAACTGGTACATACTTGACTGCCTGGTTATCCTCTCTATCTCTTCTGGTTCTTCGGGAAGTTCTCCAGTCTGAAGAAAACGGACGATTTACTGTGCCCATGCTGGAGCTTGAGGCTCAGCAACAAGGACTAAAGGCATCAGGGCTGCTGCGGGAACCTCAGCTTCTACGGCAAGAACCTGTGGCTCTACCAGAGCTGAGGGCTCCCCGGCAAGCCTGCCGGGGCAAGGCTTGTCGGGAACGCCTGCTTCAACTGTACAGACCCTTGGGTCCGCAGGAGCAGACTGTTCCTCAACATTTTGGTTGCTGATCTTGGGGTCCTTGGCGGCGGCTTCGGGAAGATCCGCCGGCAAGTAGTCGCCGGAGACCAACTTCCTCTTCTTGCTCTGCCCAACTGATGGTGTAACGGATGGCTGAGTTAGCTTAAGCACGAAGACCCCTGGTTCCACAGGTAACTTCATTGCAGCACACTTTGAGAGGCCATCTGCGATGTCATTCTGAGCTCTTGGAACGTGCTCCATCTGTAGGCCTTCAAAGTGTTCTTCAAGCTTCCTCACTTCGTCAACATAAGCTTCCATCAGAGGGCTCTGGTAACTCTTGTTTACTTGTCGGACCACCAACTGTGAGTCTTCCCGCACAATCAGCCTCTTGATCCCAAGTTCGGCCGTAATTCTGAGACCGGCAAGCAAACCTTCATACTCGGCAGTATTGTTTGTCGCTTGCTCCTTGGGAAAGTGCATTTGAACAACATACTTGAGGTGCTCTCCGGTGGGCGCTATGAGTAACACGCCAGCGCCGGCGCCTTGCAGCGAGAAGGCACCATCGAAGTACATTATCCACTCCTTGCTTGCTTCTTGGACGGGGATGCTTGTCTCTGGAACTTCTTCATCTGGTGTTGGGGTCCATTCCGCTATGAATTCTGCCAAAGGTCTGCTCTGTATGGTTGAAGTACTCTCAAACTTAAGACCAAAACTTGACAGCTCCAGTGCCCACTCGACGATCCTGCCTGTTGCTTCTGGATTTTGTAATATCCTCTTCAACGGAAAGCGAGTGACCACTGTTATCTCGTGTGCTTGAAAGTAATGGTGCAGCTTTCTTGAGGCCATGAGGAGGCCGAAAAGTAACTTCTGCACCCCAGAGTATCTCGATCTAGCCCCCTGCAAGAGGGAACTTACAAAATAAACTGGGCGCTGCACCATCTTCTTTCGCACTTCTCCTTGCCCCTCCGCAGACTTGTCCTTATCGGGGCCAGAGCTTGTCGGGGAAGCCCCCTGCTTGTCGCTGAATGCGCTTGCCGGGGATGTGGGTTCCTCATCTGCCTCCCTCTCTGCTACTAACGCAGCACTAACCACTTGATTGGTTGCCGCTAAGTACTGCAGCAACTTCTCTTGTGGTTTAGGTGCGACAAGTATTGGAGTGGAGGATAGGTATCCTTTCAAGTCTTGCAGCGATGCCTCCGCTTCCGGAGTCCATTTCATAGGACCTGCCTTTTTCAAGATTTTGAAGAAAGGCAGGGCGCGTTCTGCAGACTTTGAAATGAACCTGCTGAGGGCAGCGACACAACCAGCAAGTCTTCTTACGTTCTTGACGCGCTTCGGGGCTTCAATCTGCTCGATGGCTTTTATCTTGTCGGGATTGGCTTCAATCCCCCTCTGGGACACAAAGAACCCGAGAAGCTTGCCGGAGGGGACTCCGAAAACGCACTTCTCGGGGTTCAACTTGAGTTGTATCTTGCGCAGATTCTCATAGGTTTCTTCTAAGTTTTGAATCAGGGTATCCTTGCACTTGCTCTTGACCACTATATCATCCATGTAGGCTTCTACATTTCTGTGTATCTGTGGCTCAAAAGCAGTGTGTACCACCCTTGCAAATGTCGAGCCCGCATTCTTCAATCCAAAGGGCATGCGTATAAAGCAATATGTGCCACATGGAGTAATGAACGCGGTCTTCTCCTCGTCTTCCTCAGCCATGAATATTTGATGGTAACCTGAGTATGCATCGAGAAATGAAAGTAACTCACATCCAGCCGTGGAGTCCACAATTTGGTCGATGCGCGGCAAGGGAAATGGATCCTTGGGACATGCTTTATTCACATCAGTGAAGTCTATACAAAGTCTCCACTTCACATTGGCTTTGCGCACGACAACTGGATTGGCCAGCCACGTGGGATGAAGTACACCTCTAACAAGGCCTGCTGCTTCCAACTTCTTGATTTCTTCGGCGATGAACTCTTGGCGCTCCACCGCTTGCTTTCTGACCTTCTGCTTGACGGGCCGCGCGTGAGGACAAACAGCAAGCTTGTGCTCAATTACCTTCCTGGGAACGCCGGGGATGTCAGACGGTTGCCACGCAAACACGTCCACATTCGCCCGCAGGAAGGCAACGAGCGCGCTTTCCTATTTGGGGTCGAGTGTAGCACTGATGGTGAAGGTACCACCAGTGCCGTCCTCCTTGGCGGACACCTTCTTGGTTGCCGGTGGAGCTGCCATTCCCTTCTTGCACTTGCCGGTGGAGCTCGATGGTGCGTCCTCGACGGCAACGCAGCACTCCGAAGAGGTGCGTTTGCCGGAGTGGGCTCCAGAGCTCTTGCCGGACTTGGTCTTGATCTTCCCCACGGGAGCTTCAGCGGCAAGTGTTTTGCTGTCTGCCGCGGCTGCACCGTCCCGGTAGATCTTGTCGGCGCAGATAAGCGCATCCTTCTTGTCGCCGGGGACAGAGATGGCGCTTATCGGCCCTGGCATCTTGAGCATGTTGTATGCGTAGTGGGAAGCTGCCATGAACTTGGCGAGCGCAGGACGGCCGAGTATCCCATTGTACGGCAATGGGATATCGGCAACGTCGAACGTGATCCTCTCCGTCCTGAAGTTGAGCTCTCCACCAAAGGTCACTGGCAGCGTAATCTTCCCCTTTGGCTTGCTCCTTCTCGGGTTGATTCCTTGGAACGTCCCGGTTTCCTCGAGCTCGCTGTCGGGGATCTGGAGTTTCTTGATCACAGCGGAGGAAATCAAGTTGAGGCCGGCCCCGCCGTCAACCAACATCTTGGTGACCTTGAGGTTGCGAATAGTTGGTGAAACCAACATCGGTAAGCACCCGACCGTGGTTGTGCGGTCAGGGTGGTCCTCGAGGTCGAAGATGATGGGCGTGCCAGACCATTTCAGCAGTCTGCGCGACTCGACGGGTGGCTCAGCTGCATTCACTTCCCGCACCCATTGTTTGAGTTGGCGGTGGGAAGTGTGCAGAGAGGCACCTCCATCGACGCACAGAACTTCTGTGGCCTTCTGGAACTCCTGCTCGCTGTTGTCTCCTTTGTCCATGTCCTCGTCATCGTCTTCGTCTTCGTCCTTGTCGCGGCCCCGGGGAGGTCTGTCTCCTTGCCGCTGCTTGGCCTTGCCGCGGCGTCCTCCCCGGCCATTGAACGGCCGCTTCTTGCTGGGCTCTCCTCCGCCTCCTTGGGCCTTCTCCTTGTCGCGACGCTCGTATTCAGCCTTCTGCTGCTCTACGAGGTACTCTACCCTCTTGCAGTTTTGGAGATCATGGCCCTTGGTGCGGTGGATCTTGCAGTACTGCTTGTCGGAGCCGTCCTACTTGTCGGCTGCCGCTACAGGGGCGGCCTCCTTGCCGGAGCCACCAGCCTGTGTCTTCTTGGCGGGAGCCTCCTTGCCGGACTGCTCGACAACCAGTACCTCCTTGTTCTTCTTCTTCTTGTTCCGCCGCCGGTTTTTCTTTGCCGGGGCGGCATCCTCGCTGTCGCTTCCTCCTGCACCAGTATCCTCTCCGGGGAGTCTCCTCCCTTCTTCAGTACGTGCACATTTGTCAGCCAGAGCGTAAAGCTCGCTGACGTCCCGGATCTTGGTCATCGCCATCTCCTCCCTCATCCGGCGGTTACGCACGTTCTGGTGGAATGCGCTGATAACCGCAGCAGGGTGGACATCGGGGATATTGTGTTGAACGCGGCTGAACCTTTGGATGTATTTGCGCAGGGACTCTCCCTCCTTCTGGGCAAGGATGTGGAGATCGCTCTCCTGGCCGTGGGGTTTGTGGCCGCCCGTGAAGGCGCCAACGAACTGGTGGCACAAATCCGCCCATGAAGAGATGGAGTTCTCCGGCAAGTGCATAAGCCAAGACCTGACGTTTGGCTTAAGCACGAGCAGGAAGTAGTTGGCTAGGATCCTCTCGTCGCGTCCCCCGGCAGCCTGCACCGCAATGGTGTAAATGCTGAGGAACTCCGAGGGGTGTGTCTTGCCGTCGTACTTCTCGGGTACGTCGGGCTTAAAGTTCTTCATGCTGGGCCACTGGCCTTGCCGCAGCTCTCAGGTGAACGCAGGGCAACCTGCCGCGTACGGCAAGTCGCCTGGTTCACCGGGCGCGTGATGTCGACAGCGGTCCCAGCACGCTGATCGGACTGTCTTCGAGCTTCTCTTCGACGCTCGATACGAGTTCGAGCGTCCTCTTGTCGCCTGTCGTCGAGGACTTGGCGCTGATCGCGGCGAGCCCGCGGATCCGACGACGCCGTGGAGTCGTCGTCGACGTTGATCCGACGGGGTGGCGATTTCTACTTCCGCGGCGGGGAGTGCACGGTAGTTGCACCCCCGGCGGTCTTGTCACCGTCGGCCTTCGCTTGGTCGACTTGCCGCGGCCGTGAAGTTGCCGGCTGCTGCGGCGCGTTGTTGTTGGCGAAGGCGATGAGGCTTTGGATCGTCGCCCTCCAGTCTTCGGCCTTGTCCGCCGCTGGAGGGAAGTCGAGGAGCAGCTGAGCCCTGGCCAGGGCTTCCGCTGGAGAGGAGGGAAACGGTGGCGAACGGTGCGAGGAGCGGGACACGCTCGGACTTCTAACCGCGTTAGAAGGAGCATGTTCCCGTCCCGACGACCGCGCCTTGCTCGTGCCAGGACGTTGGCCTTGAGCGTCCCGTGACCCGCCGGCCTAGCCACGTCCCAGCAAGCGTATGGTACCTCCGGTACCACGTCGCTGCTGGTCTGGCACCTCCTGAGAGGGATGTGGTGCGTGCACGGACACCGAGGCCTTGGAGTTCGCCCGGTCGTCCGTCTTGTCCTTAGACTTGGTGGCGCCGTGAGTCTCCCCACCGGCGTCCACCCTTCCGCCGGCGTCTCCCCCACCAACCGTCGGCTCTGGTGGTGGTGGGATCGACGCGGACGGGCCTCCGACCTCCGAAGCCTTCTTCTTCGGAGGCATGTTGATGTAGTCGATGAGGTTGATGGAGCTGGTGAAGTTGCTGAAGGTTGCGCCCGCGTGAGCGCCGGATCAGGTTCGCACAACCTCGACGCCCCCTACCTGGCGCGCCAAAGATGTCGGGGAAACTAGACGCCCACGAACACCTATGGGACCGGAGCCCCTTCTACGTTGCGGTAGGGGAGCGGAGGGAGCACGGAGAGCAGATCGAGGAGCACACGCGGGCAGTTTACCCAGGTTCGGGCCGCGCGTACGCGTAAAACCCTACTCCTGCCTTGGTTGTATTGAGTTTCTGGAGCTCGGGAGCTTGAAGATCTACAGTACCAGCTACACCGAGCGTAGTGGTGATCGAGTTTCTGGGATCGAACCCCCTCTACGTTGTGCATGGGCCTCCTTTTATAGCTCAAAGGGGTCACCGACATGTGTCAACGTAGAGGAGGGTAAAAATGTAAAAATGGTGGTGGTTGTAACAGTGCATGAACAGTGTATAAATAGTGGTCTTCACCTAACTTTGACGGTGGGGGACAAAGGCATTGAATGCCCGTCGCCGTCGCCCCAAAAAGCGCCCGTTCATGCGTCTCCGTTCACCACGGCGATATCCTCGTCACCGCGGCTTGCCACCGTGTACCCCAGGCTGCACAGCCATCTGCCACGTGCCCCTGGAAGGGCCCCAGGGCGACGCGTGGCCAGATGAGCTGGAGCGCAGGCACACAGCATAGGCTTCCCCGGCAAGCACCTTGCCGGGGTCGCAACCTTGCCGGGCCCGGAAGCTTGTCGCTCTCCGGGTCCTGCCGGGGCGCATGATGCGCCGCGATACACCTTCTTGAGGTGCCGTTCTTTTGGCCTTCCTGGCAAGCTCCTCTTGCCAGGGTCTTGTGCTGGAATGATAACTTTGAGCCTGGTGCGGCCTTCCCGGCAAGCTCCTCTTGCCGGGGTCTTGTCTCTTAACTTGAATACTTTGTTCTTGAATGGCTTAAAAGGGTCTAGAGTGGGCTTTGGCGGGCGCGTGGTGAGCCAGACCATGGGACGCTGCTACTGCCCGTGCACAAGTCGGGATACTAAGGTACCCCTACTTTAGTACACCGACACTAATGTATTGTCTATTTCTTCACATTGTATTGAGGGCTGAGGATAAAGAGACGAAGTTTATAATACGGTAAGCATAGTATGACATCATTCATATCACAAAACAACGGAGAATAGACAAACAGGCAATTGTAACGTTGTGTGGGCAAGTCCAGCACAGAATTAGATTACATGTCAAGATCAAAGGAACACCACTCCTCTCTTTTAAACCTTGTAAGGTGCAATGATACGCTAAGACAACTTTGTATAAAATTGAAAAGAGTAATAGACATTGGCTGCAAACCATGCAGTTCAAGGCACAAGTCAGAGTAAGTAGTAGTTAAAAGGCATGAGGATTAAGTACTTACAACAGCAGCTTTGACTGATGTAGTCATGCCCTTCTTCTTGCTGGTGTGACAGTCCTTGAAGATTTCCACAACATTTGGTTCAGGTACTTTTTGGTCCTTGCGGGCTGTCCTCTGCATTTGGAACAAGTCAATATAGATCTGATAATATGGTACAACGAAAAGAGTGAAACAGCAGCTAATTACAAGAGCCTCGCAGTGTGCAATATAGCTATGAGATCCTGTCGTCTATTGGAATTTCACTTTCGTACGGTTGGCCTTGTTCTTTGAACAGTTCACCTACAAGAAGATAGATTTGTGTGGCACATGCGTAAATAGGACTTCAACACGTGATCTGATCACATATATATAATGCACCTGATACTTCAGATCAGACCAGTGTTTAACAAGGCCTCTCAAGTCTTCATCAAATATATTTTCCACTGGAGATGTTTGGGCAAGTTCACAGTTAGCCTAGCCTTCAAAGTGAGTTTTCCTCAAGTTATACCGATACTGTCGTAGAGCAGACTTGAAAACATGGGTGCAAGCTTGTCTGGTTGCATCATCTTGGCTATCCAACTTGAACCTCATCTGTTGAAAATTATGGGAGTCTCATTATCAGCAACCTAGAAAGTATTGGACTGAGCAAGACGATATTACTAGTTTCCATACATAACCATACTTACAGATAAATGGTCGAGGAAGGTGTTGAACCGGGTTTCGCCTTTTTCATTCCTGTACTGAATCCATGTTGGGAGGATACGTACATGACACCTAACAACAACCGCTGCCTCTGATACTAACTTGGCTGACTCTGTAGCATTACGTGGCCTTTTTAAACCTGCCTCAAAACGGATATCCATTCTTCCTCCTCTAGATTTAGTTAACCTATCAAGCATTATCCCTGATGTTTGTTTCCTCTTGCGCCTAGGTGCTAGTCCAACAACAAACATAGGAAGTGTTAGTGTATATCAGACCGTGAGACTACATATAAAGAAGCATGCAACTTTAACTTGGCTCCAGCAACTACCTTCTTGATGTTGAAGCTCACAAAGTTCATCTGATCTTGCCAACTCATCTTGTGTCAAGAGTGCTTTGGAAGTAGTGTCAGGTGGCAAGGGAGCTTGGGAACGTGCTGCTAGCTGAGTTAACCAACGAGTAAATCGTGCAGCTGGTGGTACTGTGGAAGGTGTTGCAACAACTAGGGTTGTCTCTGCTTGTTTGGTGGCAGCTATTTGTTTCTGTTTGGCTTGTTCTGCAGCTCGTGTAGCACGGGATACCCTGTCGGTACAATTTTCCGCTGGACTTTGACCTTCTATTGCACCATCAGTACCAGCAGAATCTGCAGGATTGTTCTGCTTCCGTTTCCCTATCGTTCTGTCTTGCTTCCTCTTGCTCTGTGCCATGTTAAGTCAAGCTGACAAGAAAAACAAATATCAATTTAGTTCTTCAGAACAAATGTACTTTGATGTAAGAACAATGGTGTCATAGACATATATTGTATGTTCTAGAAACAGGAACACGTGTCTCAGTCACAAGTATAATGTGTAAAGTAAGCAGATGAAATTCAAAAAAATTATAAGCAATACAAGCTAGACATCATACATAACATGCAACCACATATAACAGTGCCAAGTTAGAGGGAGCAACTGTGTTGGTGCACTAGGGGAGACGTGCTCATCGCCAACACAACTACATTGAGTGTCTATGCATGTGTTGTCTTGGAAATCATCTTGGGGGGATGGAGGAGTAGAATCTGTAGAGGCCCTCCATTTGGAAGGATCACCTTCATCCGCTGCCTTGCTAACTTCCTTCCGCTTTATTGATTTTGAATTGTCAAGTAAAACCGACAAGAAAAAGCAATAAAATTCACTCTTTAGAACTCATTCGTGCATGATACTGACAATCACTACTTTGATGTAAGGCAAAGACATGATTCCAGGATGGAATAATACGAAAAACAGGACGGCATGGCATATTCACAACTGTTTGTGTAAACTAAGCAGAAACCATTTCACCAAATAAGAAGCCATGCAAGCTAGACACCACGTGAAAGATGCAACCAATATGACTCTGCCAAGTTAAAAAGTGTCCCATATTAAATGGCATTTCAACAAATTAGAAGCAGCGCATGCTATAAATCATATCAAAGATGCAACTAATATCACACTGCATATACTGAAGGTGTCTCGTCATATTGATTTATGCGGGATACAAAAAACAATAGTTTTATGTGAGGACATGCTTAATAGACAGATGTACTATGTACTAAATACAGGAAGGCATGTCACATTAACATGTATAATGTATAAGCTAAGCAGAATAGCACATGCAGTTTAACTAGATTGGAAAAATTACAATCTAGACACCATATGCAACATGCAACCACATATCACCCTGCCAAGTTAGAGCAAGCACCTGCGATGCTAGTGTAGGGGAAATACGGTAATCAACTACAGAGCTACATTCACTATCTTCATCTAGCCTTGCTGTTTCTTGAGAATCATGTCGGGAGGCTGACGCTGTATTCTTTAAATGAGGAGTAATCGACTTGCCTGACTGCCTCATCATAAGTGATTGATGAGGGATACACAAGAACATTAGTTTGATGTAAGAACATGGTTAATACACAGATGTACTAGTATGTACCAAAAACAGAAAGGCATGTCATATTCAAAGGTATAATGTGTAAGCTAAGCGGATGCAATTTAACCAAATTGGAAGCAATACAAGCTAGACATCCGGCTGGAGTGGTGAGCATGATCATCTAGGACCTGAGAGCCTGGTGGGAGGCGGGCTGCTTCGCCACCATTGCGGCTTTTTAGTTGGCTTCTAGGTAATGCCTCTCTTTGCTGGGCTTGTCACTGGCTCGGCCAGTGCCCTGACTAGCTATTTTGTCTTCTGGTGCTCATGGGATGGCGGTTCATGTAAAAAATATCTTTCCTTATCTTAATAAAGACTGACTTCGGCCTTTCGAATACAAGCTAGACACCATATGGAACATGCAACCACATATGACACCGCGAAGTTAAAGCAAGCACCTGGGATGGTGGTTCATTGCGAGCGAGGTCATCAACTTCAGAGCTACGTTTACCGTCTCCATCTGCAGACACTGCACATTTTATAAGGCTGAAACGTGTCTGGCCTATCCGCGTAAGACGCTGGAGCGACTTTTCTCTTTTCTTTTTTGCTTCTCTCATAGCAGCAGAGTCTGAAATACCCTTGCATAAAAACACAATAGTAAGAGTATGGGTGAAGTGTGTGCAAAACTAGTGCACTGTAAAAGTAGCAGATAGGAGGTGGCTGAAAAATAAATGACAGGAGACATATGATAGCTCGACAACATTGCATGGTAAACAAAATTAGATTCTACTCCGTATGATTTTGTAATATATGAGCACAGGAAATGCAGGTACACCTCCAGCACACCACCACATGTGGTCATATCAAGATAACAGTCGACTGAAAATAAATAGGTCAGTTGTTTTTTAATGAACCGTCCCATCTATAAGGAATGGGAAGATGGCCTTCGTCTACCTCCCGCCAGTCACTGTTGACGATCTTTCTCGAACCGCCAGCGACCACCGGCCCAGACCCCTGCCTCCGCCACCCCGCCGTCCCCTCGACCTCACACCACCGCCGTGCTTGGCAGCGCCCCCAAGCCATCCCTTTAATCACGGCCGACCTCCAGATCAGGCGCCAGTAGCTCTAGGCCCCACACACCCCTAAGATAAACACTGAGGCGTTGCTTCCCAGGCGTAATAGGCAAACTAGCGCCTGTTACGCCGGGGAATGCTTCCATTAATTGGGAATCAACTAACTAGGAATTGGAATTCAGGGGGCGACAGACCTCTAGCTAAGGTGAAATAGTATATGAGGAGAAACCTTGTGCATCGCGAGTTACTAAGAACATCTAGTATCAAGAAGAAGCGGTCAACTAGTGTCTTCTGCGGGATGAATACCGTGCAAGCCGACACGTAAGATTTGCTTGAATAAGGGAAGAGGAGTACCATTTTCGGTTGCCGGTGTGGTCGCCTCCACATGTCGCGCCGATCTTCTTCTTTCTGCCGGGGAAACCGATGTTCTGGAGGAGGGTGCAGGCTTGGACGAACCCATGGCCAAATTGTTGACTGTGTTGTCGTGGCCGTATGTCGATGGAGGGGAAGCAAATCCGAGGTGGCGAAGGATGGCGTAGCAGGAACAGCTCCGAGGCGATGGAGGGTGCTAAAGTTGGAGCGGCAGCGGTGAGGCGCAGGACGGCGTGGTTGAACTAGCTCGGGTATGGACGGCTCGGCCTTGGCTTCAACTACTAGCCATGGAGGGCATTGCGGTTGAGGTTGCGGTGGACGACAACGTCGGGGTATCGGCTCCGGCGTGATGGAGGAGGGCGGCGGTTGATGGGTGGAATGGGGTGGCAGACGGAGGACGCTAGGGTTTCGCTGCTGGTGGAGAGGTAGTTTTCGCGCCCACGGAGTACGAATGGGGAATCGGACGGGTGGGTGGGGGGAGGGGGGAACCATGTTTCGGGTTTGGGACGCGCTTGTTTTTGGCTTTTTGAACAGAAGATGGGACGCGCTTGTTTGAAATTTGGGGAAATTACAAACTTTGCCCCCTCTTAAATTTCGGACCTACTACGGGTCGGGGGTAGGATGGTAATCCCAGGTGTCCAAATAGTGGGCGGGAGCGATTTCGGGCGTGCGCATGTGTGCTTAGGCGGCCATTGTGTATGAATGTTTTCCGGAGGCGGTTGCGTGGCGTCTAGATGAAGCTACAGACCTACCACGGTTTAGACCTTTGGACGTCGGGCCGGTAGGTTTCACGGGTCGGAGTTATAAGAAAAGTAATTTCCTTGTACTACCAAACATTGGTCTCACGCGGCTTCAGGCGATTAGAGGCTCTTTTGGCACTTCATTCGAAATTTTGACACACAAGCATTCACGTTTAGAGTACTCTTGAAATTTGAGGATTGACGTGAATAGACAACGTTAAATTTGACCTTGTATGTTTGAAAACCTCATTAAATTATCCGCTTCTTTTTGAAATTTTGACACTTGAAAATCCTATAACTACGATTATTTTGGAATGGAGCAGCTAAATTAGAATCTATTTTGTACACGACTACATATGCTATTATGTACAAAATCAGAGCAAAGATTGGTGCCCCCATAAATTAGGTATGATTTATAAATGCCATGATATCGAATTCAAATAATTGAATGGATTTCATGTTGAATTCGATTTTTTAAACCACCTTAAGTTGAATTCACATGTATGCTAGTTCATAGGTAGCTATTTATAATGTTCATTGTGTAACTTTTGTATGTATAATGTGCTTTACACACACAACATGAACTATACTCACGTTTATATTCGATTGCTAAAGCGATGCATTGTCTGGAGTTCAAAATACTAACTATGTGGATCAGTTGTGTCGAATAATAACATAGACATGCTCAAATTCGATAGAATCTAGATGTATGATGGATCAATGACCGTTCCTTACGCGAATTGCAAATATCATGATCCCATCGTAATATTTGGATACAATTTATATCTTTAATCAATGTGTACATCAGTCTTGTACGTGTAGTTTCACTCTCCATCGGTGGTCTCTCACACATGCTCACACACTCTCTCCCGAGGTGTCTTTCTCGCACACATGCTCTCGATATAACACTCCCTCCCTTTTGTAACCATTTACGACTGTTTTCAATAAACTTTATCACAAGCACTCGCCCTCTCGCAAGCATACACACGCACAATCCCCATCGACCCTTTCTATATACACAGACCTGCCTACGTGTCTCCTATACGCACATTATCTTTCGGCCTGTCTCTCACTCATTGTCTCACACCTCTCTTCCTAATCGACGAGTATGATTCTAGCAAAGCATTCTGTAGGATGCCCCTTAAAGTTAGGTTGGATGAATAATTATATCATAGATAAAGGGGTTACCTTTGTCCAAGAATCTAGGGTTACATATCCTAGCCGGCTTTGTCATTGGACATAGAGTCCTTCACAATTATGCTATATTTGTCTTGTACGACTAGTCATCCATGGGTCTCCCTAAATGTGTCACAGGCCGACCAATGTGGCCCGGGAGGGAACCAAATGAAGGGCCTCACCTCGACCCACCGGACCTCACGCGGTGATACACCCTCTGCCCGCACGTCTCGTTATCTTCTCACACCCACACATACCAACACAAACACCACAGACACAAAAATATGCTCTTGGTGCCTCTATCCACTACCCCCTTGCATATACACACTCAAGGAAATCTCTCGCCATGACGTCATATTCGTCTCTCTCTCTAGACCACTCTCATTTCTCGTGCTATCTCTCCCACGCGCCGTGACGTCATATGCTTCAGATTCTTCATTTTTTTTCATAGTGATCAGTAGATATAAATCTCAAGTAACTCAAAGAATAGAGCTATGCTCCCTGGAAATGGCGCCAGAAAAAGGTCTTCAAAACCCACAAGTATAGCGGATCGCAACAGTTTTCGAGGGTAGAGTATTCAACCCAAATTTATTGATTCGACACAAGGGGAGACAAAGAATATTCTCAAGGAAGTCTGTTGAACCAAAGGAGGTGTAAATGTACTAGTACTACACAATAGCGTCGCCCATCCAGCTTAGTGCGGTAAGGTGGTTTCTCGAAGAAGACGGTGGATAAGCGGAGTCAGCAAAGAGTGAAATGATGGTTGCTTCGTCCGTGCTTTGTGATTTGACGCCTCGTTGCTTTGTGATTTGTGATAGAAGGGACATGGGAGTAGACTCTGTGCTCTATACATACTGTACATGCGTCCAAGCACGGCAGAAAGAGGAGAGAGGTTGCATTTTTCTATTCCTTCAATCAATCAATTAGGGAGCTTCGGTTCCCTCTTTTTGGCTTTGGCAGCTCCCTCCACAATGGTTCCCATTGATGCCAAAAGCTATTTTCGCATTTGGCTACACAGTGTGGATGCCCTTAACCATACCAATTGGTTTTGTTCCTGTGTGCTATCTATACAAATCTCGATTTGATTTATCTCAAAAATTATATCAAGATTAGTAAAAAAGGAGGTGATTTTGCTGCGCTGGAGGCGGGGGAGGTTTCTTACTTTTAGAGGACGTTGGCCTGGAGATTTGCTAACATGGTGTCCCACGTGTCAGTTATTTACCAAGCCGATCCGCGTCCCACATGAGGCTGGCCAAGTGGTAGCAACATGCACTCGAGAGTAGAAAACATTCTGATGTGGCAGAGAATTAAAGAAGAGAGAAGGGGTTAGAGTAACATACTAGCTAGACACCGTATCATGTTAATGTTATAGTAGTACTTTGTGTCATGCATGGCAATAAATATACTATGCACTATAGAGGAAGTTGGAGTACTCTAACTACTAGTATGAAGTAGTAGTATCATACACTTGTATTATGCGCATGATACTAGTATATGATACTCCCCACTATGAGTAGCCAAGGCAGAACAACGGCACAAGCAACACGTGGTTAAACTGAAGAAGATGAGGGAGAAACAGATTCAACAACGAGTGAAATGATGGTTGCTTTGTCCCTCCAACTTCTTCTTTTTAGCATCACTTTGTCCCTCCAACTTAACTGCAGGAAAGGTGCAGCTTTGTGATTTGACGCCTCATTGCTCATTACTATGCCGGTGCCATGACCGGGGTGCTTCACTCCTGCCGGTCTGCATTGTAAATTCGGTATGGCACGTGGACCCGATTCCTTGATGCCCCACATGTCGGCGAATGGGACTATAACATTTATGAAAGCAAGCGCTCCACTCTTGCGACGAAGGAGTACACGACACGGCGGCCCAGTGAACTATTACTTGTACTGTAGTGCTACTGTAGTTTTGCTGTTTCACACGATCCATCAATACAAACCCGATCCATCAATACAAATACGCAAGGGCGGGATTTTTCCCGCGCGGTAGCTGATAGTAATACTAGCCAATATACGCACTGGCACGTTGGCCTACTCGGCTCCACAGGGAGAGCGAGAGAAGAGATAAACACACTGGTGGAGTGGGTCCGTGTATTTCAAGCCAAAAGCATAATATGGTCAACGGACTTCAGAATACGCTCATTACGGTCACTATATATGTTTTGCGGTGACTATACAGTCACTTGCTCACCGTTCAGCATCGGATTGCACTCCGTTGACCAGACAAATAGTCTGTGTGGCACTATGTTGACACGTTAAACTGACCACGTTCCTTGTGGGTCCCACCTGTCATGCATGCGTGTGAGTGTAGCATGCGTGCGTGACTGCCTGTGTACCATGTACGTGTGAGTGTTGCGTGCATGCAGTTCATGTGCATGCGTGTGTGTGTGCGTGTGAGTGTAGCGTGCGTGTGTGGCTGTGTGTGTACGTGTGAGTGTTACATGCATGCAGTTCATGTGCATGCATGCGTGTGTGTACAATCAACACACCAGCTCCTGTTTGTTAAAAAACAGACGGCTCAGCATACTAATACAACGCCACATTGTCCGTTGTGCCCGCGGTCATGACTTCGAACCACCGTCCAATATTTTTTTATCATTTGTTTTCATTCTTATACACGCCGACACGTGGGCCCAATGGTAGTGAGATAATGTGGTGCAACACTAGAGGTGCCGCGTGAGCGTTTAAGTGGACAACTAGTCGTGTCTTGAACAAATACAGAGCTATACAGCGAGCCCGCCACAAAACGTTAATAGTGACCATAATGAGTGGATTCTGGAGTCTGATGACATATCGTGCTTTCACTTCAAATACAATGATCGTCACTCTATATATCGCAAGAGAAAGATTAAACATGCGTGAATGTGTTGCGACGTACTTTTGGAGGACCTGGAGATAGTTTGTGCGTGTATGTGAAAGGGGAGTAGAGGGGCGTGTGCGATGGAGAGAGAGATGCTCTTCATTTCTCTTTATTATGACTAACTTTATATATAGTATAAAAATATACAAATTCACATTGTGGAATAAATATCATTGGGTGCACCATGCAATGCAAACTAATTTTCATACTCCATATAACTTTGTAATGTTGTAAATATGTACGGATTCTAAAGTAAATTTTTGGCCACACTTTGTGTGGTTTTATACAAAAGGAATGTTATATGCGAAGTAAATGTGAAGAGAGGGCTTTTTAGATCAACGGGGTACGTGTAAAGATGTAACATGTGTGAATGTGTAGGTGACGTATTTGGCTGGGTCTAGTGAGGGTACGTGTAAAGATGTAACATGTGTGAATGTGTAGGTACGTGTAAAGATGTAACATGTGTGAATGTGTAGGTGACGTATTCGAGAGAGGCATGGATAGAGGGGCCAAAGGGGGCGACGTGGGAGAGATAGCACGAGAAATGAGAGAGTTCTAGAGAGAGACGGATAGGATGTCACGGCGAGAGATGCCCATGATTGTGTACATGCAAGGGGGAGGGGATATATAGAAGCATCAGGAGATTTTTGTTGTTGTTGTTTCTCTATTGGTAAGTGTGCGCGCGTGTGTGTGTGTGTGTGTGTGAAGATAACTAGACCTAGGGGAAGATGGTGTGTCACCGCGTGAGGTCCGGTGGACCGAGGTGAGGCCCTTGGGTCGGTTCCGTCCTGCGCCACATTGGTCGGCCCGTGACGCATTTAGGATACCCATGGAGGACTCATCGTACAAGACAAATATACCAGAATCATGAAGGACTCTGTGTCCACTAACAAAGCTGGCTAGAATTTGTAACCCTAGGTCCTTGGACTAAGGTAACCCCTTGTTTGTGATATTAGCATTCATCCAACCTAACTTCAAGGGGTATCCTATAGAATGCTCTGCTGGAATCATATCCGTCAATTAGGAAGAGAGCTGGAGACAATGCATGCGAGACATGCCTAAGGATAATGCTTGTGCGGGATACATGTAGGTAGGTCTATGTATAGAGAAAGGGTCGATGAGGATTGTGTGTGCGTATGATTGTGAGAGGAAGAGTGCTTCTGATAAAGGTTAGTGAAAAGAGTCGTAAATGGTTGCGAGAGGGAGGGAGGTGACATCGAGAGCATATGTGCGAGAAAGACGCCTCGGGAGAGAGTGTGTGAGCATGTGCGAGAGACCATCGATGGATATACACCGTGTGCGCGTATGTGTGCGAGAGAAAGTTAGCTCGTGTTTGAGGAGGGGCCTATGGAGAGTGAAACTGCACATAAAAGATGGATGTACACATTGATTAAAAATATAAATTGTATCCAAATATTAGGATTGGATCATGATATTTTCAATTCGCATAAGGAACGGTCATTGATCCAACAGACATATATATTCTATCGAATTTGATCATGTCTATGTTATTATTCGACATAATTGATCCATAAAGTCAATATTTTGAACGCCAGACAATGCATCGATTCAGCAATTCGAATATAAACGTGAGTATAGTTCATGTTATGTGTGTAAAGCACATTATACATACAAAAGTTACACAATAAACATTACAAATAGCTAGCTAGGAACTAACATACATTTCAACTCAACTTAAGGTGGTTTAAAAAATTTCAGATTCAACATGAAGTCCATTCAATTATTTGAATTCGAGATCATGGCATTTGTAAGGATTCGTGCAACAAGGACAAGTGTGCCTGGCACTCGGCCTGGATGGAGAAACTCGACAAAGCTCACCTCGTGTACGTGGCCAAGGAGGCGTACATGAGCTACTGTAAGTGCATCTAGTGCCCCCTAGTTGGTTTTAGAGTATTGACGACAAACGTCGTTGAGGGACTAACGTGTTTGTGAGAATTGCAGGATAACACAGGTAATAGTCCCTCACAGATTTGGTTTAACTTCCAGAGATGACCCCTAATATGTGAGAAGACATTGAAGACAGTGGTGGTGCGTGAAGACATTCACGTGAAGATAATGACCTATGAAGACATTCATTGAAGACTATAGAACGCGAAGACATAGTTTCTTTCGTAGTTCTTTTTTTTTTCTTGAGTCATAGGAACCACCATACTGTTAAGTGGGGTCCAAGTGAACATAGTCGAATGACTGATGTGATTCTCAACCAAAACACCTATGTCTTCGAGCGAAGACAAATGAGAGAAAATCTTATCCAGAGCTGGATAAGTCAGCTTTACTTGGAGCTCAAGTAAAGTTGCCGCGTGTGTTCTCAATCCGACTGTTGGACACGTGTCAGTTCCTTAGTGACCAAGGGTCATTTAGGACATATCATGTCGGGTTGCCTCATGGCTATAAATAGCCCACCCCTACACCATAAATTGGTGGCTGCTCAGAGTTAGTGCACGGCTTTTGTCGTTTGAGAGCAACCCACCTCCGAAGCCTTTGAGAGAAAAGATCTTGTGAGGACAAATCCCAAAACACCCACAGCCAAATATATTTAAGCATCACTGAAGTCTTTCTGTCTGTGTGACCTGAAGACTTGTTACACTTGAGGATTGTGCTTCCTCCAGCTGGTTAGGCGTCATGTTCTGAGCGTCCTAGAGTGATTGTGGATTCCCAATGAAGAAAGTCTGTGAAGGTTCTGAAGTCTACCTTGAAGACTTACCAGAGTGATTGGGCGAGGACTATGTGTCCTTAGCTCAAGGGGAATACGGTGAGGACTGTGTGTCCGGGACTATGTGTCCTCAGGTTTAAATACCTAGCCGCCCTAACCAGATTTACAATTGACACAGCAACTGGAACTGGTCTACCAAATCCTTGTCTTCACTGAGCAACTCGTTCTATCCCCAACTTTCTTTACATTTCAGTTTGTCTTCGTGAAGTCATTGCTTGTGTGTCTGATCTGTTTGACTTCACTGTGTGAAGACTGTTCACTGTTTAGCTTCAGTTACATCTTCCATCTCGATCCATGTTATCCAGCTGTCAATAGTCTGTATTATCTTCATGATGCTTGCTTGACTATTGTGTGACTGGATACGTTTATCTTCCGCTGCTTATCATATAGGTTCATTTCTATCGTTTGTCTTCAAAGCCCTCGTGTTTTGAAGACTTTCATAAAAATCACCTATTCACCCCCCCCCCTCTAGTCAATAACTTGCACTTTCAATTGGTATCAGAGCAAGGTGCTCCCTTGTTCTGTGTGATTCTGTTTAACCACCTGAAGTTTTAGCTATGTCGACTGCAGGGATAATCAAAGTCTCCGTTGCGTGTCATGTCTTCGGTGGCACTGATTACCCCTACTAGAAGAATAAGATGCACATGCATCTTGAAGCTATTGACGTCGACCTCTGGTATGTCGCCATGAACGGTGTTCCCAAGGCCGGTGAAGGTGTCACTCCTGCTGATGTCAAGCAGTTCATTCAGCTGGATTCAACTACCAAGAATATCATCTGTGGTCATCTCACCAAAGGACGGTATGGCCGTGTGAGTGCTCTGGAAACGTCGAAGCTAGTCTGGAACTGGCTCTCCAACACTACAAGAAATATGTCAACTAGTGACCTTATGTCAGTGACCCTGGAAGAATTGGTCATAGATCTATGACCATTTCAGACCAATTGGTCAAAAGCTGTTCGAGGGGCTCCAAACCCTAAACTATAACGACCATTTTGGTCAGAAAGGTCGTAATTTCCTTACACAAAATGGTCATAAAGCAGATAGCACTGGTCCGCTGCCTTATTTCTAGCTGATCATGACCAATATAGATGGTCATAACCTTGTAAATTGTGGTGGGTTGCTACGACTAGGCGCCACCTCATCAGTTTTGCATATGTGTCATGTCCATGTGGCAGTTTTTGCCCTAGGTTGTGAAGCAACCTATATTGCTGTCATTCCCAAAACTCCCCAAAAAATCTCATAAATTCTTTGGGTCATATCTTCGTCAAATATGTAAAAAACCTTCCTTGCCTAGTTCAAAAATAATTCAAAAATATTCATTTTCCTATTCTGTTCAAAAAAACACTTTGTGAAGGAAGTACCACTTTGCCATGTCCAAATGGTATCCATTTTCTACAGTGCTTTCCTATGCCCAAATAACAATCCTCCACCAAATGCCAGCTCAATCCATTCATTATTTTGAGCCCAGCTTCAACATTCGTATTTATGTCCAGTGTGGTACTTTGCAAAGCAAGTACCACCTAGACTCCTCCTTTTGAGCTGAAAATTTGTGAAGACGGCCTTCTTAGTAACTGATCATCCTCAACCAAAACTCATGCCCATTAGCCATGTGCATTTCCCGTACCGCTAATCAAACACTTGGCTGCAAATTCATGTTTGAGCATCGATCGGTCTCCTCGTTAGAATCTTAGGTTGTAATTTTCTTCCTAGCACCTACCTGGGGAGTGCCCAACCCACTAGACATGCCTAGGCCGCCCAGAACACATGGCAACGCCACAATCATGCAGTGACCACGCGGCGGGCATGCGAGTTTACGCGCTCTAGAGTTGGGGCCCTCAACCACCGCCCAAACCTCGACGTATCGCCACCAAACCATGTATTTATGATTAAATAGGTACTTATGTAACTAGAAATGATTTTTGGAAAAAATAAATAGCAAACTATGAGGCAGCCGCAGTCCAAATTCGACCCGCTTCCAACTGAATCGACGGAAATTTGTCTTTTTCACGAGAGGTGGATCAAACCTTTTTACACCCAACCATTTTGTCAATTTTGCATTAAATATGTCCTAGTATTTTAGAAAGTTGATTTGGTCCAATTTTGCAACAATTATTTGGGAGGTCCTTCACAAAAAAACCTCCTTTTGGGCACTCGAAAAATGGAAAATGATTTTTTCGTCCAAAGAAAATGAAAACTTCCTTAGGCAATATTGTCTGCCATTCCAAAATGCACCCTTGTGCACAATATGAGATCATTTGAACAAACTATGCCATGAATGTGGCCATATGATTGATCATTTGGCTTGAAAGCCATGAATCTTCACGCATGATAGCTCATTTCTGAGAACACTTTTTTAAAAGAATTGCCGTATTACAAGTTTATTATTTTTCCTGGTAACTTGGTCATATATAATGACACAATGCGAAGGTTTTCCAATATTTTGATTTTTTTTTTTGAATTTTTTATGCCCGTTTCAAAATGCGGTCAAAATGGCGGGAATGACCGTTCCTAGATAGTGGTTGAATCTTGGAATTTTTTTGGTGTTTCTCTGATTAAATAGATACTTATGTACCTACAAATGATTTTTGGAAAAAATAAAGAGCAAACTATGAGGTAGCTACAATTCAAATTTGACCCGCTTCCAACTGAATCGGCCGAAATTTGTCTTTTTCACGAGAGGTGGATCAAAACTGTTGACACCCAACCATTTGGTCAATTATGCATTAAATATGTCCTAGTATTTTAGAAAATTGATTTGGTAGAATTTTGCAACAAATATATTATAGATCCTTCACAAAAAAACTCATTTTGGGCACTCGAAAAATGGAAAATGAGTTTTTCATCCAAAGAAAATGAAAACTCCCTTAGGCAACATTGTTTGGAATTCCAAGATGCACCCTTTTGCACAATATGAGATCATTTGAACAAACTATGCCATGAATGTGGCCATAAGATTGATCATTTGGCTTGAAAGCCATGAATCTTCACGCATGATACCTCATTTCTGAGAACACTTTTTTAAAGTAATTGCCGTATTACATGTTTATTATTTTTCCTGGTAACTTGGTCATATAGAATGACACAATGCGAAGGTTTTCCAATTTTTTGATTTTTTGAATTTTTTATGCCCGTTTCAAAATGCGGTCAAAACGGCGGGAATGACCGTTCCTAGCTAGTGGTTGAATCTTGGAATTTTTTTGGTGTTTCTCTGATTAAATAGATACTTATGTACCTACAAATGATTTTTGGAAAAAATAAAGAGCAAACTACGAGGTAGCTATAGTTCAAATTTGACCCGCTTCTAGTTGAATCGGCCGAAATTTGTCTTTTCACGAGAGGTGTATCAAAACTGTTGACACCCAACCATTTGGTCAATTATGCATTAAATATGTCCTAGTATTTTAGAAAATTGATTTGGTACAATTTTTCAACAAATATATTATAGGTCCTTCACAAAAAAACTCATTTTGGGCACTCGGAAAATGGAAAATTGATCACGACCATTTTAGATGGTCATAACGGCATCAAAGGCTGCACTTCGTTCTGATTGGTCTATGGGCATGTCACGCGGATCAAGCATTAGAGACCGTCGGATGCTGCCAGATCCAACGGCCCACACCCCTCATTCTCTCCCCACCCACACCCACCCGAAAGCATCTCCCCTCACCTACACCACATGTCGTTGAGGACACTGACATGTGGGCCTAATTCCACGCGGGCCCGCCTGTCAGTGGCCGAATGCCACCACTCACCCACCGCACACCACTCCTCCCCCCTCTCCCCCTCTCCCCCGCACACCACTCATCCCCCTACGACCCGCAGCCCAAACCCTAACCCCTCTCCCTCCATTGGACCGCGCCGCCATCTACGGCGGCCGATCCCGCCGCGACCTCCCCTCCCCGCACGGCAACCCTTCCTCCCACCCACCGCCACCCATGCCGTCCCTCCTTCCCCTCACCGTTTCTCCCTACCCTCCACCCTCTGCCCCCTACCTCAATCCCCCAGATCCAATTGACACAACCCCGCTCCATCCTCGTTTCCATGGCTCATGCCTCAGATCCTCCCCTTCCGCTCCAGTTTTCTTCATCTCGCCTCCCCTTCTTCGTTGGGTCCAGCGACGCCGACTGCTGGGAAGTCTACCACGAGAGAGACGGCTTCGGTGGCGACCACGACTGCCCAAGACGGAGGCCGTCGTGGACATCCCCCAGATCCAATCGGGCTACCGGAGGGGCTGGCGGCCGTGCTGCCGGCGGACCTGTTCGAGCAGTTGGTCGCCTCGAGGCGGAGGCCACGGTGCTCCGCGGGCAGCTCGCCCAGCGCGATGACGCCACCGAGGATCTCCACGAGCGTGTCGAGCAGCTCGAGTCTGCGCTCGCACTCGCCATCGACCATCTCCATCCCCGCCGGCGCCACTCCACTCCGCCACTCCCTCCTCTCCTTCGCTCAGGCATCTCCCGTCTCTCAGGTACGGATCGACTTCCCACGTTCTCTCGTTCGTCGGGGATGAAGTTAATCGATGCCTGCTAGATCCTCCCCATTCCATTTCAATTTTTGTTGTTGACGAACCTGAGTATGAATATACTATGTGTTGATGTCTACTGTCCTCAATTCCGGCCGGTTTCGTGCACTGAGCAACCCATGCTCGATGTGAATATCATAGGCTTTCTAGTTCATGATTGTAATTAGCGCATGTGCCAAAGCAAAAGTGGAGACCTAATGCTTCCTGATTTTGCTCCTTTTCTGGATGTCCAGGACCCAACTTGCCCGTGGGTCTTCGGTAATTAGCATGATTAACTGTTCCCTGAATAACTTGCAGATGCTTGCAAAATTTCTAAAGGGTCCTGTGTTTGATCAGTGCCCGGAAGTTTAGTTACAAACTGATGTTATTTCCTTAAAACCAGATACTAAATAGGAGAGTGTTATAGTGATGGCTTCTCACCCCTCGTTGGTTACCCCAAGTGGAAGGTTTGAGATGCAGTGTAGCGGAAGTTTTCCCTTGGCAAAGATACCAAGGATCGATTTCCCCTGAGACTCCTAGTTTCAACAAGAAGGTGTCAACTGCTAACAGCGCGAGATATTAGCAATCAACGTGGACCTGCACACAGATACAAATAACTTTGCTCCCAACGAGTACAGAGAGGTTGTCAATCCCTCCGGCCTTGTCGTTTACAAAGGATCAAACGCAAGTGATAATAGTGATAGGTAATGCTGCAATAGTAAGTAAAAGCGGAAAGTAAATAGCGGATGTGATCAGTGATGGTAATATGGACCGGGGTCCCATGATGTTCTATAGTGATGTCTCTCTCCCAAAAGATGATAAAACAGCTATGTGAGGTAAACGAATTACAGCTGGGCAATTGACAGAATTATGTGCGCAAACCAATGCTAACTATGTTGCAAGAAAGGTAGAGGTTCAAAGCATGGGCGGTACGCCAAGGCAAGTAGACCGAAATCCATCTGCATCTACTACTAATCATCCACCTTGAGATATCTATCCAGAACATCTCGCTGGTATTAAGTTGCGAGTCCCACCCATAGTGTAAACTCAAAGCAACAGACAACTGCATTAAAAGAACTTTGCGTAAAGTAAACAATCCTTGCACCCGCGGGCACAAGCACCGTTGTTTTCCCCCTTGTGGCAACAGCACATCCCCTAGACTCATGTTTCTGTCACTCAAGCTAGTCATCGAGGGGCATGAACCCACAATCAAGCATAACGTTCCCTCTTGGAGTCACTACCTACTAATTGGCCAAAGCAATAAATAACAACGGAGAACATGCAAGAATTACTTACGAACATAAATATAAAAGAGGTAGATCAAATATATTACTCAAACACAATCTGAACATAATCTCACAATCCATCGGATCCCAGCAAACTCAACATAGCAACAACATAAGGATTACATATGTGCCTCGATCATGTAGGGCAGCTCACGAGGACTAATTAGTGAAGCACAAGAACGGGAGGAGAACATCACATAGCTACTGGTCATGGACCCATGGTCCAAGGGAGACTACTCACAACTCATCCGGGAGGCGTCCATGGTGGTGGAGAAGCTCCCGGTGGTGATCCTCCCCTCTGGCAGGGTGCCGGGAAGAGTTCTCCTGGCGCTCCCGATCTTGGAAGCGCGGCGGCGGCGGAACAGAGATGAGAACGCGAAAAAGGGTTCCCGTCTCGAGGGTTTCGGGACACGGTATAAATATATGCCAAAGGGGGGCATCAGCGGAGGCCTGGGGGGCCCAGGCGCCCCCCCCCCCCCCCCCCCC
>LR738711.1:248218943-248338566 GCA_902687465.1 Secale cereale
AGCCCTGGTGGCCCCCCTCCGGCTGTACTTTGGCTACCGGGAAGCTTCTGGAACGCTGATTTTTTATATAATTTTTCCGGGATTTTTCTGGCAGTTTTCGTAATGGGAAAACCTGAAATACAAAAACAGCAGAAAACAGAAACTGGCACTGGGGTGCACTGAGTTAATAGGTTAGTCCAAATATGATCAAAAGTGTATGGAAGTGTATAAATATCATAGCAATATCACCCAAAAGAGGCATGGAGCAAGCAGAAATTATAGATACGTTTTGGACGTATCAACATCCCCAAGCTTAATTCCTGCTCGTCCTCGAGTAGGTAAATGATAACAAGAATAATTTCTGTGGTGACATGCTATTAACCATATAAGGATTTTTCATAGTCATATGACAAAAGCTTACTGAGACAATGAATCTGTAGTAATTAAGTTGCCTCATGAGAAAATCACAAAGAACTGAAAGTTTTACAATATGATACTGAAACATCAATTAGATTTGTAATGAGCATGGTGTGCAAATATGATAAAGTGATATCTCGCTTGCCCCCTTTAGTGAAGCAAAACATAAATGCAGGGGCACCTCCAAGGTTTAAGTGATGACTAGATACAATAATTTCAGAATAAACGATATCATAATCATGCAAAAGACAATGCTACTTTGGGACAATGCACATTACACTCAGAATGACAATCATGCTCTCAGTAGTTGGTGCTTTAAAAGAAGGTGGAGACTCTCGAACCGTGGCTTTTGTTGGCAAGGTTGAAAACCCATAGTCGGAAACAAAGACAAAGCATGTACCAGAGCTCTTGGTTTTAAAAAACAGAGGTAATAATTATTTTTTTGATTATGCATGTTCCGTCAACGAATGCCAGCACATAGCTCAATCACTTCTTTAGATGGACAAGTTTCGAGGAACGACTCCCGAATGAGGACGATCACATCCTCTTAATCTCCTTTGTTTATCACTGCCAAAGTTTTCTGATTTCTCATAAACAAAGCGTGAAGGAGGGTTTGTTTGTTATATTAATTTTGAGCCGGGCGCACTCAATGCCAGTTCCTTCTCGTGTTATGGGTTTGCACATTAGACATGCAATCCCGAGGTGAAGCTTGT
Organism: Secale cereale; assembly: GCA_902687465.1. Lineage (NCBI taxonomy): Eukaryota > Viridiplantae > Streptophyta > Magnoliopsida > Poales > Poaceae > Secale > Secale cereale. The sequence continues at coordinate 248,220,053 of LR738711.1, forward strand.
CCAACTTAAAAAGATCATGAATTAACTACTACTTCCTCATGAACTAAAAACAGAGGCACAAAATAGGAATGCATTTTTTTGAATAATTTCGAGATGGTACATGAAAGTCTTCGTTAGGAATGGCAGGTAAATACCATGTAGGAAGGTATGGTGGACTCATATGGCATAACTGGTTTAAAGGAATTTGGATGCACAAGCAGTCAGTCCGCTTAGTACAGGTGGAGGTTAGCAAAAGACTGGGAGCGACCAACTAAGAGAGCAATGACGGTCATAATCATGCAGAGCGACAAAGCAACATTGAATCAGGCATGGTAGTTATATCGCTACTCAGAAACAAAAGATCATCAAGGCTTGACAGACTTTCTTTACAGTCTTAAATATGCGTGAGCATACGCCAAGTCAATCAAAATAAATTCTTGAAGGAAGATATTACTAAACCATACCACATCATAGGCAAACAAATCATGTTGGTATTCCAATAACACATTGGAAACCCCCCAGCTATTTGAGACTAACCATAAGAAAACATGAACTACTAAGCACCATTATGCACGTAGCATCTTTATCATAGACATATCAACCAATGCAACAGAAGCAAACTCTCTTAATAAGATAAGCATGATAACTAAAGAGAGTTCAAGCAACCAACTAAACAAAAGCTCTTTAGAAAGATAAGCATGAAAACTAAAAGCTAAGCACGATAGTAGCTATTGAAAGACAAAGAACACACACAGCAAAGATAGACATGAAAATTCTATGTTATGTTCTAGGTAGAAGTGGAGCGTGTTTCTCTCCCACATAAAGAAAGCTGAGTTCCGACTCGTTATGAAAAGCTAAAGAAAACTAAAAAGGAAAACTAAAAGCAAGACGCTCCAAGCATAGCACATAACACATGAAGTGATAAAAATATAGTGGAACGAAAGACGAACTGATAATGTTGATGGAGAAGGGGATGCACGGGGGCATCCCCAAGCTTAGACGCTTGAGTCTCCTTGAATATTTCTTGGGGGTGCATGGGGGCATCCCCAAGCTTGAGAGCTTGACACTCCTGAATCTTTTTATCATCTTCCCTCGCACACTTGAAAACTCCCTTCATACATAACTCATCATAATCTGATTAGCGAGGTTAGTACCCATAATAAAATAATTGTTCCTTGCTGGAAATAAAGATATTCTTGAAGGTCTACTGTTTCTCAAGATTGCCAAAAGGTTTTTGCAAAGAAAAAGCAAGCTCTAGGTTTGCAAAATGAAGGAAAGGCAAAACAGGACAGAATCTGTGAAAAACAGAACAGCAGGTAGTAAATGTTTTTTCGGGGCACTTCTGCAACTCTAATCAAAAAACTCAAAACATACGCACGAAAGAAAATTATATAGAGCATGCTGTCGAAAAAATTCAGACCAAAAAGATGATCTGGTGATTTTATACGAATTTTTCTATCCAAGGACAGAATCTGCTTCCTGGACAGCACGTCACAACTTTTGAACTTTCTTGCAATCAGAGGCTACACTTGGCACAAAGTTGAAAAGAAAAGATACAATGATGATGCTACTGTAGTAACAACATCAAGACACAACAAAAAGCAAAATAAAATTTTATTCATGTGGGCTGCCTCCCAAAAGCGCTTTCTTTTATGCCTTTAAGCTAGGCATAATGCATTGAGATCAAGTTGTATCAATTGAACCATCATCAAGATCATAAAAAAGCTCTTCAATAATACAACTAGTCTTAAGAGGACTTTCAAATAAAGGCCTCATAGAGATACTTCTAGGGAGAAGACCAAAAGGATAAAATTCAAGGGAAGATTCATTTATAAATTCATCAAAGAGAGGTGTTTCTTCCAAAGTCTTTACAGTTTCAACCCCTTTGGCAATAGATGGATTACTTTTAGAACGGGGAGCCTTTGGAACGTGAACGAACTTAGGCTCCTTCTTTGCCGGAGTTTCTACCTTTTTGGTTTTGATTGAGGAGAAAGTAGTTCCTAAAGTATCAAAGATTTCCTCAATCTTGACTATCCTAGAAGAGTCCAAGTCATGGGATTTGATGGTCTCCAAAGTTTTGAAAATTTTATGCATGGAGCTATCAAGCATATTCAAATTCCCTTGGATCTTACGATCCAACTCGTTTATCTTATTAATGCTTGGCATCTCTAGCTCTATCTTTTCAAGTTTTTTCATAATGTGAGCTAGGGTGATGTCCTCTTGAATGCTAACAACAGGGGGATTCCCAACAAGATTTTCAATAATACTAAGAGACTCCCAAACTGGGGCCTCTAGGAAATTTCCATTGATAGCAGTATCTAGAATAAACCTATTCCAAGAAGTAATTCCAACATAAAAATTTCTAAGCAGGATAGTAGTAGATTGCTTCTTGGTGGCTCTTTTTTGAGAATCATTAATTCTATACCAAGCATCTTTTAGACTTTCCCCACCTCTTTGTTTAAAGGTGAGAACTTCTGCCTCGCCAAAGACAAAAGGACCCGACATAATGACAACTAAAGAATCAAATAACTATTTTTGTGATTTTTGATAAAAGATACTAAAGCAAAAAAACTGAAAGGTAAACTAACAAGACTAAAAAGCAAAGGTAAAAGATAGCATGCAACTCCCCTATCCTGAAGAGTGGAGTCCCCGGCAACGGCGCCAGAAAACTTTGCTTGATGGCTTCTCGCCCCTCGTTGGTTACCCCAAGTGGAAGGTTTGAGATGCAGTGTAGCGGAAGTTTTCCCTTGGCAAAGATACCAAGGACCGATTTCCCCTGAGACTCCTAGTTTCAACAAGAAGGTGTCAACTGCTAACGGCGCCAGATATTAGCAATCAACATGGACCTGCACACAGATACAAATAACTTTGCTCCCAACGAGTACAGAGAGGTTGTCAATCCCTCCGGCCTTGTCGTTTACAATGGATCAAACACAAGTGATAATAGTGATAGGTAATGCTGCAATAGTAAGTAAAAGCGGAAAGTAAATAGCGGATGTGATCAGTGATGGTAATATGGACCGGGGTCCCATGATGTTCACTAGTGATGTCTCTCTCCCAAAAGACGATAAAACAGCTATGTGAGGTAAACGAATTACAGATGGGCAATTGACAGAATTATGTGCGCAAACCAATGCTAACTATGTTGCAAGAAAGGTAAAGGTTCAAAGCATGGGCGGTACGCCAAGGCAAGTAGACCGAAATCCATCTGCATCTACTACTAATCATCCACCTTGAGATATCTATCCAGAACATCTTGCTGGTATTAAGTTGCGAGTCCCACCCATAGTGTAAACTCAAAGCAACAGACAACTGCATTAAAAGAACTTTGCGTAAAGTAAACAATCCTTGCACCCGCGGGCACAAACACCGTTGTTTTCCCCCTTGTGGCAACAACACATCCCCTAGACTCATGTTTCTGTCACTCAAGCTAGTCATCGAGGGGCATGAACCCACAATCAAGCATAACGTTCCCTCTTGGAGTCACTACCTACTACTTGGCCAAAGCAATAAATAACAACGGAGAACATGCAAGAATTACTTACGAACATAAATATAAAAGAGGTAGATCAAATATATTACTCAAACACAATCTGAACATAATCTCACAATCCATCGGAACCCAGCAAACTCAACATAGCAACAGCATAAGGATTACATATGTGCCTCGATCATGTAGGGCAGCTCACGAGGACTAATTAGTGAAGCACAAGAACGGGAGGAGAACATCACATAGCTACTGGTCATGGACCCATGGTCCAAGGGAGACTACTCACAACTCATCCGGGAGGCGTCCATGGTGGTGGAGAAACTCCCGGTGGTGATCCTCCCCTCCGGCAGGGTGCCGGGAAGAGTTCTCCTGGCACTCCCGATCTTGGAAGCGCGGCGGCGGCAGAACAGAGATGATATCGCGAAAAAGGGTTCCCGTCTCGAGGGTTTCGGGACACGGTATAAATATATGCCAAAGGGGGGGCATCAGCGGAGGCCTGGGGGGCCCAGGCGCCCCCCCCCCCCCCGGCGCGGCCAGGAGGGGGGCCGCGCCACCAGGGCGCCTGGAGCCCTGGTGGCCCCCCTCCGGATGTAATTTGGCTACCGGGAAGCTTCTGGAACGCTGATTTTTTATATAATTTTTCCGGGATTTTTCTGGCAGTTTTCGTAATGGGAAAACCTGAAATACAAAAACAGTAGAAAACAGAAACTGGCACTGGGGTGCACTGAGTTAATAGGTTAGTCCAAATATGATCAAAAGTGTATGGAAGTGTATAAATATCATAGCAATATCACCCAAAAGAGGCATGGAGCAAGCAGAAATTATAGATACGTTTTGGACGTATCATATAGCTACTCTTGTTCTATGTACTAATCATGGCGGTTTGTAGGATTAAATCAGACGAATGCTTTAGGGACAAGCGTTGATAATTCATATCACGAAATGCAGTGACATTTTCTAGCAGATGAGTGAGACCAAAGAGGTTTTGTTTACAAGTGATCATCTTGATATAGGATGCTTAACTTGTGTTCGGCGCCTGGGCGCTCGCTGTCGCTGCACGTCTCCAAAACGGTGGCCTCACCTACAAGGTGATTTCGTCACCCGTATCGACTTAGTGATATACTGTCTAGGTCGATAGTTTATATTAGAATTCTTCACCCTTATGGATCGGTTTGTTAGATACCGCTGCTCACACATTCTTCTCCAATGTCTGTTTACGAATGGAGTGTGGTCTCAGCTACAGTATTCCCACACAGACAAAATTATGTCGAGTTTATTCCTGGTTTCAGTTAAGAGTACAGAGAACGCAAGTTACCCTCGATGCCATATCGCTCTCACGTGTCTATTATCTAGATGATTGTTACTGTACATTTTTGGTTACAAATTTCTCTGAACTAGTTTGATTCCCTACTGGTCTACATCTTTTACTTACTCCTCCACTGTCACATAATAGATTAGCCTTGAATTCATCTAGTTTGGATCAAAATAGAACCATTGATTAAAACTAAGACATGTTTGAGCTGGCAATGACTGAGATAATATAGTAACCAGTAAAAAATATTTTTTTGAAGCCAAATAAATAAATATGCTTTTGTCTGTGAACTATAACAATATTGCTGGCATTCTGTGCCAAAATTTGCAGATCTTGAGGCATGTGTGTGGCTGGAAGAAACACTCAAGAAATTTGACCATATAGTTGTGATATCACACTCTCAGGACTTCATGAGTGGAGCGTGTACCAACATCATCCACATGCAGAACAGGAAGTTGAAGCTGTGAATATTGCTGGCAATATTACTAATGTTGAAGCTGAAGCTTCAGCTTCAGATTCTCTTATGCTTCCAACAATATTGCTAGAAATATTACTAATGTGTTAAGTTGTCTAAACATGCTTGCGGCTAGCTTTAAAGCTGGTCTAAAGAACTATTAGTGCATTTACACATTCATGATTTCCTCTGCTTTTTGTAATTGTTCTGGTTAACTGTGCTAGTAGATATTGCCTGGGATTTGTAGCTTTGTTAATCCCCTCAGTTGTGATATTCTGTAGCTTGTTGATTTTCTATAGCTTTGTTAATCTTACAGTTCCCTTGCTACTACTGTTAGCCTGTAACACTGGATTCAGTGAAATTAAGTTGTAAATTTGAAATGAAGTTGTACTCCTAATTCTGAAATGAAGTTGTAAATTTGTCTGAAATGAAGTTGTAAATTTGAAGCTACTTCTTCTAGCCTGTAACAACTTCTACTCCTAATTCTGTAACTAAGCTTCTAAATATTTAGAGTAAATGGAATCTCTCTTCAGTTAACTACAACCTTTTTCAGTTACTTTAAATAATACCTTTTTCTGTTAACTGATTAGTAGCATAGCCCTTTTCTGTTAATTTAAATTGACTGAAACATTTTTAGTTACTTCAATTAAACATGCAGTGTAGAGCTATTCATTTGATTCATTTGAAAAGATGAGTAATTTTTTTCATTAACAGAAACTTCTCCTCTCTTTTCTTCTAATTTTCGCTCTTCTCTTCTTCTCTTTGCTGTTGTTAAGTTAGGACTTGCTGATGATGATTGATGTTGTTAGAAATCATGATTGCTTAGTTTAGTGTAGGACTTGTTGCTGCTGCTATCATATTCATACTGTATTTTCCAAAGTTCAATAGCACGTCGACCTTAGGATAAGTTGTTGATAAAAGAAATATTTTCCAAAGTTTGATAGCACGTCGTCCTTAGGATAAGTTGTTGATAAAAGAAATGGACTAAGCTAAAGCATTCCCAGGAGTTGATGTTGTTGTTATTGAGCTGCTGTTGTTGTCATTAACTTGTTGTTGCTGCTGTTGTAGGAGAAGAAGGAGCACGCCTAGGAGAAGAAGGAGCAACCCAGGAGAAAAAGAACGAGTAGGAGAAGAAGACCCTGGATTGCTACCGCTGGGGTGTTGAGGACCTGGGATCTGTGACGGCCCTGCACCGGCTCCTACTCGCGAATGTCGAACGGGCGGCCTACGTTTGCCGCCATTGTCGCGTCGTCGCCTCGAGCCTCGCTGTGCTGGAGGACGCCTTCCGCGCGCCCTGGGCCGTGCGCCGCGTCCTTGACGACCCGGCCACCAGGGCCTTCTGCCGTGCTGCCTCCCTCTCCCGATTCGCGCTCTCGCGCGCCGCTCTTCGCGGGGACACCGTCCCCGGCATTGCGCTCAAGTATTCTGTCTAGGTATCATCTGTCTAATCCTTCCTCCCTGTCTGAAGCTCATTCTTCGGGTGTTTTTTTAGTTGAATCCTATTTGAGTGCGACTCGTATCCAGTTGTTTGCTCACATTATTATTTGATTATGCCATGCTGCTGCCATTGTTTGCTTAAGCATGGTTTGCTCCAACCTGGCATGGTGTTGTATTACTACTAGTACGTACTTCAATTGCATGCATGTGTGTTGTTCCCTGAACTGCTTGACTGCCTATAATGCATACGGCTTGCGTCTTGCTGCTCCCTGACCTGTTGTACTATCCATCTGTTGTGTTAACTTGCACTGTGCTGGTACTTGATCATTTACAAAATATATCTTAGTTTTCGCTGTTATGAGAATGTTATATGCATGGTTTCCTATTAAATCTAAAGTTCTGTAGCAAATTTTCATCGTTATGAGAATTTTATATTCACAGATTCACTTGATTCACTTGATTATGTTTCTAACTTTTCATAATTTATTATTTGCAGATGCTGGTTTTCATTCTTCAAAAGCTGGGTGTACAAAAGCTCTAGGAAGAAGAATCCAGAAGAAAAACCACACCCATCAATGCGTTTTAGCTCACTGGACATAGTTATGTGTGAAGCTAGTTATGTGTATATTTAGTTGTATTTGATAGCTGAATACCAGAATTGTACTATGCTTGGCTATTGTATGAAATATTAAGCCTTATTGGCTCTTTTTAAATCAAATTATCTATTTGCACAAATATAGAACTGACGTGTGGTACCCAAGCAGCAAACCTGGTAATTGGTTCACATTTGACAAGTGGGACCTACTTTAAAATGGAAAAGAAACAAAAGAAAATTGGCAAGTGGGCTGGAAAAAGGTGAGGCCTAAAAAATATGGACTGTAAAAGGCTGTGGCCCAAAACATAAAATTCTATTGGGCTTGGCCCATGTAGCTGACCTAACTTGAAAGCGAAAAAAAACAATAAATGGGCTGAATTAATGGGCTTGGCCCATGTAAAACAAAAACTGGACCGGGCTGATTCTTATCAATGACCTTTTCATTTGGTCGCAATTTTGCCACGTCAGCTTGCCAAGTCGGATCCGACGTGGCCTGGGCAGACAGCTAGTGACCAAAGCAAAAGGTCGTTGAGCCAATGACCTTTTGTTTTGGTCGTAAACGTCTATGACCTTCTCACAGAGAAGGTCGTTAATTTCAGTTTACGACGGCCAGCTTTTGATCGTCTGTTTTTGGTCATAAAAAGGTCACAAATGGAAAATAATGACCATTCAGTGACCAATAGTCAAGGTCACAAGTTGACATATTTCTTGTAGTGCAAGGTCAACGAAGGCATCTCAACCCAAAGAGACTCAAGGATTGGTGTTCTTCGCAACCTCTTCAACCTCTTAAGAGAAACAACAATGAGAACGTCTAGCTCACATTTGATCGCCTCACTGACATTACCAATGAGCTTCATGCACTCGGCGCCACTGAGATCACCAAGCATGAAATCGTCAAGACACTCTTGAGATCACTTGACAGCTCATTTGACACCCTAGCCCTGATGATTCAAGAACATCCTGACTACAAGACTCTCCATCCGTCTGACATACTTGAGACGCTCAACACACATGAGTTTCAGCTATCTGAGAAAAGAGACATCTATGGACCCAACTATGGTCGAACTCGCGCCTTGAAGGCAAAGGCTGTTTCCTCATCTGAAGAAGAATCTGAATGTAGTTTTGACGATCCTGAAGACATTGGCAGAGAACTAGCGATGCTTGTTAAGAAGTTTCAAAGGTTCTCAAGGAAGAAAAACTTCGGAAAGTCTACAAGATCCAGCTCAAGAAATGATGAAGCTTCTTCTCGTGACTACAAGAAGAGAACTTGCCACAAGTTCAAGAAACTAGGTCACTACATCTCTGAATGTCCATTGTGGGACAACGAGAACAAGAAGAAGAAGAGCAAGGAATGTGATTCTGATGACAAGAAGAAAAAGAAATTCCCAAAGTCTTTTTCCAAGTCTTTTTCCAAGTCTTCGTCAAAGTCTTCATCACACAAGAAGAGCTCGTCTGGAAAGGCTCGTGCTTTTGTTGGCAAAGAGATGGATTCAGAGGAGGAGTCTGCTTCTGAGGAGGCAAAGGTGGAGTCTGAGGAGGTGTCCGATTCAGGCGTCGCAAGCCTGGCTCAGGCTTCAACATATGTCACCAAGTCCATCTTCAACACTGAAGACCATGGCCTCGTCACCAACACAAATGCCAAGGAAAAGGATGACTCTACTCCCACCTTCTGCTTCATGGCACGTGGTGCGAAGGTAAACTCACATGATGCTTACTTTCAAACCTCAAGTGAAGATGACTCTGACTGTGAATCCAAACCTAGCAACAAAACACTTGCTAAAATTGCAACTGAACAACAGAAAGCTATGGAACATATTCAAAAACTGTTACACAAAAGCGATGATATGTTGGATGCGGAAATGACCCGATCTTAGTCCTTAATTGAAGACATCAAAAATCTTCATGTTAAGTACAAGGAACTTGAAAGTCGTAACGAAAGGATCTCAACTACTCACGAAAAGCTTCCTATGATTATCTTCAAAGGAAGCAAGAACGTGAGAAATTGAAAGTGGCTCATGAAGATCTGCAAAAAGAGAACGAGTCACTTCGTGCTCAACAGATCAGTCCTGCTCAGGAAGGATTTGAACCACCATGTCTAAAATGACTTGAGCGTGATAATGCTACCTCTGTTGCTGAATGTTCTACTGCTGCCACTGCTTCAATATCTTCAACTGCTGATGTGGTAACTAACCCCTCTGAGGAGGATACCACTACTATTGCTGATGAGAATGCCAGGTTGAAAACATTGCTTGAAACAGGAATGTTCAAAAGTCTTAAAGGGCATCAGACACTTTGTGATGTCCTGAAGAAACAGATTCTAAACCGAAACCCTAGGAAAGAGGGTGTTGGGTTTGAAAGGAAAATAAATGTTGATGGTTCCTACTGGAAGCCTGAGAAGTATCCCAAAACAACATGGGCTGCTGCAAAGGGTCCACCAGTAGATCCATCCACTATCTGGTTTCACTTGTGCTAACCCGATTATTGTTGATGAATCATTTGATGCAAACTATAAATTGTTTAAGAATCAGCATTGTGAAGTGTTTGCCAGGTATATTGGTGCTAACTACAGGAATGGGCCACCTATGAAGAAGATCTGGGTGCCCAAAAGTTGTCTTGAGAATCTTCCTATGAAAGTCATCATGACACCACCTGGGAAAAAGACAAACCCCAGACAAAAGCCTTCATATGGTCCAAAGGCTTCATACAGACAGAGGACTCAACAGAGTCACCCTAACGCCAATGTTTTGCAGGGAAATCATACTCAGACCTATGAATATAAGTGTGTTTCCTCAAACCACTATGTTCATAAAACTAAGAACTTTTCTGCTTATTCATATGAGTATTATTCACCTCCTGCAAGGCTATTTGCTAGGGCTCCTAAGCCAAAATTCTCATATGCTGCACTTAGACTCATTGCTTCTAAGCTACCCCTAAAGATGTGGGTGGTTAAGAAGAATTAACTTCTCTTGCAGGGAAGGGTCTCCAGCCGAAAATCATCTACTGACGCCAATGCTGGGGACCTTAAACATCTTGTGGGACGCAAGATCAAATGTCCAAATGGATTAACCATGTATTTCATCCCATGGTTTCTTGACAAGCTTCCTATCTTACCTAACAAGGACCTAAAATTCAATAACCCGCTTGTTCGTCAAATGTTTCTGCTTCACAATGCTCTTTGTGAAGACTATGCTGCTAACTGATCTGTAGGGTACTGCTTCGGAATCCACTGAATGGATAATTGACAGTGGATGTACCAACCACATGACTGGTGATCGACGTCTTCTCATGGACTCAACTCTACGCCCTTCTCCCAAAAGTCACATCACATTCGCTGACACTGGTAAAAGCAAGGTACTGGGACTTGGCAGAGTTGCTATCTCAAAGGATCAACACATGGACAAAGTAATGCTTGTTGAATCCCTTGGATACAACTTAATGTCATTCTCTATGCTATGTGATCTAAATATGATTGTGATATTTGGAAAATATCGTTGCCTTGTGCTTATGGAATCTGACAAATCTCTAGTCTTCGAAGAACATCGAAAAGGTGATTTGTATATGGTAGATTTCTCTGCAGGGCTAGAGCTCGCGGTATGTCTTCTAGCAAAAGCTTCAGAGTGCTGGCTTTGGCATCAAGGACTTGGTCATGCTGGCATGAGGAACCTACACACTCTCGTCAAGAAGAAGCACGTCATATGCATCGAGGGTGTCAAGTTCAATAAAGATCATCTGTGTGGTGCTTGTGAAGCTAGAAAGATGACTAGGGCCAAGCATCCCTCGAAGACAATCATGACTACATCACATCCCTTCGAGCTGCTTCACATGGACTTATTTGGCCCTACTCACTACTAGTGCTTGCTTATATGGTTTTGTGATCGTTGATGACTACTCTAGATACACTTTGGTGCATATAATCCTATTTAAGACTAAAGTGCGGGATGTCTTCAGACACTTCACAAATTGGGCCATGAACAACTATGGCATCAAGTTCAAGCACATTAGAAGTGACAATGAAACTGAGTTCAAGAATACTGGGCTCAACACCTATCTTGATACATTGGGCATCACGCATGAGTTTTCTGCTCCATACGCACCTCAACAGAATGGCATCGTCGAGCGCAAGAACCGAACTCTCATTGAGATGGCACGCACTATGCTTGATGAATACAAGACACCAAGAAGGTTCTGGCCTGAAGCCATTGACACTGCATGTCACATCATCAACAGAGTTTATCTTCACAAGTTCTTCAAGAAAACATCATATGAACTCCTAACTGGTAAGAAGCCAAACGTCAGCTATTTCAGAGTCTTTGGTGCTAAGTGTTGGATCAAGGATCCGCATCACACTTCCAAATTTGCATCGAAAGCACATGAAGGTTTTATGCTCGGTTACGGAAAGGACTCGCACACCTATCGGGTCTTCAATCTCTTTCACTATAAAGTGGTTGAAACCGTAGATGTGCGGTTCGATGAAACTAACAGCTCGCAAAGAGAGCACATGTCAAATGTGCTAGATGAAGCTTCTCCAAGTGAATCTATCAAACAAATGGGTACAGGAGAAATTATACCCACCGAGGAACCAACTGAAGATGAAATCATCATATCTCCACCCAATAATTCTGAAGACAATGCTCAGCCTGAAGCCAATACTAAACAAGAAGATAATCAACAGAATGAGCAAACTCTTCGCCCAACTCATCCTCGGGTTGCTAATGAAGTCCAAATTGAAAAGATTCTTGATGTCATCAATGCAACTGGTCCACTCATTCGCTCAAAAGCAACTCAGCTAGCCAACTTCTATGGTCACTCTGCATTTGTCTCAGTATCTGAACCCAAGAAAGTTGATGAAGCCTTTATGGAATCTGAATGGATTCAAGCAATGCAAGAAGAGCTTCAACAGTTTGAGCTGAATCATGTATGGGAACTTGTAAAGAATCCTGGTCCTCGGAAACATAACATCATTGGCACCAAATGGATCTACAAAAACAAACAAGATGAGCATGGTCAAGTCGTTAGAAACAAGGCTCGTCTCGTTGCTCAAGGCTATACTCAAGTAGAAGGAATTGACTTCAATGAAACCTTTGCTCCTGTTGCCAGACTTGAAGCCATTCGTATACTGCTAGCATACGTCAACCATCACAACATATTTCTGTATCAAATGGATGTGAAGAGCGCCTTTCTGAATGGGAAAATTGAAGAAGAAGTGTATGTTCCACAACCTCCAGGCTTTGAAGACCCAAAGTGTCCTAACATGGTTTACAAGCTCAACAAGGCACTGTATGGCCTCAACAAGCTCCTCATGCATGGTATGACACACTCAAAGACTTCCTGAAGAGCAAAGGCTTCAAACCTGGATCATTGGATCCCACACTGTTCACGAAGACATATGATGGAGAACTGTTCTTATGTCAGATTTATGTGGATGACATTATCTTTGGATGCATTGACAAAAGATACAGTGATGACTTTGGATACATGATGCAAGAGCAATATCAGATGTCCATGATGGGTGAACTGAAGTTCTTCCTTGGTCTCCCAATTCGCCAACAGAAGAATGGCATCTTCATATCTCAAGAGAAATACCTCAAAGATTGCCTGAAGAAGTTTGGAATGCAAGATTGCGAAGGGTACACGACGACAATGCCAACCAAAGGTCAACTGGGCTCCAACGATAATGGTAAAGAGTTCGATCAAAAGGTATACCACTCCACAATTGGTTATTTACTCTATTTATGTGCATCTAGGCCTGATATAATGCTTAGCGTTTGCATGTGTGTCCGATTCCAAGCGGCACCAAAGGAATCGCATCACCTCGCTGTGTAGCGAATTCTTTGATACTTGGCTCACACCCCTACACTAGGATTATGGTATCCCAAGGGCTCTATGTTTGATCTTGTTGGATTCTTGGATGCTGATTATGCTAGTGACAAACTTGATCGCAAGTCCACCCCAGGCACATGTCACTTTCTTGGACGATCTCTTGTCTATTGGTCTTCAAACAAGCAGAACTCTGTATCGCTCTCCACAGCTGAAGCTGAATACATTGCTGCTGGATCTGGTTGTGCTCCGCTTCTCTAGATGAAGCAAAATCTCAAGGATTATGGCATCAACATGGAAAAGGTGCCTCTCTTCTGTGATAACGAGAGCGCCATCAAGATTGCTCACAATCCCGTTCAGCACTTGAAGACAAAGCACATTGAGATTCGTCAGCATTTTCTCAGAGATCATGTGATCAAGAAGGACATTGAAATCATACATGTCAAGACCAAAGAGCAACTAGCAGATATCTTCACTAAGCCCTTGGATGAGAAAAGTTTTTGCAAGCTGCGGTGTGAGCTAAATATCCTAGAATCCTCAAATGTCATGTGATTGGACACACATCCTAACGCTCATGCATTTTGATGACTCAGATGTGCAACACATTAAGTAACGTATGTCTTCAATTCATGAAGACTTACACTCTGAGTGTGAATACATTAGTGTGGAATTCGACTCTGGATCGCCACGATAATTGTGCGCCGTGTCCTGGTCTAATACTTCCTATACGGTGGGTAACACCACCACCAAACTTTTCTGGAGATTTCTTTTGGTGTCATGGTTGCTTTATCTTCATACTTGGTTTGTCTTCAACATTGGTTGTCTTCAAGACTCATTGTCTCAATGTTGATTTATTTGGTTTCTCTGTTATATATATACATGTGTTCTGTCCTCTACAGCATTCACTTATAGCTATGTCTTCAAACCTTTTAATCTAAGTGAATGTGATCGGACCCTGATCCTCTCTATGCTTTATCTCTCCAACTCTCTCTATCTCTTCATATGCATTCTATTGACACTTGTTGAATGTCTTCACTGTGTCCTTGTCAGCTGAAGATATAGAGACAATCATTTAAAACTATTTTTAATGCTATATCCCTTTTTGCCCGAATACCAGAGAAACCGAAACGTCCATCCGACATATCATGCGCGCGTGGGATCGTGGCTCAACTCTCCATAAGATGCATGCCAGCCACGTGTCCTTCAAATTCGAACCGCTAGGGGCACCTACGTAATTGCACCGCGCCATCACCCCTCCTTATAAATACTCCACCCTCGCGGTCATTATTTCCTCTCCCACCTCTTGCCATCTCGCTCGACCCTAGCACCTCCGCTAGCTCCAGTCGACGTCGGAGACGAGGCGCTTAGCTGCCGCGACTTCTTCGACGCCGTCTTCCTGCCGGTCGTGGACCTCGTCTCTCCGCCGCCGCCGTAGTTGTCTTCCGCCACAAAGTTAGGGCACGGAAGATCGATCTGCTAGGCATCCTACTCTTTTCGTCTAGCAGTTCTTCATCGCGATAAATAGATCTCCTTTTTTACCGTTGTTTTGATCCGTTAAATTCATAAAACTTCACCACAAGTGATTTTTGTACATCTGAGAGTTGTTTCCTTCTTTCCTTCTCTCATAAAATATATTCACTTATGCTTCACTACTAGTTAGATTCCTCACTTGTACTTATTCCTGGATTCGTACAAATCAGGAACCAACTCAATCCATATAAGTGAATGTCTTCAATCCTACTTAATCTTCAAAATCTTCTGAGAATGCATATGACCTCTTCCCCTTCCCTCGCATCTCTAATGCTGTCACAGGTACATGTCCGTGGGAGAATCCCTTGGTTCTCATAGTCTGTATTCATTTGTAGAATTCTTACATCGTCACATTGAATCTCCTGAAGCCAGTTCTTGTCTGACCAGTCGTCGGAAGACAAACTGCTTTGTGAAGCCCTTCTGTCTGAACCCAATGGCTTCTGAAAAACAGTCCAAAAAGGGTGGCAGGCAGAGACGTACTGACACCGCCAAAGATCTTCCTCCTGATCTGTTCACCATGTACAAATCAGACCCAGAAGAGACCTATGGAGAACACAAATCTCGTATCCAATGGATTTGAAGATATTGGGCAGAGCAATGGTTTCTTTACAAATTTGTAACTCCTGAGTATGCTTCAAAGAATGCCATTCTCTCTCCATGGGGTGATATCCTCTACAAGAAGCTCCAGCCCAATATTGTGTCTGAAGCCATTGCCAAGAACTTTTATCCATGCATGGTCAGAGGACCAATGCCTTCAAATGCTGACCCATCTAGTCTCCGATGGTGTCGCGATGATGAATTGTTTGAAGAAAACTACAAATTTGCTAAGAACTCAGCAACTCAGAACACGAAAGAATTGGGCATTAACTTCAATCCTGGCCCATCTCGGCCCCGGCCTGATGGATCACGCGAAGCATATGAAAATCGCGTCGGCCCCTTCAATGGCCTTGATGGATTGCTATCCCACATTGCTGCTCAAAGAGCAACTGTGGAAGATGTTGTTAAAGACATGGAGCCTGAAGCTGTTCCCGAGTCTATGAAGCCCAAGAAGAAATCAAAGGCTTCCAAACCTGCTACTACCCCAAAAGCTTCAAGTGTGAAGCCCCTTAAAACTGTACCTACTAAACCCAGTGTGCAGTCTGAGGATCACTCTCGCATCTCTCAGAGGTCAAAGCAGCTTTTGAAGCCATCTTGCCAAGGACTCACTCCTGGCAGCATACTGCGTAATGATGATGATATCATTGATCTATCTAGTGATGAAGATCTTGCTGATGATGCACTTGAAATGCTAATTAAGAGCAAGTAACAGGCTGAAATCTTCAATGATTTTCCCCTTTTCGACGCTGATATCATCAACAACTTCATTGATGAATGGTTTGAGGATACATCTCTTTCACTTGATGATCTTCAGCTTCCGATTGACATCAGTGTGACCTTCCAATGATACATTGCTCAAGAACTGACTGTTGCACAGAAGGTTATTGAGCAACAGAACAAAATTGATCATGAGAAGGCTCTGTTGAAGAAGCACATGTCAAGCCTCAGCGCAAAAGAAGTTCAAGGCTTCAAGACTATGATGACAGACCTCAAGGCTGAATTTGGCAAGCACCGTGAAGTTGCAAAGGGCTCAAGGGAACGTCTCAAGCACTATACTGAGAAATGCGTCCAAGCCCACAATGAAGCTGCGAAGAGGAAAACTCTTGGCTGTCTAGGCATTGACCACAAGCTGGCTGCCAAGAAGCCAAAGAAGAACAAGAAGCTTGCTGAGGAAGACACTGAATCACCAAGGCAGGAAAGCCCAACATTGTCTTCCTTGACAGCATGGCTAGCCCGAAGCCAAAGATCTTATCAGCAGCCTCTGCTCAAAAGAAGACGAGGAAGGCTGAAACTGAAGCCAAGAAACGCAAGCATCATGATGCCTCTGCTGTTGATCCCTCCAAGAAGAAGCAAAAGCTAAAAGCTTCAAAGGCTTCACAGCAGCCTCACGTTTCCTCCATAGAGCCATTGGTGGTCGAACCCATTTCTGGTGCCTTGCCTGCCTCCTCCAACCATGAACGTCGTCTGGTTATCCATGAGCCTGGTCCCTCAGAGGCTCATCAGACTGAAGAGATTCCAGCTGCTGACTCACCTGCAGCTGAAGACATTGGTCATGATGACAATGTTAATGATGATGAAGTCCTTCCTCAACTTGAACCCCAACTAGTTCATTCATCTGCTCTCACGAGCAGTGAACTCATAAGCATTGGCGGTCCCACGACGCCAATGGCTCAAGATGAATATTGGGAAGAGCAACACCCGAACACCCCCTTACATGAAGTCATTCCTCGCACTCTGTCGTCTCTTGCTACCACTACGGTACTTGAGACTCCAATAGCAACTCCAGAAGAAGACATGGAGCAAATAAATGCTTCACCAATAGCGTCGCCCAAGTTTCGACGGCTTCGCAAAGGTCTCATGCCTCAAGCCTCCATGTCAAGCATTCCTGAAGATGGAGAACAAAACTCAAGCTCAGTGGCACGTCAAGTGTTTCCTGATTCTACTCCTTCAGCGTCTACTCCTGAATCTGAAGCCAAGGCGGCTGAAGATACTCCGGCTGCATCAGCCGATGAAGAAAAAGAAGAAACTCGTGAAGTCACTCCCCCTCCCCAAGAAACTGTTGTTCATGAAGAAGTGCCCGTCATGCAAGAACCCATCCACCAAGATATTGTTTTGCATGAGTCCACTCTCCCTGAAGCCACTGAACCTGAAGCAAATGTGGCTGCTCCATCAATGAACACTGAAGCCAATGACACTGTCATGGCTGAAGCCAATGTGCAACATGAAGTCGTTGGTAGTCCTGAAGTGATTGCTCCTGAAGTAATTGCTCCTCACGTGACTGCTCCTTCTTCTATGCCTTACACCATGGCCCAAGCCTACAATAAAGATGATGTGCTTGTGCCTGTCAAATGGCCTCTTCTGAAGCCTCCTGCCGCCCCAGGCCCACAATATGATTATCATGTGGAGCGTAGGCCTCAGACCCTGAAGCCCAAGCCCAGATTGCCTCGGCTTCCCAGCACTGCCACTACACAAGGATCATTCAGTGTGCAAAGATTCAGAGCGAACAACGCCTTCTTTGATTCTGCTAAGAACCCATACAAGAAGCCAAATATTTCTTCTGATAGGTTCTGGAGCTTTAAGCAACGAAGCTATTACTCTTGCATCTTGTACAATCAGGACCGGATTTTTCCACACCAACGTCTTGATTGTGATGCCATTGCTGGACTGCCCTGCCTTGAAGAAGCCCTTGACTGCTTCAGAGAAGCCCTCTAATGTCGACCCATCTGCTCTAGCGTCTTCACCGTTGGGGAACTCATAGATACTTTATGTCTTCAAACCTTTTTGGTCCTTACTGACAAAAGGGGGAGAAGCATATGAGTTGATAGTCTTCAAGCGGGTCCATATATGGGTCGGGTGCATTATTTTTTTGCTAAGTTCTTACAACTCTCATTTTTAAACATTTGGCTCTTAAATTGTAACACTTAAAACTTGATGGTCGTCTTCTACATTTGTTTTTGTTTCTTCTGCTTGGTTAAATATCTATCTTATGCGCATGAAGTCATTCAGCAGACGCCCATTTTCCATTATGCATATCATTATCTTCACTACATCCTTGTATGCATGATGGACTGTCTTCATAAGATTGAAGGAGATCTCCACAAAGCAAAACCTTCCACGTGTCTTTGCATTCGAAAGCAAAACTACTATGTGCACATTTTCAGGGGGAGCTCTCTCAATCTTATGAAGCCATTGACCGTGTTATCCATAATTTCACATATCTTATCCCCGTTGAAAACTTCAACCTGTTTGTCATCAATCACCAAAAAGGGGGAGATTGTAAGTGCATCTAGTGCCCCCTAGTTGGTTTTGGAGTATTGACGACAAACGTGGTTGAGGGACTAACGTGTTTAAGAAAATTGCAGGATAACAGAGGTAATAGTCCCTCACAGATTCGGTTTAACTTCTAGAAGTGACCCTAAAAATGTGTGAAGACATTGAAGATAGTGGTGGTGTGTCAAGAAATTAACGTGAAGATAATGACCTATGAAGACATTCATTGAAGACTATAGAACACGAAAACATAGTTTCTTTCGTAGTTCTTTTTCTTTCTTCAGTCATAGGAACCACCGTACTGTTAAGTGGGGTCCAAGTGAACATAGTCGAATGACTGATGTGATGCTCAACCAAAACACGTATGTCTTCGAGCAAAGATAAATGAGAGCAAATCTTATCTACTTGGAGCTCAAGTAAAGCTGCCACGTGTGTTCTCAATCCGACCGTTGGACACGTGTCTGTTCCTTAGTGACCAAAGGTCATTTCGGACATATCATGTCGGGTTGCCTCATGGCTATAAATAGCCCACCCCCTACACCATAAATTGGTGGCTGCTCAGAGTTAGTGCACGACTTTTGTCGTTTGGAGCAACCCACCTCCGAAGCCTTTGAGAGAAAAGATCTTGTGAGGACAAATCCCAAAACACCCATAACCAAAGACATTTAAGCATCACTGAAGTCTTTCTATCTGTGTGACCTGAAGACTTGTTACACTTGAGGACTGTGCTTCCTCCAGCCGGTTAGGCGTCACGTTCTGAGCATCCTAGAGTGATTGTGGATTGCGAGTGAACGAAGTCTGTGAAGGTTCTGAAGTCTACCTTGAAGACTTACAAGAGTGATTGGGCGAGGACTGTGTGTCCTTAGATCAAGGGGAATACGGTGAGGACTGTGTGTCCGGGACTGTGTGTCCTCAGGTTTAAATATCTACCCGCCCTAACCAGATGTACAGTTGACACAGCAACTGGAACTAGTCTACCAAATCCTTGTCTTCACCGAGCAACTAGTTCTATCCCCAACTTTTTTTACATTTCAGTTTGTCTTCGTGAAGTAATTGCTTGTGTGTCTAATCTGTTTGACTTCACTGTGTGAAGACTGTTCATTGTTTAGCTTTAGTTGCATCTTCCATCTCGATCCATGTTATCCAGTTGTCAATAGTCTGTGTATTATCTTCGTGATGCTTGCTTGACTATTGTGTGACTGGATACGTTTATCTTCCGCTGCTTAGAGCATCTCCAACAGGCGCCCAAAAAGAGCTACGTGCGCTATAAAGTTGTTTTTTGGGCGCCGAACAGCTCCAATAGAAGCTGTAAAATTGTGCACGCGCTAAAAAAATTTGGGCACGCGCTGAAAAACGCCATCGCACGCACTATATTTTGGGTGCCGGATTGGGCGCGCTTCACAATTTGCACTGCGTGCTGTTTGGGCGCGCGTTTTTGGGCGTCTGCTAAAGCAATGTTGGTCCCGGCCCACTAAAAGTGCTACAGTGGCTCGCTATAAATTTTATTGGGCATGATTTTTTTGTGCGGCCGTTGGAGATGCTCTTATCATATAGGTTCATTTCTATCGTTTGTCTTCAAAGCCCTCGTGTTTTGAAGACTTTCATAAGAATCGCCTATTCACCCCCCCCCCTCTAGTCGATAACTTGCACTTTCATCTACGACATGTACAGGAAAATCGTTGACATGAGGAAGTGCCTCCTTCCCCAAAACGGCCAGGTATCCAGCCGGAAGCAGAGCAATGGCAAGCATCATCGCAACAATAAGTAGATGATTAGATCCTCGTTTCTCCTACTTTAGTATGCATGTAATTTCTTTCTTTGGTGTGTGGAAATGTTATGTGTGTAGTCACTTGTGTAATTGTATGCTTAATTTGTTTATGCAATGCTGTCTTTTTAAGTATATATGTTGATGCTCGGTAGACAGAGTGTAGATGTTGTGCGGACAGAGAAAATCACATCACACACGGACTAAACAATGGAACCTGTCGGTGATGTTTTCATCAATCACTCGCAATTGTATACCATCAATCGTTTTCTCACAACACACACGGCTTGTTAGCAGTAATCGTCTGTGTTGTTACCGGTCTTCGCACATGTTTCCGATTACAAACCTGTTTGCCTCGTATCACACACATCTTGTTCATTTGAATCGTTTTTGTTCTCATGTCTCAACGCAAACAGTTCATCCAAGTGATCAGCATGCCGTACATTGCACACATCTTTCATCTGGCTCACCATTTCTTTTGTGTTCCCTAATCACAAACAGTTCATTCGAGTGAACCTTATGTTGTACATCACACACACCTTCATCTGGCTGCCTGTTTCTTTTGTTCCTCCTCATCGCAAACGGTTAACTGAGCTAAACTGTATGCCTTGCATCGCACACGCAACTAAAATCTGAACCGTGTTTGATGCATCCTCCATCGCAAACATTTTACACCCTTTTTGACGGTTTTTTTACACCACCGTTTGCGATGATGGCATCACACACAGTTTCGTCGAAGGGTCTCTGATCGTAGTATCGCGTTAGCAGCATCCTGCAGTAGTGCCCGTAGTAGCCACATAAAACTTGCAACAACAAAGTAGAGGATGTCTAACTTGTTTTTGCAAGGCATGTTGTGATGTGATATGGTCAAGATGTGATGAGTTATACGTTATTGTATGAGATGATCATGTTTTGAACTATCGACAACCGGCAGGAGCCTTATGGTTGTATCTTAATTATTGTATGAAATGCAAGCGCCATGTAATTGCTTTAGTTTATTGCTATGAGTTAGCAATAGTCGTAGAAGCAATAGTTCGCCAGACGACCACGACGCAATGATGGTGATCAAGGTATCGAGCCGATGACGACGGAGATCGTGACAATGCTTTGGAGATGGAGATCAAAAGCACAAGATGATGATGGCCATATCATGTCACATATTTTGATTGCATGTGTGTTTATCATTTATGCATCTTATTTTTCTTAGAACGGCGGTAGCATTATAAGATGATCCCTTCTTTAAATTTCAAGATAATAGTGTTCTCCCCGAGTATGCACCGTTGCTAAAATTTGTCGTTTGGAAACACCTCGTGATGATTAGGTGTGATAAACTCTACGTTCACATACAATGGGTGTAAGACACTTTTGGACATGTAGAATACTTTGGTTAAACTTGACGAGCCTAGCATGTACAGACATGGTCTCGGAACACTAGAGACCGAAAGGTCGAACATGAGTCATATAGTAGATATGATCAACATAGAGATGTTCACCATTGATGACTACCCCATCTCACATGATGACCGGACATGGGTTAGTTGGTTTGGATCATGTATCACTTAGATAACCTAAGGGATGTTAATTTAAGTGGGAGTTCATTAGTAATTTGATTAATTGAACTTAATTTATCGTGAACTTAGTCCTGATAGTATTTGCATATTTATGTTGTAGATCAATAGCTCGCGATGGTGCTCCCCTGTTTTTGATATGTTCCTAGAGAAAACTTAGTTTAAAGATGATGATAGCAATAATGCGGACTGGGTCCGTGATATGAGGATTATCCTCATTGCTGCATAGAAGAATTACGTCCTTGATGCATCGCTAGGTGACAGACTTATTGCAGGAGCAGATGCAGATGTTATGAACATTTTGGCAAGCTCGATATGACGGCTACTTTAATAGTTTACTGTGCCATGCTTTACGGCTTGGGACTTCAAAAATGTTTTGAACGCCATGGAGCATATGAGGTGTTTCAAGGGCTGAAATTGGTATTTCAGATTCATTCCCATGTCAAGATGTATGAGACCTATGACAAGTACTTTGCCTACAAGATGGAGGAGAATAGCTCAGCTAGTGAGCATGTGCTCAGAATGTCTGGGTGTTACAATCACTTGAATCAAGTGGGAGTTAATCTTCCAGATAAGAATGTGATTGATAGATTTCTCCAGTCACTATCACTAAGCTACTAGAGCTTCGTGATGAACTATAAATATGCAAGGGATGACGAAAACGGTTCGCAAAGTTCTTTGCGATGTTGAAATTGGCGAAGGTAGAAATCAAGAAAGAACATCAAGTGTTGATGGTTAATAAGACCTCCGGTTTCAAGAAAAAAAGGGAAAAGGAAAGAAAGGGAACTTTGAAAGAATGGAAAGCAAGTTTTCACTCCCTTGAAGAAGCCCAAAGCTGGACCTAAGCCTGAAACTGAGTGTTTCTACTACAAAGGAAATGGTCACTAGAAACGGAACTGCCCAAAATACTTGGCAGATAAGAAGGATGGCAAAGTGAACAAAGGTATACTTGATATACATGTAAATTATGTGTACCTTACTAGTTTATACTACTCTATAGTGTACCAATTTTGAATTTGGTCCCCTCTCTCTCCTCCTAGCATCTCAAGCCAAACATGAACCGTTGATTCAGCTTGTTGTGTTCAAGATCTGCCGTCAGATCTTTTCCAAACAGAATCCAAGGGCTGAGATCTCCGGGATTCGCAGCCGGCCCCCGCGCGCGCTTCGGTTTTGGGCGCTTTGGATGCACGCGCTTTGTTATTCTGGAAGCACCTAGAGCGTCCCCACCTAAATAAAATACTAACAAAAAATCCCGCGCCATCTCCCTCTGTTTCGTGGTTTCACCGTCCCCTCGATGTCGCCCTGTACTCGCGCCACCGCTTCCTTCCTGGCATCTCCTCTAGAGACATATATGCCCTACGCCCAGGGGCGAAGCTAGCCTAATGCAAGGGTATGCAATGCATACCCAATATTTTATACAGAAAAGTTTCAGTATATATGCTCCTGTATGCATTTATATAGTGTATGGCCATCAGTTACTTACATCGCTGGAGACAAACGAAGCAGAAAACAATTCGGCTGCCTCCTAGGCCAACATGCTAACTGGGCTAATACTGTACTATCTACTGGGCCTTAAGGGCTTGCCGCTGGCCGATTAACCCCAAGTAGAGGAGATTAGGAGCCAGCCGACGTGTGCAGTTCCAAGTTCCAATCGCAAATCTGGGCATCGCCTAATTGTCGTGCCCGGATGAGGGCGCCGCTGTCTGTTGCGGAGTAGGCCGCTGCCGGTAGATTGCCTCCCCAATCACCATTCCACCATAGTTCGCAGGGTCCCAGGCAAACGGCGCATCAGCCATCCAGAAAACCGCAGGCAAAGTCGCTAACATCAGCGTGCTAAATGCATCGATCATGTGACCGTGGTTGGTTAGTGTTCTATCCGTTTTTCATTAATCTTGATTTGTCCAAACTACCAGTCAAGAATAGATCATTATTTTGGTTCCTTATGTGAAGAATAAGTTAAGAGACAAAATGGGGAATAATATATAAATGATTGCTTGGTTAATTGTGAGCATAATTTTTTCATGAAAGAAAAGGAAGACACAATCATTTCTCTCTTTTGTTATGTTATTATGATTCTTCTTGTTCTGCAATGTAACCAAATCATTGAAAAAACATTTGCACAAAGAAAAAATTATAGT
Organism: Secale cereale; assembly: GCA_902687465.1. Lineage (NCBI taxonomy): Eukaryota > Viridiplantae > Streptophyta > Magnoliopsida > Poales > Poaceae > Secale > Secale cereale. Next base: position 248,244,005 of record LR738711.1, read on the forward strand.
TTAATTGGTATTATTGTCTACTCCTTTCGTCTCAAAATTTATATACTAAAGTTGTACTAAATCAAAGGCAGTAATTTTGGGATGGGGGAGTAAATTCTTTTTGTCTTGCATTATTATGCACCAAAAATATTTATTTTGACTCCGCATACCCATGTCGAAAATCCTGGCTCCGCCACTGCCTACGCCCCCGGTCGCGGCAAGCCCTCCTTCCTTTCAACCCCAATCGCTCAAACTCGGGCCGCCGCAGGAGCTTTTCCTTCATGCGCTCCCCACCCCTTGCTACTGTTCCACGTGGTCGCCGCCACCGCTTCCTGGCATCTCCGGCCATATGCGCATCAGGCCAATCCGCCCCGGAGGCCATCGCTGCTGCAAGTGCTAGCAGCCGGAATGCCGGATGACATACCAGTGCAGCCCGACGGCCGTGAACAAAGCATCCTCAATTTCACGCACTAACAGCTTAGATGTTGAAGAGGTAAGATACAATTTGAGAAAGTATAGCAGTGATGCTAATTTCTTTAATGATCTTTATATATTCTAATATATGTGTATCAGATGCCATAAATCCGAACCCAGATTTTGTATTTCAGTATAGAAATCAAGAAATTATATCACAACATACTCTGACCACCACGTGTTTGTGTTTATGTCCACAAAGTTTTTTTTTCCGTTTCATTTCTCATACTTCCATAGAAGTGTTACAGCCATTTAAAAACCCATCTTCACTGCTGTATGTTACATTTGAAATGATCTTTTATAGAGAACACTGCTATATGTTACACTGTACCATGTCAAAATCTGTACTGGCAAAACATCAATACTGCCTATTGTTGGATTATTTATGAATATCGATTAATATGCCAAAAAATGGTTTGCTACAAGAAGTTTTATGTGACTTAAGCTTCGCGTGCATATACTGCTGCATGCTCTACCTATGCTTATGCTAATGTTGTCTACTATGTTGCTCAGCGCCTTGGCAGAGTCAAGTGTGGACAATTATCTAGGAAGCAAGTGAATGGAAGTTCAAGTAACCATACAGCAGGATCCATTGGAATGCCAGTACGGGCCCCTTTTCAAGATATTACAAATGTGGTTGACTCGCATAGTTTATCGAAAGGGAAACAAGGTACGTCCTTAATATTTCTGGTCACCAGAATATTGAAACAAGATTACAACTTCTTAGATGTTGTTATATAAATGAATAAACCTATGCCTTGTGTATTAAAATAGTGCTCACGGTTTTTCTGAAATGTTCTATTTATTTCAGCACAAAAATTTCTTGGTTCAGTGGATCATCCAATTACTGGGACAAAACGATCAATCAATCTATCTGCCATATCCATACAGTCAAATACTCCTTCAACTGGACATGTAAGTCTACTAACAAATGCTTCCGAGCGTAAGCGTTATCGTGATCGGGAAAGATACTTGGAGATGACTCCAGAACAGCGCGTTGCCTACCTGGAAAGAAACCGTGAGTACAAAGTACAAACGGAGAAGGAAAAATCCTGCTGCAGTTAGTGATAATGAACAATCTGGGAGTCAAACTTGTACTTGTACCAATGGAAGCATGCACACAACTATTCTCACCAGTTCAATTACAGAAGGTACATATTAATGCAATAATATTATGTCTTATTTTTTTAGTATTAACATAAATTTCTTCATGTCCTAATTATTACATGAATTATCACTTAATCATGTTATGTTTATCTCCAAAACGAGCATGTATATGTATATAATAAAAAAACATGCGTATCATTCAGATTGTGATAGGCATTTCTGATGAGTAGAATATTAACATTCACTTCCTGCTCTACTATTATTTGTTAATACATATTACTGTATAATTATGTTTTTTGGTGGAACTCATGCCAATAATTTGATGAGCTTAAACTTTCTGCATCTTACAATATCCTTTGATTTGGCATAATCAGTCTGGTTGTTAAAAGTTAGACCGCGATCAGTCCATCTGACATATCTACATCATGTAATTAATTGACAGGTACTTGTCAACATAAGCGTGTATCAGCATTCCTGGACAAGGGCAGTGGACATAAGAGAAGGAGAATGTCTAATGGGGCAGGTTGTAGTAATACTGGAAAGGGAACACATGAAGATGGTGTAACCAGTGAGCAGGAAGACCATGACAGCACCATCTATGTTCCAGATGGTTCTTTTCCTGCCCTAGAAGGTAATACAATTGTCACGGTGTACCATAGCTATTTCTAATGCATCGATCAATCATCAACTTTACTTCTCCTAAAATATTATTTTACTAATTGACAAATTGATCTATAGATGAAACTGGGCAATCTGAATATATGACTGAAGATGATGAGGGTTACATGTTCGCTGGACAGGGTAAGCATTAATGTACATATCAAGGCAAACAACAAGAACACTTGCCAAGCCAAACAGGGATGTCGACCCATCATGAAAAAGTACCAAAAATATTGTCTATAAGGAGGTTTTGGCATGATAAATGTACATAATGCATAACTGTCTTTGTTTCATATATATGAGCATGCTTTACTTTGTCTCATAATATTGGTATGTTGATAATTGTTGAGTTTTTTAAATATACGCATATATTAGAATCATGAATAACATAGGCCTTATATTCTAATCTGTACTACAGATATATGAATACATAATGTTTTCTGTTCAGAGAGAGCACGAATGGAGTATTGTGCTACTTTTGTCAACTTTTTTGTTTGCTGTAGTTCTAAGTTTGTGTCTAGAAGATCATCGACTAGATCAGGATCCTTGTTTCATGTATAATACACCGAATCATTTTTTATGTGCAAACCATGAATTTGATTTACTAAGCTGAAATTTCGACATTTACGTTTTTTGATTATGCCAGCCTTAGATTGCACAGAACCATGTTCGACATTGCAGATTGGTTTTATACCATATAGAAGGTGTTGTTTTTATCTTGTCATTGAATGCCTCTTAGCACATTTTTTTGTCTCAATACTTAACTTGATAAACTCTCATGTTGGCAGGGTCAATTGGAATCTTATGCCTTTATGGATCATGAACTTGAAGTGAAGGCTTCTGCTGAGCTCTAATCATCCATGCTTCAGGCAACATTACTATTAGATGACAGCTTCATTTTGGCATGAACTACCCTCTTTAATTGTGGATTTGAAAAATGTTAGTAAAAGAAGCGTATGTATCTGTATGTACTGTTGTACGTGACATAGCTGTCTAAACAATACGTGATATCAACCCTGAAAACAAACTCAGCTCGCAAATAGCAATAATTGTATGGTGGGCGATTCTGCCATGACCTATTTGGTTATAAGTTATTGATGTTCGACTTGTAGCTGTGAGCACTTGTGTTGTTGCAAATTGTAGTTGAGCTTTTGCTTTGTTGTGCAATGGGATACATTTTCCAAACCTATATATGGATGAGAAACAAGGGGTCTAAAAATTGGAATGATTATTTTCTTTTACGTAAATTGGACCCTCTGCTATCTTTTAGTTCCATCTTAACTGCTTACTACGTGCAAAGCACGTGCAGTTACTAGTATTCGTAGTAGCCCTTGGGTATTTGATACTAGTTCAGTTGCTAAGACTAGTAACTCGAAATAGGAGTTGCAGAATAAACAGAGACTAGTTAAGGGCGAGGTGACGTTATGTGTTGGAACTAGTTCCAACATTGATATGATCATCATCGCATACTCCCTCTACTTTCGGGATTCGTGTTGAACCTTAAAATGTTATTTGGTGTTTGCGTTGAGCATGAACAAGATTGCATCGTATTTATTGCAATATTGTTATTAATTTATGTCAGAGAATAATTGTTGTTCTTTTTACATGAATAAAACCTTCTATGGTCATACACCCAATGTGAATGGTTTATTGAATCTCGATCGTTGTAATACACATATTCATAAAATTGATGCCAAAAGATGCAAAGCTAATAATGATAGTGAAACATACTTGTGGCACTGTCGTTTAGGTCATATTGGTGTAAAGCGCATGAACAAACTCCATGCTAATGGAATTTTGGAATCACTTGATACTTGCGAACCGTGCCTCATAGGGAAGATGACTAAAACTCCGTTCACCGGAACAATGGAGCGAGCTAATGACTTATTGGAAATAATATATATCGATATATGCAGTCCGATGAGTGTTGAAGCACGCGGCGGGTATCGTTATTTTCTCACCTTCATATATGATTTGAGTATGTATGGGTATATCTAGTTGATGAAACACAAGTATAAAAGTTCAAAGAATTTTAGAGTGAAGTAGAGAATCATCGTAACAAGAAAATAAAGTTTCTACGATCTGATCACGGAGGCGAATATTTGAGTTATGAGTTTGGCCTTCATTTAAAAACAATGTGGAATAGTTTCACAACTCACGCCACCTTGAACACCATAGCGTAATGGTGTGTCCGAACGTTGTAACTGTACTCTATTGGATATGGTGCGTTCTATGATGTCTCTTATCGATTTTCCTTTGTTGTTTTGGAGTTATGCATTAGAGATAGTTGCATTCACGTCAAATAGGGCACCATCTAAATCCGTTGAGATGGCACCGTATGAAATTTGGTTTGGCAAGAAACCAAAGCTGTCATTTCTTAAAGTTTGGGATTGCAATACTTATGTCAAAAGGCTTCAACCTAATAAGCTCGAACCCAAATCGGAGAAGTGTGTCTTCATAGGATACCCAAAATAAACTATTGGGTACACCTTCTACCACATATCCGAAGGCAAGATCTTTGTTGCTCAGAATGGGTCCTTTATAGAGAAGGAGTTTCTCTCGAAAGAAGTGAGTGGGAGGAAAGTACAACTTGATGAGGTAATTATACCTTCTCTCGAATTGGAAAGTAGCTCATCAGAGAAAACCGTTCCCGTGATGCCTACACCAACTAGAGATGAAGCTAATGATGACGATCATGAAGCTTGAGATCAAGTTACTACTGAACCTCGAAGGTCGACCAGAACACGCACCGCATGAGAGTGGTATGGTAACCCTGTCCTGGAAGTCATGTAGTTAGACAATAGCGAATCTTCGAACTGTGAAGAAGCTATGATGAGCCCAGATTTTGAAAATGGCTTGAGGACGTGAAATCTGAGATAGGATCCATGTATGAGAACAAAGTGTGGACTCTGGTGGCTTGCCCGATGATCTACAAGCAATAGAGAATAAATGTATCTTCAAGAGGAAGACAAACGCTGATATTACTATCTATAAAAGCTCGACCATTCGCAAAAGGTTTTCGACAAGTTCAAGGAATTGACTACAATGAGACTTTCTCACCCGTAGCGATGCTTAAGTCTGTCCGAATCATGTTAGCAATTGCTGCATTTTATGATTATAAAATCTGGCAAATGGATGTCGAAACCGCATTCCTTAATGGATTTCCGAAAGAAGAGTTGTATATGATACAACCAGCAGGTTTTGTCAATCCTAAAGGTGCTAACAAAGTGTGAAAACTCCAGCGATCCATCAATGGACTGGTGCAAGCATCTCAGAGTATGAATATACGCTTTGATAAGGTGATCAAAGCATATGGTTTTATACAGACTTAGGGTGAAGCCTGTATTTACGAGAAAGTGAGTGGGAGCACTACATCATTTCTCATAAGTATATGTGGATGACATATTGTTGATCGGAAATGATGTAGAAAGAATAAAGGGTTGTTTGAAAGGAGTTTTTCAATGGAAAACCTCGGCGAAGCTGCTTATATATTAGGCATCAAGATCTATAGGGATAGATCAAGACGCTTAATAGGACTTTCACAAAGCACATACCTTGATAATTTTTTGAAGAAAGTTCAAAATGGATCATTCAAAGAAGAAGTTCTTGCCTGAGTTGTAAGATGTGAAGTTGAGTAAAGACTCAAAGCCCGACCACAACAGAAAAATAGAGGGAGAATGAAAGTCAATCCCTATGCCTCAGCCACAGGTTCTATAAAACATGCCATGTTGTATACTAGACCTAATGAGTGCCTTGCCACGTCTCTGACAAGGGGGTACAAGAGTGATCCAGGAGTGGATCACTAGACATCGATCAAACTTATCCTTAGAGGATTAAGGAAATGTTTTTCGGTTATGGAGGTGATAAAGACTTAGTCGTATAGGATTACGTCGATGCAAGCTTTGACACTAATCCAGATGACTCTGAGTATCAATCTGGATGCGCCTTGAACATAGGAGCAATTAGCTAGAGTAGCTCTATGCAGAGTATTGTAGACATAGAAATTTGCAAAGTACACACAGATATGTATGTTGCAAACCCGTTGACTAAAAACCTCTGGCACAATCAAAACATGATCATACCTTAGAACTCTTTGAGTGTTAATCACATGGCAATGTGAACTAGATTATTGACTCTAGAAAACTCTTTGGTTATTAATCACATGACGATGTGAACTAGAGTATTGACTCTAGTAAACTCTTTGAGTATTAATCACATGGCGATGTGAACTATGGGTGTTAATCACATGGAAATGTGAACTACTCCCTCCATCCAAAAATACTTGTCTTCAAAATGGATAAAAAGGGTTGTATCTAGAACTAAAATACGTCTAGATACATCCTCTTTTAATCATTTTGATGACAAGTATTTCCGGACGGAGGGAGTAGATTATTGACTCTAGTGCAAGTGGGAGACTGATTGAAATATGCCCTAGAGTCAATAAAAATGATTATTATTACATTTCCTTAATCATGATAAAGGTTTATTATTCATGCTAGATTTGTATTGGCCAGAAACTTAAATACATGTGTGAATACATACACAAATACCGTGTCCCTAGTGAGCCCTTACCCGACTAGCTCGTTGATCAAAGTTGGTTATGGTTTCCTAACCATAGACATGAGTTATCATTTGATAACGAGATCACATCATTAGGAGAATGATATGATGGACAAGACCCATCCGTTAGCTTAGCATATGATCATGCAGTTTTTGCTACTGCTTTCTTGTATGTCAAATACATGTTCCTTAGACCATGAGATCATGTATCTCCCGGATACCAGAGGAATACCTTGTGTGCTATCAAACGTCACAATGTAACTAGGTGATCATAAAGATGCTCTACAGGTATCTCCGAAGGTGTTTGTTGAGTTAGCATGGATCGAGATTGGGATTTGTCACTCCGAGTATCTGAGAGGTATCTCTGGGCCCTCTCGGTAATACACATCATATATAAGCTTGCAAGCAAATAATTGAGGAGTTTAGTCACAAGGTGATGTATTATGGAACAACTAAAGAGACTTGCCGATAACGATATTGAACTAGGTATGAAGATACGATGATTGAATCTTGGGCAAGTAACATACCAATAGACAAAGGAAATTATGTATGTTGTCATAACGGTTTGGCCGATAACAGTCTTCGTAGAATATGTTGGAGCCAATATGGGCATCCACGTTCCGCTATTGGTTATTGACCGGAGAGGTGCCTCGGTCATGTCTACATAGTTCTCGAACCCATAGGGTCCGCACGCTTAACATTCGTTGACGATATAATGTTATATGAGTTATATGATTTCGTGACCGAATGTTGTTCGTAGTCCCGGATGAGATTATGTACATGAAGAGGAGTCTAGAAATGGTCGAGAGGTAAATATTGATATGTAGGAAAATTGTATTCGGACACCGGAAGAGTTTTGGAGTGCACCGGGTAGCCATCGGGTCACCGGAAGGGGTCCCGAACACCCCCGGTAAGTGTATGGGCCTAATGGGACAAATGGGGGACATATCAGCCTCTGGTCTGCCCTTTCCTTGGACAGCAGGCCCTAGGGGAAGGAAAGGGGAGGGGAGGCCCTCCTTCCTTTCCTTCCTCAAGTGGGAAAGGAAAGGGGGCAGGGGCGCCACCCTCCCGTGCCTTTTCCCCACACTTATACAAGGCAGGGGGAGGGCGCGGCTTGGGAGAGATGCCAAGTAGGATTCCTCCTACTTGGGCTCCCCATTTGGCTGCCTCCTGCCCCCTCCGACCTATATATATATGTCGGGAGGAGGCGCCACACAAGGACACAACATTTTCTTAGCCATGTGTGCCGCCCCCGTCCACCGTTTACTCCCCAGGTCATATTTTCATAGCGCTTAGGTGAAGCCCTGCGGAGATAACTTCACCATCACCGTCATCACGCCGTCGTGCTGCCATAACTCATCCACTACCTCGCCGTCTTGCTGGATCAAGGAGGCGGAGGACGCCATCGAGCTGAACGTGTGCTGAACGCGGAGGTGTCGAACGTTCGGTGCTCGATCGGTTGGAACGCAAAGAAGTTTGACTACATCAACCGCGTTGTCAAATGATTCTGCTTACGGTCTACAAGGGTACGTAGACACACTCCCCCCTATTTCTATGCATCTCCATAGATAGATCATTGCGTGTGCGTAGATTTTTTTTGTTTTTCCATGCAACGTTCCCCATCATGGCATTCTCCTCATAAGTTTCTGGACGATGTCACCCGTCCTCTTCCTCAAGGAAGTAGTCTTCTCCTGCTGCTCCACACTTTCGGCAATCTTTGCCCTCAGTATGTCACACTTGGTGCAGATCTTTACATTGTCCTCCCTTCATCGCCATATGACGCCGATAGCATTTTCAAAGGAGGCATTCATCTCATCCTGCAACCTCGACCAGCCAGACATCCGATCCATCAGGTTATCGAGCATCACATGCATGTGCCTGTGAGAGTCCTCAACTGCCTGCGAGTAATATTCCCAGGCCACCGCGACGCGGGAGGACCTCTCTAAAGCAGCAACGACGCGGCGGGACATATTTGCCGCTTCCACTGTGCGGTCGGACCAGTTCCCTACTTCGACGGAGCAGCGGGACCTCTGTGTTGCTTCGGCGACGCGGTGGGACCTCTGTGCTACTACAGCGGGGCGACGGGAAATGTCGGCGGCTTTCACCGTGAGGCGGGACGTCTCTCTTGCTTCGGCTTCCATGTGCGCTCGCCTCTCTCCCTGGTAATTTCTCGACCTAGAACTCATGCGGGCCACAACAGAGGCAAGGACGGATGAAGAAAGACTTGTTCGACTGGTGAAGAGGAGGGCAATCGAGGAGGAATGTGCAGTCATCCCGAAGTACGTAGGTAGTATTTATAACCCAAGTAATATGCTGCTAAGAGGGAAACTGTTTAGGTTTTGATCGGTGTGAACTGTGAATAGGTTTTGTTTGGTGTGAATAGTATTTGGGAATGTGAAGGGAAGCAAGTTCCATATTTATTGACGGTTCATATGTCGAAGTGCGGTACGATTCCCGGAAGTTGTAAAGTGGGCACGCGCTCTTGGACGCGTACGTGGCGTTTGCACCATACGATGCGCTGCAATCCGTGATGTCAGCACACGACTTGTTCCGTCAACCATGCACGCTCATTATTACTGTCGCACACGCTTCTTTTAATTAGAATGTGTGCCCATCTAACGCACACGCCTTGATCTGTCTGACCGTTTCTGTTAGGTGTGGCTAATCACAAATAGTTCATCTATGTGAAGTGTATGTCGTATATCGCACACAGGCTAATCAATGGGCTTTGGAGATTTCCATCAATTGATGTCAATGCAAGGAGTAGGTATTGCCATGCAACGGATGCACCAAGAGCTATAAGTGTATGAAAGCTCGAAAATAAACTAAGTGTGTGTGCATCCAACTTGCTTGCTCATGAAGACCTCGGGTATTTTGAGGAAGCCCATCATTGGAATATACAAGCCAAGTTCTATAATGAAAAATTTCCACTAGTACATGAAAATGAGAGCATAGGAGACTCTCTATATGAAAAAATGGTGCTACGTTGAAGCACAAGTGTGGAAAAAGATAGTAGCAATGCCCCTTGTCGCCTTTTCTCTCATTTTTTGCTAGGCTCTTTTTGGCCTCTTTTTTGGGGCTCTTTTTGGCCTTTTTTATTATTTCCTCACTTGGGACATGCCCTAATAATGACGATGATGGTCATCACACTTCTACTTACTTACAAAGCAAAATTACAACTTGATACTAGAACAAAATATTACTCCGTATGAATGTCTCTGGCGGTGTACCAGGATGTGCAATGATCAAGTTTAACATGTATTAAAAATGATGATCGGTGACTGAGCCACACATACTATGTCGGCTATATGATCTTGCAAAGCAATATGACAATGATGATGTGTGTCATAATAATGAACGATGGAAGTGGCATGGCAATATAGCTCAGAATGGCTATGGAAATGCCATAATAGGTAAGAATGGTGGTTGTTTTAAGGAAGATATAAGGAGGTTTATGTGTGATATAGCATATCATATCACAGGGTTTGGATGCACTGGCAAAGTTTGCACTACATCTCGAGGTGAGAAAGGGCAATGTACGGTACCAGAGAGGATAGCAAATTGTGGAAAGGTGAGAGTGTGTATAATCCAAGGATTCACATTAGTCACAAAGAACTCACATACTTATTGCAAAAGTTTATTAGCCCTCGAAGCAAAGTACTACTAAGAATGTTCCTAGGGGGGAGGTTGGTAGGAGTTAACCATCATGCGCCCCCTGTAAGTGCATCTAGTGCCCCTTAGTGATTTTGGTGTATTGAAGACTTATAGGTTAAGGGACTAATGTGTTTATGAGTGTACACAGGTCTATAAGTCTATGAGGAGTTTGATATTTACAGGGAAAGTCGACCCCTAAAAATGGAGTTCTTCAACTGAAGACTTTGAATTTCTGAAGACTTTGAAAGTGAAGAAATTGGTGTGACCTTGAAGACTTGGTATTCATTTGAGGAACATGAAGCTTGAAGACTTTTGTTTTCGTAGTTTCTTTTTTCTCTTTCTTGAGTCATAGGAAACACCGTACTGTTAAAGGGGGTCGAGGAAATACTAAGGTAAAATTTCCATGTGATGCTCAACTCAAAATCCTACACCTACCAATCCCTTCGAGTGAAGCCATTGGAAATCTCATACAGTTCAGTCATATTCTTCAATGACAGAGACGAAGTTCTTCTGGTCTCTGAGGAATTTGTTCTGACTTAGGAGTTAGGAATTCGCTAGTGCGGATTGCATACACAGTGAGGAACATGATAGCCCTGAGGAATTTGATACTCAAATTTCCAACCATTGCTGTGCTACACGCCAGCTGTCCCAAAATATCTACCTACCTAACGGTCATATCATTAAGGGCATTTATGTCTTATCATGTCGGGCTGCTCCCTAGGCTATAAATAGCTACCCCCTACAACCACTAGCTGGTTGGCTGCTCCGAGAGTAACTGACACTTGTCATTAGAGCAACCCATCCTCCGAGGACTTTGAGCGAAAATCATCAAGTGAGGAAAAACCCAAAACCAAACCCAAAAACCTACAAACCCAAAAGTGATTGAGCATCACTGAAGAGATTGATCCTGCGTGGATCCGACACTTGTTACCTTTGAAGACTGTGCTTCTTCTAGACGGTTAGGCGTCATGGTCTAGAGCATCCAAGAGGAAATGTGGATCGCCGAGTGACCGAGTCTGTGAAGGTTCGGAACTCACCTGAAGACTTACCACGAGTGATTGGGCAAGGTCTGTGTGACCTTAGCTCAAGGGGAATACGGTAAGGACTTGGTGTCTTGGACTGTGTGTCCAGGACTGGGTGTTCGGGACTGTGTGTCCTCAGGTTTAAATACCTAGCTGCCCTAACCAGATGTACAAGTGAGACAGCAGTTGGAACTGGTCTAACAAATCGTTGTCTTCACCAAGCTTACTGGTCCTATTTCCTCAACTCTTTCAATTCCTCACAATTGTGTTGTGTGCTTGTTCATATCTGTTTGAAGACTTTGACTGAAGACTTTCTCAATTTCCTCAGTCCAATTTCTTTAGTATGTTTGCCTTCATTCTGTGTTATCCTGTGTTTACGCTTTCTGTACTCTATGCATGTCTTCATTTTCATCATGATGACCATGCTTGTGTTCTGTTATGTTTACTTCTGAGTACTTATTCCGCTGCAAGTAGTTCTTCGCTAAGTAATTTCCTCACCCGCAAATTCTTCAGTGAAGAATTCATAAAAATCGCCTATTCACCCCTCCCTCTAGTCGATATAACGCACTTTCAATTGGTATCAGAGCAAGGCACTCCCTTGTTCTGTGTGATTTTGGTTTAACCGCCTAGAGTTTTAGTTATGTCGGCCGCAAGTATGATCAAGGTCTCAGCTGGGTATCCTACCTTCGTTGGGACGGATTACCCCTACTGGAAGAAGAAGATGTGAATGCATCTTGAGGCAATTGAAAACGATCTCTGGTATGTTGTGGAAAATGGTGTTCCCTCGGTATCACCTTCTATGAATGCTGCTGATGTGAAGAGATTCAAGCAACTCGATTCTCAAGCGAAGAATATCATTTGTGGCCATCTAAGCAAAGGACAGTATGGAAGAGTGAGTGCTTTGGAAACTGCTAAGCTTATCTAGGATAGGTTGTCCAAAGTCAACGAAGGAGTCTCAACACAGCGTGACTCTCGAGTTGATGTTCTTCGCAATCTCTTCAACCGTTTCAACAGACTTGACAATGAAAATGTTCAGCAAACCTTCGATCGCCTCACTGACATGTCAAATGAACTTCAAGCACTTGGTGCCACTGACATCACCAACCATGAAGTGGTGAAGAAATTGCTGAGATCGCTTGATTCCTCATTTGATACTCTGGCATTGATGATTCAAGAGCGTGGTGATTACAAGTCACTTGATCCCGCTGATATCCTCGAAAGGCTAAACACTCATGAGTTCCAGCTTGCTGAAAAGAGAGATCTCTATGGTCCGAGCTATGGCAGATCACGTGCCCTGAAGGCCAGGTCGTCTCTGAATCTGAAGGTGAAGATTCCGGTAGTAGCCTAGGTGATCCTGAAGAACTGAGCCAGGAACTAGAATTGCTCGTGAAGAAATCCCAAAGGTTCTCAAGACGTGGTCGCTTTGGAAAGTTCTCAAAGAGAAATGATTCCTCATCCAGTGACTACAATAAAAGGCTATGTCACAAATGCAAGAAGCCTGGTCACTACATTCAAGATTGTCCTCAGTGGGAAAAGGAATCCAAAAAGAAGAAATACAAGGATTACAGTTCTGATGATGCAAAGAAGAAGAAGAAATCGTCAAAATCTTCATCATCAAAATCCTCAAAGTCTTCATCTTACAAGAAGAACAGCTCCAAAAAGGCTCGAGCATTCATTGGCAAGGAAATGGACTCTGAAGCTGAATCTGAGGATCATGAGGAAGAGGAGGAATCTGAGGAATCCAAGTCTGGTGTGGCGAGTCTAGCTCTCGCTACTACATTCGTCAACAAGTCTATCTTCAACACTGAAGAAAATGGTTTCACCAACAAGGCTGATGAAGACAATGATGACTATGCTCCCACCTACTGCTTCATGGCAAAGGGTGCCAAGGTACTCAAATATACCTCCTCTGAATCTAGTGAGGATGAATCTGATGAAAACCTTAAGCCCAGCTATTCTAAGCTAAGATTGTTGTGCAACAACAAAAGGCTCTTGATAAGGTTCAAAACATGCTAGATAAAAGTGATGATATGTTGCGTGAAGAAATGGATCGATCTAAAATATTGACTGAAAATCTTCAGAGACTTCAGTCCAAGCATGATAACCTTCAAGGTCATCATAACACTCTCTTGTCTGATCATGAGAAGCTTTCTTATGAATTTCTTCAAAGAAAGCAAGATCTTGAAAAGCTAAGAGTGAGTTATGAAGATCTTCAGAAGGAGCGCGATTCATTACTTGCTCAACAAATCAGCGCTTCTCAGGAAGAATTCATTCCTCCATGCTTGAAATGCATTGAACGAGAAACTGCTAATTCTTCACCTGAATGTTCAAATGCTTCTAATGCTACAAATTCTTCACCTGTCTGTGCTATCAGTAATTCCTCTTTTGAGGACATTGCTAGTATCATTGATAATGCAGGGCTGAAGGAATTGTACATGACAGGCATGTACACAAGCCTCAAAGGGCATCAGACTCTTTGTGATGTGCTTAAAAAGCAGATCCTCAACATGAACCCTAGGAAAGAGGGTATTGCCTTTGAGAGGAAACTTAATGCTGATGGTTCATATTGGAAGCCTGAGCAGTATCCCAAAACCTCATGGGTTGCTGCAAAGGGACCTCTAGTTGATCCATCCAATTTATCTGGCTTTACATGTGAATCTCCTCATTTTTCTGATGAGTCATTTGAATCCAACTATAAACTATTCAAAAATCAAAATGGTGAAGTATTTGCTAGATATGTTGGAACTAATTGCAGGAATGGCCCCCCTATGAAGAAAATCTGGGTCCCTAAGAGGCACCTTGAAAATCTTCAAGTGAATGTCCTCATGACACCTCGTGTGAGGAATAGGAACCCGAGATCCAATTCTTCACATGGATCAAAATCTTCAGATGGATTCAATTCCTCATATGGACCAAATTCCTCAAAAGGATCAAAGTCCGCATATGAATATCATCGTGCTAACAACTTTGTTTCGTAGGGAAGAGCTAAGGGCTATGAATATGAGCACTATTCTTCTAACCATTATGTTCATAAGTCCTCGAAGAATTACTCTGCTTATTCATATGCTTATCCTAACTCCTCTTATGTGAAACGAAATGGGCTGGCGTCTATGCCACCTTTCTCTTATGGAGCTCGCAGAGTGATGAACTCTTTGCCACCCCTTCAGATGTGGGTGGTGAAGAAAAAGAACTAATCTCTTCTACAGGGTCAGGTCTCCAGACGTGCTCAAACGTCTGAAGAATTTGCTGGAGACTGGAAAAATGCCTGAAAGGACACATGCTAATCACGAAGAAATGAACTCTCATTTATCACGTCCTCATACTACTTTATCTGTTGCATTGCTTGATGAAATTGATTTGATGATTTGATGTCATATTCTTCACTAATGAAGTATATGAGTTTGTAAGCTGCACTAATTCATCTACAGGATGATCAACCCAAAGCCACTGAGTGGGTCCTCGATAGTGGATGTACAAATCACATGACTGGTGACAAGAATCTCTTGATGGATGCTCCCTTATCACCATCTCATCTGAAGCACATCATCTTCGCTGACAAGGGTAAAAGTCAGGTATTGGGCCTAGGTAAGGTTGCGATCACTAGGGATCGACACATGGACAAAGTCATGCTTGTCGAGTCCTTAGGATACAACCTCATGTCTGTCTCAATGCTTTGCGATCTGGATATGGTTGTTGCCTTTGGCAACCATCGTTGTGATGTGATCATGGAATCTGACAACTCCATAGTCTTCGAAGGCTTTAGGAGAGGAGACTTGTATATTGTTGATTTCTCTACAGGACCTTCACCAGCTATGTGTCTACTTGCAAAAGCTTCAGAAGGCTGGCTATGGCATCGATGACTTGGACATGCAGGCATGAGGAATTTGCACACGCTTGCGAAGAAGAAGCATGCCATTGGCATTGAGAATGTCAAATTCATCAAGGATCACTTATGTGGTGCCTGTGAAGCTGGAAAGATGACCAAGGCCAAGCATCCTGT
This sequence comes from Secale cereale, assembly GCA_902687465.1. Taxonomy (NCBI): domain Eukaryota; kingdom Viridiplantae; phylum Streptophyta; class Magnoliopsida; order Poales; family Poaceae; genus Secale; species Secale cereale. The sequence continues at coordinate 248,259,461 of LR738711.1, forward strand.
GAAGACTATCATGACTACTACTCGACCATTTGAATTGCTTCACATGGATATCTTCGGTCCTAATCATTATTCTGCAGTTTCAAATGATGCTTCTGAATATGGCTTTGTTATTGTTGATGATTACTCTCGATATACATGGGTACACATTGTTACTTATAAACATGAAGTGCAGGAAGTCTTCAAACGATTTTCCTCAAGGGCTTCAACCAACTTTGGTGTGAAGATCAAGCACATCAGAAGTGACAATGGAACTAAGTTCAAGAACTCTGGCCTCGATGACTATCTTGATGAACTTTGTATTACTCATGAGCTATATGCACCTTATATCCTCAGCAGAATGGCGTCATGGAGCGCAAGAATAGGACTCTTGCTGAAATGGCTCGCACTATGCTTGATGAATACAAAACGCCTCGTCGTTTCTGGATTGATGCAATTGATACTGCGTATCACTGTCTACTGCTGAAGCTGAGTATATTGTTGCTGGCTCTTGCTGTGCTCATTTGTTATGGATGAAGCAAACTCTCAAGGACTGTGGCGTCAACGTGAAGAATGTGCCTCTCTTCTGTGACAATGAGAGTACCATCAAGATTGCTCACAACTCAGTTCAGCACTCGAGGACAAAGCACATTCAGATTCGTCATCACTTTCTTCGTGATCATGTGTTGAAGGGCGACATTTCTATTGAGCATGTGAAGACTGAAGAACAGCTAGCCGATATCTTCACAAAGCCCTTGGATGAGAAGAGATTTAACAAGTTGCGGTGTGAGCTAAATATCTTAGAATCTTCTAATGTTATTTGAATTGACACTCATCCTAACACTTATGCAAAATTGATGACTTAGATGTGCAACACATGAAGAAATTGTTTTTCTTCAATCAATGAAGAATAACCCTCTAAGTGTGAAGAAATTAATGAAGAATTTGATTCTCAGAATCCTACGACAATTGTACGCGGTGCCTGAAATCATCATTCTCATACGGTGGGTCACTCCACCGCAAAAGTTGAAAATCTTCAATTTGAGTTTTTTTTATATTCCTCGGTTGTTCATATTCTTCAACTTTGCATTGTCTTCACTGTTTCCGTCTCTGTTCTTCATTGGCTATACATATATATGAGTTTATGTCCTCTACAGCATTCACTTATTGCTATTTCTTCACGTTGCTCTTTCTGCTAAGTGAATGTGATCGGACCCTTCCCCTCTATGCTACACTCAACGCATTCCATTCATAGATTCTTCATATGCATTCTATTTGAAACTTGTTCAAAATCTTCACTGTGTCCTTGTCAGCTGAAGAAATTGCGAACGCAACGTTAAAACTTATCCTTTCCAAAATTTTCGGTTTTGCTGCTCAAATCATTCCGCATCCCACGACAATACTTATCTATTCACCCATGATCTCACACGATCTCCACTGCACAGTACGTGGGTGACACATGTCGTGCGAATGAGAAGGGTCAGAGGCACGTTCGTACAAATTCTTCGGGCGAACGGTTATTCATCTCAGCTATAAATACCCCTCCCCTTCCCTCACTTCACTTTTTACTCTGCTCGCTCTCACTCTCCCGCTCGAGCTTCTCCAACCCTAGCGCCGCTGCTACTCCATCGTCGCTGGTGAGGAAGAGCTTCACTGCCTCGACCTCGTCGCCGTCGTACTCGCGCCGGACGCGGATTTCTTCACTCCGCCACCGCCGTAGTTGTCTTCCACTGCCAAGATAGGGCGTGGAAGATCTGCACAGACGAACTTCACTTCTCCATCTCACAGTTCTTCATGTTCTTCATCCAGGGTAATTAAAAGTTACTTTTACTTCCCTCTTTGATTCAAACGTTTTCTTCAAAATTCTCAAAAGGTGTTATCTTCGTCAAAATCTTCACACACTAAACACCTCACATGTCATATGTTCTTGATTTGATTTCTCTAAGATATGATTTTCTTCAAGATTCCTCAATTGTGTGGATTTTCAATCTACACAACTCTGGAACCTAAGACAAAGAATGCTTAGTCAAATTCTTCAAGACTCAACTGGTCAAATTCCTCAAACTTGTTCTGTTTACAAAACTTCTGAAAACGCATATGACCTCTCCAAATTCCTCGCAACTATACTCTGTTCACAAGTACTCATGTCCACTGCTGAATCACTAGGTTCTCATCAACTTAACTTATTTGCAGCGTTCCTCAAAGAAAAGTTGCATACTTCTTCAGAGAATTCAATTGTTCAAATTCCTCGTCTGAAGAAAATGGCTGATGTAAAGAAGCCACATAAAGGAGGAAAGAAGCTTGAGGTCAATACTGCTTTTGAAATACCGGAAGATATATATGCTGACTATTACACTCCTGATGAGGCAAAGTTCGGAAAACAGGATAAAAATCGGTGCAAAGTGCGCATACAAAGAATAGAGAGGAGATGGGCACGTGAGTGGAGGGAGTACAGATATGTGACTCCCAAATACATGAAGAAATTCGCACTCAATCCTCCCTGCCCAAGACCTCCATTGGCAGATGGCCAAGTTCCTGATCCCAGAAGCCTCAAGCGTGGTGAGGATTTTCCTGAAGCATGGGCTAAGCGCCAGGCCAAGTTGGCCAAACAAGCAAAAGAAGCAGTCAGGAAATTCAATGAACACTCTGCTGCTGCTGCTGCCTCTGCCGAGGCTTCTGCTTCCAAGCCTAAGAAGGCCATGGCTAAGAAGCCTGCTCACAAGCCAAGTGCTTCTTCCTCAGCAATGCCCTCACGGCCAGTTTCTTCCAAGCCCTCGCGGCAGATTCCTCATACTGCTCCTGCTCCCCCAAAGTTCTCGGCTCCTCCGCAGAAGTCTTCAGATGCTGCAACAAAGTCATCTGCTCGAGTGCATCTTGCCACATGTCAGAGGACTGCGGGCATATCCATTGCCTCAGGAGCCTCTGCAAGCTCCTCAGCTACCCCAAGTTCCTCAGCGATACCAAGTTCCTCAGCTGGTCCCTTGCTGCCGAAGAAAAAGACAACTGCTGGACGAGGCTCTCGCCCAAGTCCTCATAAGAAACAAGTTGCTTTCCAAATGCCGTCTGATGACGAAGCTGATGATGAAGAAATTGTTCAAATCATCAGAAATAGGCAAGAAAGGGCCGCTAGAGCCAAAGGAAGCGAAGTACCACTGCTGTTGGATCCAAAAGTGATCCTTGATTTCATTGATCTCTGGCATAAGGACCCAAACACTCCTATGCCTGACTTTAACTTGACTCCTGGCCAAGGTCATATGCTGACCGCCTTCATAGGTGAAGAAAAATGGAAGTTTGAAAGGGCCAGACAGACAAAGAAAGCGCAGTACAAGAAGGAGCACTTCCTAAAGAAAAATGTTGTCAACATGACAACTGAAGAACTTGTAAAGCTTCAGGGTGAAATCAAAGCCCTCAGTGATGAATTTGAAGCATATCGAGCTGACTAGATGGGTGCCAAAGTCAGATTTGTAAATTTGACTAAAGTTTTTTCTTCAAGTATTGCTCATAAGACACACTTTGAAATTCCTTAGAGTGAAGCATCTGCTCAGTCTGCTGAAGGACATGGCAGCACTGTTGAAGAACATCAGGCTGCTGAAGAAAATCCCAGGGCTGATGACTCCACTCCAGCCGCTGAAGAAAATGTCAGGCCAGCTGAATCTCCAAAGGTTGTGCTTGAAGAAATTGAACCAGATTCCTCTGCTGCTCCTGCGCCTACACAAACTCCTATCCTTCCATCTGCATCAGATGCGAAGAAGACAAAGGCTGCAGAGCGTGCAGCTGTGAATAAAAGGAAAGGCATCAACTTCTTCAGTTTCTTCAGCTCCGAAGAAAATGAAGCCCTTGACAAGCTCAGCTGAGAATCCAATTGATGCCGTTCCAATTTCATCTATGCCATCAAAGGACCTTGCTCCTTTTGATGAAGATTATGTCATTCCCAGTGAATCGGATGAAGACATTCCCTCTGCTGCTTCCTCAGAGCAGACGGATGAAGAAATTGAAGTGGATGTCATCCCTTCAACCCCAATCATCTCCTCGCCTATGCCTCAATTTACTGCTGAAGAGGCTGACATTGAAGAATTGGAAGAACAAGACTCAGACGTGGACATTGGGAATGCCACTTCCTTGATGACTAATGAATTCTGGGATAGTCAGCATCCCAACTCCCTCTGTTCACGCCGCTGCAACAAATTCCTCATTCACCAGCGCCAACTGTTCCATTGGGCTTTGAGGAAACTCATCCCACACAATCTATTCATGAAGACATTCCAGCCACTAGTGCTGAAGAAACTGCTGCTGCTGCTGAATCTGTGAAGATTGCCGCCGAAGAGGAACCAGAAATTCCTCAGACTGAAGAACCTGAGATTGCGAATCCGGAGGTTCTGATGCAATTGACTGATACTCCTCAACCCAAGCCAAAGTATCCTTTCTCAAGGAAGCAATCTTTCAAGAAGGCTGAGTTCTTCGGCGAGCATGTGTTCTTCACTGATTTCAATCCCTATGACTCTGCTCGCATAAGGAAGAGGCGTTTCTGGACTACCAGTCAGGCAAATTTCTATTCCTCGGTGCTTTATAACAAAGATAAAGTCTTCGATCATCAGCATATTCCTCATGTGGATATGGAATCTATGTCGTGTTTTGTGCCAGTCCTTAGTGTTCTTCACGACGCTGGACTGTTGGTTTTTTGCACTGATATATCCGATTGGAATGAAGAACTGATTCTTTAATTTTATGCAACCCCGCACATCACTGGTAATTCTGAAGATGTGAATTCATGGGTGCTGGACTGGATGTCTAGAAACACTCACTACAAAGCTCCAGCCTCTGAATTGCTTCAGGCTCTGCCTCCCAGTCCTCCAAATGAAGCAGCATGTTGCATGTATGAAGAAACTGAACTCACTGATCATTACATGCAAGTGCTTATGAAGCCTTTGAAGCCAGGTCAAGCCTCAAGGACCAAATTCCTCGTGAAGGAATTGATGTTTCTGCCATGGACCGTCTATCGCATTCTGACGAAGACATTAAGTCCAATCAAGGGCCATGACTCGAATGATGAAGAAGTCGTTGGCATCATGAAAAATCTGCTATTCAACATCATCCATGGCGTACCCGTCAACTTCCATGATTTCTTCATGAGGACAATGGCAAATGTTGCACTGCCCCCTTTCAAACTGAAGCCTTATTCTCCATGGATTATGAGATTCATCAGGACAAGGTCTTTAGTGAATTAAAAAGCTGACACTCTCAATCATTGCAGCTACTTGCCCCCAATTGAAGTCCTCAAACGGAAATTTTTTCCTCAGCTGATGACAAGGGCAAGGCCACTGCTGTTTTTGATGAAGGCACTCGTCCATTGGATGGTCAGTTTCGCAAAGCTGCATCTTATTCCACCAATGATGACTCTGCCACTCATGACTCTGCCGCCAACGCTCCCAAGCTAAATCCTCAAGGCACAGTTGCCAGGGTGATGACTGATCATGAGCTTCTCCTCAATTTTCATCAGAAGGTTGACCGCAACCACAAATGGGTCAAGCGTCAGTTTGGTTCAATTCTTCACAACATGACCTCTACACATAATGCAGTGAAGAAAAACCATTACTACCTTCATGAAACCCTCAACCGCACCTGGGTTGTTCTGTCTCATCTGTATGGCGAAGAAGACCTGAAGAAAATGGGTCTCAAGGATGACTTTGACTGGTCTGCTCCTCCTCCGAAGAAATACAAGAAGTCAAGGTTCCTCCCTTGTTGGCCAGCTCCTATTCTTCATCACACGAAACCAACGAGTATGAAGACAAAGATGACACTGTGGCAGGCCCTACATCAACCATCGACCCCAACAACGCTGGCGCTCCTTCATCATCTTGAGTTTCTTCAGGGGAGCTAGTCCTCAGTTTCAATCCTTTTGGTCATTCGATGACAAAGGGGGAGAAATCCGAGTTAGTCTTCAAGAGGGTCTATATATATGGGCGTTTTTTTGCTAAGTTACAACTCTCGTTCTTCTGATGACTTTGTGGATCGAGTTGTAAACTTAACTCTATGGTGACCTGATACTTTTGACGTGGTGTTTCTGCATGCTTATTCCTTACTAGCAAAAGAGCCCGTGCGTTGCAACGGGGGAGAAAGTATAACACACACTCTTAACCCAACAACCATCACTCAAGACAATAATAAGTCCATTTCCTTTATTTTTGCGAGGCATCATATTTGTGTTGCCGCTTATCCTACTTCTCACACTCGCCGGCGGTGGCCTCGGTGTCACACAAAACAAAACAAAACGTGTTTGAATATGGTTAATCCTAAGGCGTCTCTCTCTCTCCTCCCTCTCCTCTCTCTCTCTCTCTCTCTCTCTCTCTCTCTCTCTCTCGCTTTCTCTCACTTTCGCGATGAGAAATCTATTGTTTTCCCCTACGATATTTTTCAGAGGTATGCATGTGTAGTTATTGATGTTTTCTATTCCCTATATGGTTATAGTGAGGTGTTTATTTGCAATCCGGATCGCCGCCGGTACGAAAGAAAAAATGGATCTTGCGCTATAAATTATAAGTTTGGTTCCAAAAAAATATTTAAAAAATATTTAACGGGTAAAATTAACATCATATTTATATTGCACACATTTTTCTAATAATATTTCATATATAATATGTTAAAATCGAAGTCACGGTTTAAAAGATACGTATAATTTAGAAAAACATTTGTTTGACTTAAATATATTCCAAACTAAAATTTAAAAATACTTAACAGGTAAAAATAATCTCATATTCATATTCTACATATTTTTCTAATCAAATTTCATATATAACATGTTAAAATCGGAGTTACGGTTTAAAAGATACGTATAATTTAGAAAACCATTTGTTTGACTTAAATATCTTCTAAAATAATATTTATAAATACTTAACAGGTTGAAGTAATATTATATTCATATTCTACATATTTTTCTAATCAAATTTCATGTATAACATGTTCAAATTGGAGTTACGGTTTAAAAGATATGGATGATTTAAAAAAGCATTTATTTGACATAAATATGATCCGCGGATGAATTACCTAAAACATCAGGGAGGTTTTTGAAAAATGTAAAATAACGGTTCGGGAGTGACTTAAATCCGGACGGCGGGTTGATTTCAAGAAAACACAGGGACTTTTGTGTAAAATAGGAAAAACGATTCGATTGAAGTTAAAACAGGACTACAGGTTGAATTCTCTGAAATAGAGGGACTTTTCTGAAAAATGCCATGACGGACGAGAAGAAACCCAATTTGCTTTATTATTAGGTAAAGATTAAAGTTATGCACGCATGCTGAATTACATCAGTCACCATATTTTCATCATGCATTTCAAATTCTTCATATTATATGTCAAATGCGTGTATGAATTACAAGATATAAGGGGAGATCTCCATGATTCTACTCTTCAAGTGTCCATTTCTTCAAAAGCAAATTCCTCACTATGCACATCTTCAGGGGGAGTTCTTCTATATCTTGCAATCAAATTCCTCAACATCTTTATTTACACTTCATATGTTTATCCCCGTTTGAAAACTTAACCTATATTGTCATCAATCACCAAAAAGGGGGAGACTGTAAGTGCATCTAGTGCCCCTTAGTGATTTTGGTGTATTGCAGACTTATAGGTTAAGGGACTAATGTGTTTATGAGTGTACGCAGGTCTATAAGTCTATGAGGAGTTTGATATTTACAGGGAAAGTCGACCCCTAAAAATGGAGTTCTTCAACTGAAGACTTTGAATTTCTGAAGACTTTGAAAGTGAAGAAATTGGTGTGACCTTGAAGACTTGGTATTCATTTGAGGAACATGAAGCTTGAAGACTTTTGTTTTCGTAGTTTCTTTTTTATCTTTCTTGAGTCATAGGAAACACCGTACTATTAAAGGGGGTCGAGGAAATACTAAGGTAAAATTTCCATGTGATGCTCAACTAAAAATCCTACACCTACCAATCCCTTCGAGTGAAGTCATTGGAAATCTCATACAGTTCAATCATATTCTTCAGTGACAGAGACTGTCGGTGTACAAAAAGAGGGGTACACTTTTTGTACCCCTATGACTGTGCACGGGCAGTCTGAGCCACGGTGCCATCGCACCAAGCACGGCAAGGGAGGCAAGCCGGGGCAAGACTGAAGCTAGATGGAGACTGGAGCGACGCCAAGAACAAGACCACGAAGAGCAAGGGGACGAAGCGGTTTTCCCCGGCAAGATCCTTGCCGGGGCCGGCTCTGGCAGCCCCGGCAAGGCCCTTGCCGCGGCAGCTCGCCCCCCCGCCTACAGAGCGAATCACCCTTGAGTCCGCCACCCCCATGGGGGGAGGATTCGGGAGATATCCCCGTGGTGGCATGCAGATCTTTGTGAAGACCTTCAAGATCAGATACAAGGTAAGAAGACGACGACCCTTGGCGGGATCCCAGCCAAGGGGATCCACAAGGCCCCCGGCAAGCACCTTGCCGGGGATGACAGCAGGCGCCGCGGCAAGACCCTTGCCGGGGCCCCGGCAAGGTCCTTGCCGAGGACACCCATGGGGCCACCATTAGGCCCGCGCCAACTGGGTCTCCACCGACCCACGCAGCTGCCGACCCAACCAGCTGGACATGCTCCTGCGTGGCAACCCACAGGCCTTCATGGAGGCCCGCCGTTGCGCCACCTCAGCTGCCTGTCTACCTACATGGCACCTCAGGCACCGCTGGCCAGGGCGCGTGTCGACACAAGGAGGAGCGGCGACGGACAAGACGGGCGTCTCGCCTCGTCCCCGATAAAGCAAGGACACCTAAGCAGGGCGCATTAAATGCACCTTGTCCTGTAACGCGAGGGATAACCTCGCATCACTGTACCCTTTCCACCTCCTGTGGGCCACTGTGGCAACCCCTTTTCCCTATAAAAGGAGTCCCGAGGCGACCAGGAGAAGGATTCGGCTTTTCGGAACCCCTCATGGCTCTTTTGGAGCCCCTCGTTAGCTGAAGAACACCAACATATAATCCACCATAGCAGGAGTAGGGTTTTACGCATCTTTGCGGCCCGAACCTGGGTAAAGGAACCGTGTCCCGATCGTTAGATCCGCTCTTCTCTCAACCCCGCGCCCCGCAACCGTAGTAGGGATTCTTGTGATCCCATAGGTGTCGATCCAAATACACCGACATCTTTGGCGCGCCAGGTAGGGGGCGCAGTTGTGAGAATCGGCTTTAGCGGTTAGTTCGACGCTTCTGCATCATCATGGTGCCCAAGAAAAAGACGACGGTGGCGGTTGGCCAGTCGGAAGCCGGACAACCCGTCCCAACACGGGCGAGCAGTGGACCAGTCGCGGAAAGGACTCGGGGTGCTGCTCGCGAACACCAACGCCATCCCGATAGCCGGAGTTTGTGAGGTGGCGATGCTTGTGCGCCTGGTAACAGGCCGCACGTCGCCAGTTCCAGAGATGGAACCCGGCCCTCCGCGGGTGGCGCGGAGCCCTCCAAGGCCGCGGCCGCACCACCCGAGGACGGTGCAAGGCCCTCCAGAACTCCCACGCCGGCGCCAACAGCGCGCTCTTCTCAAGCAGCGCGCGACGAACGGCATCGCCGTCCCGAAGACCCCGGACGTCGCCATGGGAAGAGCCCCGAGCGCTGCTCCCGGGACGTAGAAGGCCTGCCCGCCCACCAAAGCGCTGGTGGAGACGATAGGCGACCGCGGGATCGTGATGGAGCTCCCCCTGACGCGGTCAAGGGTCGAAGCGCGTCACGATCCGTGCAGGTTTCGCTACCACCGACGCCAGCCGAAGCCTTGGTGTGCGCGCAGTTGCTTCTCGACTTTCCTCCTGTTACGGGGAAACTCGACGAATGGAGAGCCACCATCCGAAGCCTTGTCGCAGTCGCCAACAGGGACGACCTAAATCCAGCGGAGCTCCCGGGCCGCCGCTCCGATGAGGTCCCACGCACCGTAGGCGGTGTAACGCCCCGGACACACCCGCCGGTGGTCGTTACTCCTGGTGGGATCTAGACTGGCCTCACATATCAATACTAGTCTTTTCCGCGCACTTTGTCCTCACTCGTGCGCACCCGGAAGCAACTTCCCGGTCGGTCACCCATCCTGAAACTACTCCAAGCTGAGCACGCTTAACTTTGGAGTTCTATCCGAATGGGCTCCCGGAAAAGAAGGAATTCCTTATTGATATGAGTAGTCTATCATCCCTAATAAGCCAGGCCATCACATACACCCTCACTCAGAGGAACCGACGTCCTCGTCGGGCCACAGGAACGTTCCCTCTTGGCACAACCGTCTGTGCTTCCAGGACAGCACATGTGCCATGCCGTGTGCCATGACGGGTCACAAACGTCATGCACAACATGACTGCAAACTGTCCGCAAACATCCGTGTAACCACGAGGGTCGGCTCTGATACCAACTTGTAATGCCCTGGACACACCCGCCGGTGGTCGTTACTCCTGGCGGGATCTAGATTGGCCTCACATATCAATACTAGTCTTTTCTGCGCACTTTGTCCTCACTCGTGCGCACCCGGGAGCAACTTCCCGGTCGGTCACCCATCCTGAAACTACTCCAAGCTGAGCACGCTTAACTTTGGAGTTCTATCCGAATGGGCTCCCGGAAAAGAAGGAATTCCTTATTGATATGAGTAGTCTATCATCCCTAATAAGCCAGGCCATCACAGGCGGGAGGGCTGGCAGCACCGTGGCTATGGAGCATTCGTCACCTCCTCGCCCAGTGTCGCGTGCGTCGACCCGTCGGGACGTCGCGGGCGACGCCATCTCCATAGCATTGTCCGACCCGCGGACCCGCAGCGACCAGCGTCAAATTCTTCAGGAGCGAGCCCATGAAGACGCTCGAACCACCATCGAGCGTCGGCGCGAAACGCGCCACCAGTCAGACAGGCGAGCAGGGCCTGCTGCGGACCGCCCGGCACCGGAAAGCCCTGGAGGTCTACCTTACGAGGTGGGCTGTCCAACTTTCACCCGTGAGCTATGGCAGTTCCAGTGGCCCTCTCACCGCACCTTCAAACCTGACGTTGGCGAGAAGTACAACGACAAGACCCACCCGTCGGAGTTCCTCAGCATCTACACCATCGCGATGCAAGCTGCTGGGGCCCGTCAGGATAAGATGCTTGAGAATTACTTTCCGTTAGCTCTTAAACCTAACGACATGTCATGGTTGATGCACTTGCCAGTAGACTCTATTTCCTCCTGGTCCGACTTGTGCCATGAGTTTGTTGGCGCCTTTACCGGAGGCCATCAAGCCCATGGCCAAGCGAGTGACCTGCATGTCATACCCCAGAAGGAAGGCGAGACTCTGCGCAAGTACATATAGAGATTCAGCCGGGTACAATACAACATCCCCGATGTTCACCCTGCCGCCATCATCAGCGCGTTCCACCAGAACGTGCGCAACCGCAAGATGCGTGAAGAACTGGCGATGACCAAGGTGAAGGACGTGGCAGAACTTTACGTTCTTGCCGACAGATGCGCCCGGGCCGAAGAGGGGAGGAAGTACCCCGGCGAGAGCGCCGGTGCGGAAACCGACTCCTCGGACGATGATACCGCTGTTCCGGCAAAGAAGGGCCGGAACCGCAACAGGAAGCGCAGGGGGAAGGCCGTGTTTGCCGTCGAGGGATCCGATGACGCCGGCTCCACCAAGAAGACCAAGGCGGGTGACCCTGGCAAGGAAATTGCCGGATGTGTCGCCTGCCGGGCCTTGGCGGCCGCCGAGAAGCCGGGAAACTCCGGCAAACGGTACTGCAAGATCCATCGCACCAAGGGCCATGATCTCCAGGACTGCCACCAGGTTGAGCTCCTTGCTGAGAAGCAAAGAGCTGAATACGAGAGGCGGGACAAGGAGAAGGGCCAAGACGGCGCTGAAGGATCCAGCAAGAAGCGTGACGGCCAGGCAGGCCGTCGCGGCAAGGAGAAACAACAAGAAAGGCCCGCCCGGGGCCGTGATAGAAGACCTGAAGACGACGATCACGAAGAGGACGACGAGTCCGGCGGCCAAGAGTTTCAGAAGGCCACGGACGCCATGTGCGTCGATGGTGGTGCCTCGCTGCATGCTTCTCACCGCCAGCTTAAGCAGTGGGCGCGAGAGATTATTGCGGCAGAGCCATCACCCAGTGCCCAAAAGCCGCTGAAATGGTCTAGCACACCTATCATCTTTGACGCCGAGGATCACCCTGATCGCATTACTGCGGTCGGGTGCTTGCCATTGTTGGTTTCACCAACAATACGCAACCTCAAGGTGACGAAGATGCTAGTCGATGGCGGGGCCGGCCTAAACCTACTCTCGCCCACCGTGATCGAGAAGCTACAAGTTCCTGAAGGAGACCTCGAGGAGACGGGCATGTTTCAAGGGGTCAGCCCAGGAAGGAGCCAACCAAAGGGGAAAGTCACACTGCCCGTGACTTTTGGAAGTGATTTGAACTACAGGACGGAGAGGATCGTGTTCGATGTCTCCAAGATCCCCATGCCCTATAACGGGATCCTTGGACGCCCAGCGCTGGCCAAGTTCATGGTGGCGTCGCACTATGCCTACAACACCCTGAAGATGCCAGGGCCCGTGACGATCATCACCATCCCCTCCGACAAGAAAGACGCGCTAATTTGCGCCGACCAATTGTACCAGCAAGCAGTTGCAGCAACTGCCGCTACAAGGGCACTTGCTCCTGCCACTGGAGCCCCGGGAGGGAAGAAGAAGAAGACCGGCGAGACCTCGGGCGCCCACTCCGGCAAGCGCACCTCTTCGGAGTGCTTTGCTCCCGTCGAGGACGTGCCTGAGAGCTCCACTGGAAGGAAGAAGACCAGCGAAACCTCAGACACCCACTCCGGCAAGCGCGTCTCTTCTGAGTGTCGCGCTCCCGTCGAGGATGTGCCAGAGAGCTCCACCTGCAGGAACAAGAGATCAAGGGCTACGTCGCCAGGAACCAAGAAGGTTTCTGTCAAGGAGGACGGCACGGGAGGGGCTTTTACCATAAGCACCGCCCTTGACAACAAATAGGAAGACACGCTCGTCACCTTCCTGCGGGCGAATGTCGACGTGTTTGCCTGGCAAGCATCCGACATCCCCGGCGTTCCCAGGAAGTTGATTGAGCACCACCTTTCTATCTGCCCTCATGCGCGGCCCGTCAAGCAGAAGGTCAGGAAGAAAGCTTTGGAACGGCAAGAGTTCATCGTCGAGGAGATCCGGAAACTAGAAGCTGCGGGTTTGGTGAGAGGAGTGCTCCACCCAACGTGGTTAGCCAATCCAGTGGTAGTGCGCAAGGCAAATGGAAAGTGGAGGCTATGTATTGATTACACAGATATCAATAAAGCTTGTCCCAAGGACCCCTTCCCGTTGCCGCGCATAGACCAGATTGTCGACTCCACGGCAGGGTGTGACCTGCTGTCATTCCTCAATGCCTACTCCGGCTACCACCAGATCTTCATGGCGAGAGAAGACGAAGAGAAGACAACATTCATCACCCCATGTGGTACGTACTGTTTCGTACGAATGCCTTTCGGGTTGAAGAGTGCTGGCTCGACATTTGCGAGGGCAGTCCAGATTGGTTTTGAACCCCAGCTCCATAGAAATATGGAGGCTTATATGGATGATATAGTGGTCAAAACCAAGGACAGGGCGACCCTTGTACCGGATTTACAAGAAACATTTGTGAACCTGCGCAAGATCAACCTCAAGCTGTGATGAGGACATGACTACCTTGGATTTAAGAGCTTCACTTATATGTGCAAATTGAGTTGCAATATTTTCATGCCTTCTACTTCTTGTGATAATATTTTGGCATTATATTTTACGAACTACGAAAGTTACTCATCTATACATGTGTCATATGTGCGAAAATTAAGGGAAGTAAAAATGGATGACATATACATATACAACATGTACACCTTGTCTATTTTCTTACCCACATTTCAGATTAAGCAACGCCGAGGACGGCTTTATTTTCAAAAAAGGGAGGATGATGAGGACATGACTACCTTGGATACGACCAAAAATATTACATACATGTATATTTGTGAGGTGATTTCTAAGGCAAACTATGCAACAATTTATTTATGTCATCCAGAACAAAAATACTTCACAGACTTTTGTGCCATGTCTAATTCCAGGTGTATGGGACATTTGTACAATCCACATATGAAGATAAGGGAAAAATAGAAGTTTAGGTGCTGTTTAAAAAGTTCTCTCACGTCACTTTTGGGCCAAGAGAAGATAGAGTCTAAGTCTCTCACGTTCTGCATCCAGATTCGGACTGCACAGACATACCTGACTCAAAACGGCAAGAACTCCTTCATACGGACTCCGAATTGGGTGATTCTTTTTTTTGTTGGAAACTAGATTTCATACACTTTCCAACCCAATTGGATTCACCTTCAAATTCGTCCGGAGCGTTGAGATACCGACGAAACAATCTGACGCTGTAGCAGAATCCGAGTCAAACTACAAGTCCAAAGGTGTTACATCACCTCCACTTGGGCCCATGAGCCTTGTACGACCTAGGGTTAGTTTTAGGCTGCCTTGGGACGTCCTTCCACCTCCTTGGCCGCCACCCCTTGCTCCTATATAAGTAGATCCATCTAGTAGCTTTTTCTTAGGGATTTGTTTAGTCAAAAGTTAGCCATTGCAACTTCGTGTACTTTGTTTGTGTCCAACGACCAGACCAAGACCGCTTACGGATCCCCACCTTTATCAATACATCATTTATATTTGCAATATTCAGATTGCTTCATCATATTCTTGCTTGTTCTTCGATTGCATGCAGGAATAGACCTTCGTGGTCAGGCTGATCGTGCTTCTGGCATTGTGAGTAACCCCTGGAGATTGGTTTAGCGATTGCTAAGGCGCAACGTTGTGCACGTTTGTAGTCGGATCGTCAAAGTCGTCTCCACCAAATCGATAGTTATCATCTCATCGAAAGATCGGGCCCCTCGCCTCTATCAAGCTGAACCCTGAGAAGTGTGTTTTTGGCGTTCCGTCTGGCAAGCTTCTCGGGTTCTTTGTGTCGCAGCGTGGGATAGAAGCCAATCCGGACAAGATCAAAGCTATAGAGCAGATTGAAGCACCCAAACGGGTCAAGGATGTGCATCGGCTTGCTGGCTGCGTTGCGCCATGAGCAGATTCATTTCCAAGTCTACTGAGCGCGCCCTCCCCTTTTTCAAGATTTTGAAGAAGGCGGGCCCAATGGAGTGGACGCCGGAAGCAGAAGCAGCGTTACAGGATCTGAAGAAGTATCTTTCCTCCACGCTAATACTGGTTGTGCCCCGACCACAGGAACCGTTGCTGTTGTACCTAGCGGCAACGAACCAGGTGGTCAGTGCTGCACTGGTGGCGCAGAGAGAAATTGATGATGAGGTGATAGCGGCGACGGAACCTGGTGCCACTGGCGTAGAGACGACGCAGCCGATTGGAGTGCAGCCAAAGAAGAAGATGATGCAGCACCCGGTCTACTTCGTTAGCTCCCTCTTGCAGGGGGCTAGGTCAAGGTACTCCGGTGTGCACAAACTGCTCTTCGGCCTTCTTATGGCCTCGAGGAAGCTGCGTCACTACTTCCAGGCGCACGAGATCATTGTCGTCACTCGCCTCCCTCTGCAACGGATATTGCACAATCCAGATGCAACGGGAAGGTTTGTAGAGTGGGCACTAGAGCTGTCCAGCTTTGGCCTCAAGTTTGAAAGTACCTCGACAATTCAGAGCCGAGTCCTGGCAGAGTTCGTCGCAGAATGGACTGCAACGCCTGATAAAGAAGTCCAAGAAACTGCTCTCCCCGGCAAAGAGGCAAGTTGCAACTGGGTCATGGACTTTGATGGCGCTTTCTCTTTACAGGGCGCCGGGGCTGGCGTACTGCTGGTCGCGCCCACCGGAGAGCACCTCAAGTACGTGGTCCAGATGCACTTCCCTAGGGAGGTGTCAACGAACAATACTGCCGAATACGAGGGGCTGCTTGCCGATCCTAGGATTGCGGCGGAACTCGGAATCAAGAAGCTCATTATCAGAGGCGACTCACAGCTTGTCGTCAAACAAGTCAACAAGGATTACCAAAGCCCGTTGATGAAGGCCTACGTCGATGAAGTGAGAAAGTTGGAAGAGCGCTTTGACGGTATACAGGCGGAGCACATTCCCCGAGCGGAGAATGACATCGCCGATGACCTGTCAAAGCGCGCTGCTCTCAAGTTACCTGTGGAACCAGGTACCTTTGTGCTCCAGCTTTCTCAGCCATCCGTTAATCCATCGACAGAGCAGAACAAGAGGAGGAAGTCAGGGCCCGGCAAGTACTTTCCCGCCGAGCTCCCTGGAGCCGCCAGCAAGGATGTTGCCGGGGACACTGAGCCCGCCTCCGGAGGGCTAACTCCGGCGGAGCGCCGAGCTTTTGCCGTCGATATGGCCACTCCCTTGGCGGAAGAAATGCCTTTAGTCCTCGCCGTCGAGCCCCAGGCTCCAGCGTGGGCGCAGCATACCGTCTGATTCCTTCAGACTGGGGAACTTCCTGAGGAGCAGGAAGAAGCGGAGAAAGTAGCCCGTCGGTCCGCCATGTATCAGTTCGTCGATGACGTCTTGTACAGGAGAAGGTCGAACGGTGTGAAATTGAAGTGCATCCCTCGAGAGGAAGGACTGGAGCTGTTGGCGGAAATACATGGAAGCATATGTGGATCCCACATAGGGTCAAGAGCCCTTGCCGGCAAGGCATTCCGGCAAGGCTTCTTCTGGCCCACTGCCCTCCAGGATGCGGCGGCGCTGGTCACCAGATGTGAAGCGTGCCAATTCCATTCGAAGAAACTTCATCAACCAGCTCAAGCACTTCAAACCATTCCTCTCTCCTGGCCCTTCTCGGTGTGGGGGCTCGACATACTGGGCCCTTTCCCCCGCGCCGCCGGGGGCTTTGAGTACTTGTACGTTGCAATCGACAAGTTCACAAAGTGGCCAAAAGTGGAAGCGGTGAGGAAGGTCACAACTCAGTTAGCCGTCAAGTTCTTCAAGGGGCTAGTGTGCCGTTTTGGTGTCCCCAACAGGATTATCACCGACAACGGCACGCAGTTTACAAGCCACACCTTCATGCAATATACCCAAGACCTCGGCAGCAAGGTCTGTTTCGCTTCCGTTGCTCACCCCCGAAGCAATGGTCAAGCTGAGAGGGCAAATGCTGAAGTGCTGCGAGGATTAAGGACGAAGACCTTTGACAGGCTGCACAAGAGCGGGAGGCGCTGGATTGATGAATTACTGGCAGTTCTTTGGTCAATCAGGACGATGCCAAATCGAGCCACCAGCCAGACGCCCTTTGCCCTGATATATGGGGCAGAAGCATTTCTCCCCACAGAACTCATATACAGGTCACCTCGAGTGCTCGCTTATGATGAGCTTGAGCAAGAGCGATTGTGCCAAGATGACGCAACGCTCCTTGAGGAAGATCGTCTTCGGGCGGCTGTGAGAGCAGCGCGCTACCAGCAAGCCTTGTGCCGCTACCATAGCCGCAAGGTTCATGCCCAAAGCTTTGAGGAAGGTGACCTTGTTGTCCGGCGCGTTCAATAGGCCAGGAACACGAACAAGTTGACACCGAAGTGGGAGGGCCCTTATCGGGTAATACGAGTCACCAGGCCTGGCGCAGTCCGCCTGGAGATCGAGGATGCCGTTCCGGTGAGTAACTCCTGGAACATCGAGCATCTTCGCAAGTTTTACCCATAAGGCGCGGCTTGCCGGGCCTCCCGGCAAGCCACCCTTTTGTACAAGCTTTGCCGGCAAGGCATGTAACCCTTTGTACAAAGCCAGGCGCAGACCCTGAGCATAAATAAATGAAGCACTGGCGCCCTGAGTTTTAGCATGCATGCTGAGTCGAATATCGTCCTTGGTTAGGGTTGATAGTGCTTAGCAGCGGCTAACCCCTAGCTTAGAGGTCGAGTCTTGGTCTTTCCTCTGTCTTCCTTGGTTTACATGACGCAGCGGCATCCTTGCCGAGGCCACATGGAGGGGGGAGAGAAGGACGAATCAGTATTTGGGCCCCGGCAAGCCAGCATTACCGGGGGCTACAAGAGCAAGAGTTCGCCGCGGCAGACCAGGGTTGCCGGGGGCTGCAATCTCAGATAAGTCCTTTTTCCCTTGTCATGCATTCTGTTATGGACCGAGGTATGTGAAACCTCGTTCTTTTCCTTGAGCTACCGTGCTCCCATAACTCTAGGTCCTAAAGCTCGTCCCTGGGAGCAAGTTTGGTCGTAGTCGCGGCAGCAAAAGGATAGAACGAGGAGCCTAGGCCCGCTTCATCCCTGCCTCCGCCAAGAGCGTGAGAAAGGTCGAGCGAAGAGGGGAAAAGGCAGGGCTTGTTGTCGGGCGAGAGAATGTTCATCTTGAGGATATCAGAGATTTATTCCCTGTTGTGGGTTTTTACCTACGAACAAAGGACCCGGCAGACATTCTTTTTTCATTAAAAACATTCCATTCAGGTACAGTCCATAGAGAATGAAAAACATGAATAAGGAGGATTACAAGTTTTAAACTTTACAGATGCCCGAAGGCTTACAAACTAAAAAGAGATAAGATGCCCGTAATGCCTTTCTTGTCCCTCTCCTCAGGAGGTAGGTCAATGAGGCGAGAAGGGAAAAAGGGGCGCCTAGGCGAGCTACAGGTGACAGAAGACACCGAGAAGGCATCTCGGCGGCCTCCCCGGGGCTGGACGGTGATGACGGCGCCGGAGGCTGAGCTCGAAGACGAGGCGACAAGACGTCAGTAGGAGACGAAGGCGTCGGTGCCTGCGTACTCCGACATGACGACCTTGCCGCCCACCTTCTTCCTCTTCCTCTTCCGCTGCCTCCCTATGCCAGCCGCCAAGGAGACAACCCCGAGAAGTTCAAGGAGCCGGCGACGCGGATGATGGGGTCGCCGGTGCCACCAGGAGCGGCGCCCGACACCTAGTCGGACCCGTCATCCTGCCGTCCTCCATCCTCGTCGTCGCTGTCGTTGTCCTCCTCATCACCCTCGTTCGAGGAGGAGTCTTCGTCGTCGGAGGAGCTCTCCATGCAGCACCTTGTGCGAGTTCCGAGGTGCCTGAAGACCTTGACGGATTGGTGGCCATCCCCCATCAGCTTGAAGTGGAGGGTGAGCCCATCCGTCAGGCTATAGATGCGGGCGAACCTCTTCCATCCTCGACGAAGATACATCACATGAGGGGCGGGGAAGTCGACAATGGCTCGCGTGCCACTGATCCCACAACCCCTCATGTGCAACCGCAGCGACTCCGGCGGGTTCGCCTCCATCTCCCGCGCAAACGGGGTCGCGAGACGAAGGCGATGGCGCGGCGAACCCCGCATCCTAATGAAGAATTCGCAGGGGTCATCTCCAACATGAACCTCCACCCGAGGGGGAGCTGCTGGCGGGGGCGAGGCCGGCGAGCCGCCCCGTCTTCCTCTTTCCCGAGCACCCCGGCCTCGCCCACGGCCTCGCCCCCTCCCTCTTCCCCTCGTAGCTGGTTCGGCCACTGCGGGTGCAGGAGAAGGGGGGACGCGCTGTCGAGCGGCGAGCCTCGCCGCCACCGTTGAGGGGCCGGGGTTTTCCTTCTTCATGGCGGATCGAAGAAAGGAGCAGAAGCTGAAGGAGAAAGAAGATGGAAGAGTGCGGAGCGCCGTCCCCTCCCCCTGCCCCTTATAAAGGGGCGGGGCTGGAGCTCGACCGCCCCGCTCGACCAATCAAGACGCAGAAGGCGAAAGGAGCTGGGACCGACCTGCCGCCCCAACCAACGACGGCTCGGTTTCCCGCCTCCACCGCTCGCCACCTCAAACGCATGGGAGGCACGTGGCGAACGCGCAGGACCGAAAGGACGGGTGAGGCGACCTCTCCCCACCCTGTGATCGTGGGGGGTGGACGCCTAGCAGACCGTGCCTCGGCCCCATCCAGTCAGCGGGCCGCGCCCCCACACCTCCCCCCGTTTATGGGGAAGGCGCGGGCCGCCTCCTTTCGCATTTACTGCGACGTGACGCATGCGTGCAGAAACCGTCCCACGCATGCCGCCCATGTCACGCACGCCCCTCCACCCCGCGCCGCGCGTGCAGGTCGTGGGAGTTGCAGCACGCAGAAACTTTACCACGGTGAGAACCACCCCGCCTGCCCGCGCACCATTCTGGGCCTGGCCCAACAACGTGTCGCGCTTATGTGTGGCCCAGGCCCGGGGGCTCCTGTCGCTGTACAAAAAGAGGGGTACACTTTTTGTACCCCTATGACTGTGCACGGGCAGTCTAAGCCACGGTGCCATCGCACCAAACACGGCAAGGGAGGCAAGCCGGGGCAAGACTGAAGCTAGATGGAGACTGGAGCGACGCCAAGAACAAGACCACGAAGAGCAAGGGGACGAAGCGGTTTTCCCCGGCAAGATCCTTGCCTGGGCCGGCTCTGGCAGCCCCGGCAAGCCCCTTGCCGCGACAGCTCGCCCCCCCGCCTACGGAGCGAATCACCCTTGAGTCCGCCACCCCCATGGGGGGAGGACTCGGGAGATATCCCCGTGGTGGCATGCAGATCCTTGTGAAGACCTTCAAGATCATATACAAGGTAAGAAGACGACGACCCTTGGCGGGATCCCAGCCAAGGGGATCCACAAGGCCCCCGGCAAGCACCTTGCCGGGGATGACAGCAGGCGCCGTGGAAAGACCCTTGCCGGGGCCCCGGCAAGGTCCTTGCCGAGGACACCCACGGGGCCACCATTAGGCCCGCGCCAACTGGGTCTCCACCGACCCACGCAGCTGCCGACCCAACCAGCTCGACAGGCTCCCGCGTGGCAACCCACAGATCTTCGTGGAGGCCCGCTGTTGCGCCACCTCAGCTGCCTGTCTACCTACATGGCACCTCAGGCACCGCTGGCCAGGGCGCGTGTCGACACGATGAGGAGCGGCGACGGACAAGACGGGCGTCTCCCCTCGTCCCCGATAAAGCAAGGACACCTAAGCAGGGCGCATTAAATGCACCTTGTCCTGTAATGCGAGGGATAACCTCGCATCACTGTACCCTTTCCACCTCCTATGTGCCACTGTGGCAACCCCTTTTCCCTATAAAAGGAGGCCCGAGGTGACCAGGAGAAGGATTTGGCTTTTCGGAACCCCTCATGGCTCTTTTGGAGCCCCTCGTTAGGTGAAGAACACCAACATATAATCCACCAAAGCAGGAGTAGGGTTTTACACATCTTTGCGGCCCGAACCTGGGTAAAGGAACCGTGTCCCGATCGTTAGATCCGCTCTTCTCTCAACCCCGCGCCCCGCAACCGTAGTAGGGATTCTTGTGATCCCATAGGTGTCGATCCAAATACACCGACAGAGACGAAGTTCTTCTGGTCTCTCACGAATTTGTTCTGACTGAGGAGTTACGAATTCACTAGTGCGGATTGCCTACACAGTGAGGAACATGATAGCCCTGAGGAATTTGATTCTCAAATTTCCGACCGTTGCTGTGCTACACGCCAGCTGTCCCAAAATATCTACCTACCTAACGATCATATCATTAAGGGCATTTATGTCTTATCATGTCGGGCTGCTCCCTAGGCTATAAATAGCCGCCCCCTACAACCACTAGCTGGTTGGCTGCTCCGAGAGAAACTGACAGTTGTCATTAGGGAAACCCATCCTCCGAGGACTTTGAGCGAAAATCATCAAGTGAGGAAAAACCCAAAACCAAACCCAAAAACCTACAAACCCAAAAGTGATTGAGCATCACTGAAGAGACTGATCCTGCATGGATCCGACGCTTGTTACCTTTGAAGACTGTGCTTCTTCCAGACGGTTAGGCAGCATGGTCTAGAGCATCCAAGAGGAATTGTGGATCGCCGAGTGACCGAGTCTGTGAAGGTTCGGAAGTCACCTGAAGACTTACCACGAGTGATTGGGCCAGGTCTGTGTGACCTTAGCTCAAGGGGAATACGGTGAGGACTTGGTGTCTTGGACTGTGTGTCTAGGACTGGGTGTCCGGGATTGTGTGTCCTTAGTTTTAAATACCTAGCCGCCCTAACCAGATGTACAACTGAGACAGCAGCTGGAATTGGTCTAACAAATCATTGTCTTCACCAAGCTTACTCGTTCTATTTCTTCAACTCTTTCAATTCCTCACAATTGTGTTGTGTGCTTGTTCATATCTATTTGAAGACTTTGACTGAAGACTTTCTCAATTTCCTCAACCCAATTTCTTCAGTCTGTTTGTCTTCATTCTGTGTTATCATGTGTTTACGCTTTCTGTACTCTGTGCTTGCCTTCATTTTAATCATGATGACCATGCTTGTGTTCTGTTATGTTTACTTCTGAGTACTTATTCCGCTGCAAGTAGTTCTTCGCTAAGGAATTTCCACACCCGTAAATTCCTCAGTGAAGAATTCATAAAAATCGCCTATTCACCCCCTCTAGTCGATATAACGCACTTTCACCCCCGACCTTCACGCAAAAGAAGACACTCAATAATAAATCATGCTCCAACTTGTTAGCATAACGAGAGACTATACATGCATGATTTGGGAATCAGAAACCTTAACACCAATGTTCTTACTAAACCACACTCATTCACTTGTACCTCCCACATACTACCACCTTTATATCGCAAAACTATTGCAAGGAATAAAACTTATCATATTCAAGGATCTACATGAAAGTTTTTATTATATCCCTCTTGAATACCTATCATAGTAGGACCAAATTCATAAATTATGCACATTGCCATTACTATTTTCAAATCTCATAATGATATAATAAGCATGAGAGTGCAACTATTTCTTTAAAATTTAACCACCGACGTGCTCTAAAAGATATAAGTGAAGTACTACAACAACTGCTTAGCTGAAAAGATATAAGTGAAGCACACAAACTATTCTAACAAGTCACGAATAATTCGTGTCCATCTCAAAAAGGTGTGTCCAGCAAAGATGATTGTAGAAAACTAAAAATCAAACAAAGCAAAGACTCATATAATACACGACGCTCCAAGCAAAACTCATATCATGTGATGAATAAAAATATAGCTTCCAGTAAGTTACCAATAACTAGTCGTCAACCCGTGCAAATGCACGGGGTAGAGCATATAATACTTTTTTTTTGCCAAAAAGTGTATATATTATTTTACAAAAATTGAATTATTAAGAACTCACGAAGTAACATATAGTTCAAAAAGAAAATTAGAGCGTCAAGTGGTATGTATATTACTCAGAATAACTATTGTTGAGGCGCATCATTCATATAATAATTAATGCAAACAAATTGTTTTCTGATCACATATGGTACAAAAAAAATAGTTAGGTTCTCATTAATTAGTACTACATTTACTGATGTCAGTTTATAATAGATATGCGAAGGTGTTTCTTTCAATCACCAAACATTATCAGAATCTTGTTGGAAAAACACTTCCACATGGAAGCAAGCCTTATGATGACATGATGAGATGATTTCGCAAACCGGTGGGATTTAGTTTGACACCTGAATTGCTACATATGATGACATTTTGAGATTACTATGGAACCAAATATGCAACCCCACGTGACATGATTCAGTTTGGCTTATGAATAACAATGCTGACCTTTTTGAGTTTACTGTGAAGTCTTAGTTGCAACCCTCCACCTGAAACATGAACTGTATGATCATTGAATCCATCAGAAAATGTAGAAATACTGTAAGAAAATAGCTATAATAATTAGTAGTATATTATTCATCCGCTCTGTCAATAGCTTCTTCCACTCTCACTTACAATGACACTTCTAGCCACTCATGTCCTGATGTCATCTGCCATATCGAAAGGTAGCAAAATTGAAGACTGCATCCTTTGCTGCAGTATGGATATTAGTTGGTCATCGCCTCTTTATAGTGTAATGCATACACACCTGCAACAATGTATACACCTATCTAATTTGTTGGCATATGAATAGAAGGGCTATAACGTCCAAATTTATAATATTCTAATGACATCGGGTGTTGAATATTGACCACTCTGCATCATGTTACAACAATAGTCGTACCTAAGTGTAGTCACATCATCTCTCGTATTCTTGTAGAATTGCCAAAAAATTGCTTACCCCTGTGTCTTTACCATGGTCTGCACATTGTATATTTACCTGGTGTGGTCAGCTCGGGCCAAAACTGGATGGAGTTGGCGGTCGTCGGATTGTGCTGCCGTAGAGATGGTGGTTAATAAGGGCTCGTGGAAGTAGGAGGACCCCACGCATTTCTCCATCTTCAAGTTGGGATATCTGGTTAGGTGAATTCTGCTCTGGATTAGAAATTGAAATCCAGCAGCAAAAAACTATTGAAAACAAACTGGATTGTAGTTAATTGAGAGAAATATAGATCAAATACATATAGAATTATTACCATCACTATAGGAAACAAAGTGAATCATCTATTTTGATGGGCAATAAAACAGCTCATGTTGAAGACATGGTCGACATTTTAGTAGGCGTAATGGAGCCCCACCTTGTCGGCAACAATTTTGCAGAACCTAAATGAATGACACTGCTTTCATCCAATCTTCCAGCATAATTGACACATGTGCAGGGCTTTCTTTGTTATCTTAAGTGCACGGTGGAAGAAAAGTTTGGCTAGCATGCAGCCTTGCGACCACATACATGCAATCTAGCTACACTGGTGGATCCAATATATGTATGCGACATAAATAAGAACACAGTGGAGATAAAATTAGAAGTAAATAAAACATTGATCGATCTACCCCTGTTGTAATGCATGAATGTTCAAGACGAATAGAGATATGAGTTGTTTGTCAGCGTAGGGATGGCAAGGGCGTCACCATCGAACATGTACAAAAGGTAGATTAATGTGGAAATCTGGTACAGTTGTAAAAACCATGGACTGTATTTAATCTTGATCATGGTGCAATTTTACAATACTTGGACTCTTATCAAGAGAAAGACATGAGAGTTGGAGGGATACGTGAGAGATTGAACAGAATTTCCTAATTAGTGTAGTAACAAATTTATATTTACATTCGTTAATCTACACCATTATAACTCGACCCCACTGGATGAATGGTTCCTAATTGCTCCATTTGTGTAAAACATGATCAGAATGAAAGAGGAGATATCAATAGATGAGAATAACTAAGAAACATTTATTTCTCGACTAACCATATATTTTGTAGATACAGACTGGCACAGTTGGTAGAACCAACCTGATATGACTTGACGATCAACTGACTGGCACTGTTGGTAGAACCAACCTGATATTTGTGAACTCTACTGGCGCTGTTAGTTGATATCCAATGAACTGGGACATAGAAACACATATCTCATGCACTGATTAGTTCCGATGAAGTTAAAATTAACAGCAGTAATACTTACATCAGTACAGTCACTGTTATAACTTGAAATGCCATCACCAATATATATTTGCATAACTCCATGTCTCCATCTTGCAATACTAAACGTTGCACAAAGTTTGATTTTGTGAACAGTGACAAAAAATTGAATGTAATTATGCCTGCATAATGACTTCCGCAAACCGGCAAAATCAGGCTTTTCCAGTAGTGGCCTCCATATGTTTAAATAACATGGAAGATATCATGGGAAGGAAAAGAATTAAAAACTGACACAGCAGTGATCATCAAATCTTGGACAATATAAGGGATCAACATTAGTCCGTGGTGGTTTGCCTTGCCAGGTTCCCCCAAAAAGAGATGACAGCCAAATCTCACCTCTAGAGAGAGCTGCTTTGAGAAGAGGAACCCAACAATAGCTTACGTATGTGGCATGGTGCTGCAGCAATAGATCTCTGAGGGCACAGATTTGTGTGGGCCACTGGTTGTGGATGAGAATATAGCAGCTACTGGCAGATCAGGGGACGGGCACGATTGAGAGGACGACTTATGATCGTTATATTGAAGGAAGGCATCATGGAGGAGAGAAGGGCATGCAGAAGGAGAAGGGGGAGCGACTGATTGGTTGGGCGCTGGTTCTGGAGGAGAATAGAGCAGCAGCTGCCAGATCGGAGGAAGGGCATGACGGAGAGGATGACTACGCTCATTCGATTGGAAGTAAGGCGCCATGGAAGGAAGTAGGACTTGGGGAAGGAAGCGGAGTGTGCAAAGTGGAAGCTTCATGCACCATGAAGGAGAACAGAACTGCGGGGAGGGCTGCTGGTTCCGAGGAGAAGGGCTTGAGGAACGGGAGGATTTGTAGCGAGCTCTAACCAACGATTATAAGAGGAAGTGGACCCGTACATAGATTGACATGGGAGTCTTTTTAATGTTCTATTTTTATAAACAAAAAAGATATTGGGTGTTACATAGATTGAGATAGAAGATGTTTAAATCGAGTCTTTTTTTTAGTAGGATATCACATCATGAGTCGATCTACACCGTAATAATTTGGTCCCACCAGATTAACGGCTTCTAATTACTGATTAACGTGGGAATTTCTAGGGAGTCACAAATTAGTATAAGTATAGATTGGTAGAAGAAAGAGGGGATGCCATCCGGGGTATTCCCAAGCTTAGAGTAATGGGTATCCTTGAATATTACCTTGTTGTGCCTTGGGAATCCCCAAGCTTAGGGTCTTGCCACTCCTTATTCCTTCATCCATCGCGATCTCACTCAAAATTTGGAAACTTCAGCACACAACACCCAACAGAAAACTCGTGAGATCTGTTAGTATAACAAGCAAATCTTTAACTTTAGGTACTGTTGTAAACCCTTTAATATTTTATTATTGCATAAAGCCTATTGTATTCTAACTTAACCAGGACTTATACCCCCCGATACAATCCATAGATTCATCAAAACAAGCAAACTATGCAACGAAAACAGAATTTGTCAAAAAACAGAAGAGTTTGTAAAGATTCGAATAATGACCATACTTCTATAACTCTAATTTTTTTGAAAAATTAGGAAAACGTGGATAATTTGTATATCAATCATTTGTAAAACATTCAGATCAAAAACACCTTCTAGTTATTCTTAGATTTTTCTGGAATGAGCGTAAAAGTTTCTGTTTTTCACATAATCGAATCAACTATCAACGAAATCATCCCAAAGGCTTTACTTGGCAAAAACACTAATTAAAACAAAAAACACAACCATAACAGTAGAATAATTGTGTGCACACACAAAAATAAAAAAGAAATAATAAAAATAAAGATAACTATCTAGTTGCCTCCCAACAAGTGTTATTATTTTACGCCCCTAACTAGGTGTAATGCATAGTTTCAAGTGTTGTCATCCTTAGTTTCCTCAGCCTTTGATGTGTGTTTATCAACATGTTTTTTAAAAACATTATGGGACACATCATCAACCAAAATCTTAGAATTATTAAGTTGACTATCCCAAAATCCTCGTTGGTTCCCTTTTACTATCCAAGAATATTGTTGATTAATGCCATTTAAAATTTGTTGGATAATAAGTATGGGAG
The DNA here is from genome assembly GCA_902687465.1 of Secale cereale. Classification (NCBI taxonomy): domain Eukaryota; kingdom Viridiplantae; phylum Streptophyta; class Magnoliopsida; order Poales; family Poaceae; genus Secale; species Secale cereale. The sequence continues at coordinate 248,286,769 of LR738711.1, forward strand.
GAACTTCCTTTTTGGTATTTTCATCAAAAGTGTGATTATCACGAAACAAATACCTCAATAAATAATATTCATTGTATAAAATCTCATCTATCACAGGATGTTCATGGCTCATATTGTAGAATTCAAAGATTTCTCTAGACTCTCATACTATGTAATCAAATTCGTTCGTGAGGATAAGAGTAGCTATCTTTTTAGCTTTATGGTTTTTATAACAGGAAATTCATAGAATAATCTATGCAAAGTGGGATGAGTGTGAATAAATCTTCTCTCAAGTTTGAGTACAAGTGCGAAAATAGGTTCAACATAATTTTTTGTTCTTTTAAGAATAGGAATGTCATCGCAACCAAAGTTCCTTACAATTAAAGAATTCCTGAATAATGCATTTTCCTATGATGTTCCCACTCCCCGTTAAAAAAATTAGAATCCAAATTTGAGGGGATTTCAACCTTAGGGATATTACCCTCTTCACCCTTTTTGATAACTAATTCAAACATGATAGCAACTTTAAGCAAGCAAACACACGAAAAGGAAAACAAAAATATTTTTGTGTTCTTGTGAAAATGTTTTAGAGGTTGGGAGATGAAAACAAGAGACCAATGGAAAATGAAATAAAATGCAAGGAGATGAAAGTTTATGCGATGGTAATTAATAGGTGTTGGTGATATCTCCCCGACAACAGCGCCAGAAATTCTTCCTGCTACTTGTGAGCTGCGTTGGGATTTCCAAGAAGAGGAGATGATGAAGTAGTACAGTTGAGATAAGTATTCCTCTTCGTTAAGAACAAGAACCGTGCAATACCTTGTGAACAACACCTACACACAAAATAACAAATACTTGCACCCAACACAAAACAAGGGGTTGTCAATGCCTTGGCGGTTAATTGCAAGGATCAAATCTCATAGTGATATATAGATAAACAAAAAAATAAAGATAAATAAATTGCAACAAGGTATTTTTGTATTTTAATATGTGGTAAAGATAGACCCGCGAGCCATAGTTTTTCACTAGAGGCTTCTCTCTCGAACAAAAAACATACGATGGGTAAACAAATTACTGTTGGGCAATTGATACAAAAGCGCATAGTTATGATGATATCCAAGGCAATGATCATGAATATAGGAATCACGTACTAGACAAGTAGACTAACTCCTTCCTGCATCTACTACTGTTACTCCACACATCGACCAATATCCAACATGCATCTGGAGTATTAAGTTCATAAAGAACGGAGTAAGGCTTTAAGCAAGATGATATGATGTAGACAAAGTAAACTCAATCAATATGAACAAACCCCATCATTTTATCCTTAATGGCAACAATACGAACACGTGTCTTGTCCCTTTCTGTCACTGGGATATAGAGCACCGCAGTATTGAACCCATCACAAATCACCTCTCCCGTTGCAGGATAAATAAATCTAGTTGGACAAATCAAACATATAGATCAGAGAGAAATACAAAGCTATAACAATCATGCATAAAGAGTCCAGAGAAGACTCAAATAATATTCATAGATAATCTGATCATAAACTCACAATTCACTACTGCAGGATGCTGCTAACGCGACACTACGATCAGAGACCCTTTGACAAAAATGTGTGCGATGCATTAATCGCAAACGGTGATGTAAAAAACCGTCAAAAAAGATGCAAAACTTTTGCGATGAAGGATTCACCAAACACGGTTCAGATTTTAGTTACGTCTGCGATGCGGGGCATATAAGTTAGTTCAATTAACTATTTGCGATGAGGAAGAAGAACAGAAACGGGAAGCCAAATGAAGGTGTGTGTGATATACGGCATACAGTTCACTTGGATTAATTGTTTGTGATAAGGCAGAACAACAAAAAAGGGCAGCCAGATGAAGGTGTGCGCGATTGAGGGCATACGCTTCAGAAGGATTAATTGTTTGCGTTTAGGCAACAGAACAGAAACGGTCAGCCAGGTTAACATGTCTGCGATTGACGGAATACACTTCACACGGATGAACTGTTTGCGATTAGCCACAACAAACAGAAATAGTTAGACAGATCAACGTGTGTGTGCTAGACGGGCACACATTCTAATTAAAACAAGCGTGTGTGATGGTAATAAGGAGCACGCACGGTTGTTGGAACAAGACATGAGCTGACATTGCCTATTGCGGTGCACCCTATGGTGCAGACACCATGTACGCGGCCGAGAACGCGTGCCCACATTACGCCGTTCGGGAATAGTGTCGCACTTAGAAATTATAGAACCGTCCATCAATAAAGTTTGAGCATGCATCCCGCCAAATTCCAAATTACAAACATGTTCACACCGATCAAAACCTAAATAGTTTCCCACTTAGGAGTGTATTAGTACACTGTTATAAATACTACTACTCCAAGATGACTGCACATTCCTCCTCATCCACAAAAACAAACAAGTCATTCATCATCGTTCCCTTGCGTTTGCCATGGCCAGCGTGAGTTCTGGGTCGAGAGATTACCATGAGGGAGAGGCGAGGATGGAAGCAGAAGCATGAGAGGAGATTTTTATTTTTCTCTCTTAAATCTCAGTCAAGTGAGACATAGACACGTCATGAAACAGGGGCTCAGGTGCTATTAATGGAGAAGTTGGGAGGGAGGTGGGCGGCGTATAGAGGTCAAAGGTATCCCCCCCCGATGAGCACGCGCAGGGGTCTGATCGCATGCCTACCGTACTCAAATAGCTACTCCCTCTCTCTCAATTTGACCAACCTAATAGAAGTCATATATTAAAAAAACATACCATTGGAAACTTTAGATGTTCTATTTTCAAACAATATAATTTTTGTGTTATATAGTTTATATTACAGTGACAAAATTGGCAACCTAGGTATACGTGCATGACTTGTAAACTAAAACGGAGGGAGTACCCCGCACGACACCACCTACCAAATAAAAAGAGACGTGTGGCGGCACGTAATTGGTAAGTAGAACGCTCATGGTTTCAATAATACTTGTGTTTCCGATTTGTAATGTGAAAGCACTTGTTCCAAAATGACTTTGTTGATTGTTAATGTGTGCACCTTCGCAAATCGGACAAATTTTTTACCACATCATGTTGGTGCCATGTCATGACACCATGCCAAGTTTCATGATTTTCAGGCGAGTTTTGCATTTACGGGAATTTTAAAACCAAGTTTCCCGATGTTTCCGGCCGAGCCAAGATACCCAGATGTTTGAATTCCATTCCCACTTCTTCCATGGGACCTAGAAATTAGCCCAAGTACACATAAATGATTTTCCAACTAACATTTGCGCACTTGAGCAAGCGATTGTACTTCAAATTTGAATTATGTGCATTAAATGCATGGAAAATCAATTAATGTATAAAAAGGCCAAACGAACCTGGAATAATTCCAAAATTTAGCTGCCTGTGTAAAAAAAATCAAGGCGGGAGAAGGCAGTGTATGCGTTTCTCACACGGAGATGACATGTTCCCTCTCGGAACCACGAGTCTTCTTGAGAGAAGCTCCAGTTTGCAAGAAGCTTATACCAAAGCTTGTCCCAATTTGGCCAAAAAAAATACCACATCATGTTGGTGCCATGTCATGATACCATGCCAAGTTTCATGATTTTCAGGCGTGTTTTGGATTTACAGGGATTAAAAACCAAGTTTCTCAATATTTCCGGCCGAGCCACGACGTCCATATGTTGGAATTCCATTCCCATTTCTTGCATGGGATCTAGAAATTCACCCAAGGACACACATGTGAGTTTTCAACCAACTTTGGTGCACTAGAGCATGTGCTTGTTGTTCAAATTTTAGTTATACACATTAAATGACTAGAAATTCAATTAATGTATAAAAAAGGTCAAACGAACCCGGAATAATTCCAAAATTTAGCATGAAACTCCTATTTGGTCTAAGCTGTCTGTGTAAAACAATTAAGGCGAGGGAAGGCGGTGTATGTCGTTTCGCACAGGTAGGTGACATGTTCCCTCTCGGAACCACGAGCCGTCTTGAGAGAAGCTCTGGTGTGCAAGAAGCTTATACCAAAGCTTGTCCCAATTCAGCCAGAAAATTTACCACAACATGTTGGTGCCATGTCATGACACCATGCCAAGTTTCATGATTTTCAGGCGTTTTTGGATTTACAGTAATTAAAAAACAAAGTTCCTCAAAATTTCCGACCAAGCCACGATGCCCATATGTTTGAATTCCATTCCCATTTCTTACATGGGACCTAGAAATTCACCCAAGGACACACATGTGATTTTTCAACCAACTTTGGTGCATTGGAGCATGTGCTTGTAGTTCAAATGTGAATTATGCACATTAAATGACCAGAAATTCAATTAATGTATAAAAAAGGCCAAACGAACCCGAAATAATTTCAAAATTTAGCACGAAACTCCTATCTGCTCTAAGCTGCCTGTGTAAAAAATTAAGGCGGGAGAAGGCAGTGTATGTCATTTTGCACTGGGAGGCGACATGTTCCCTCTCCGAACCACGAGCTTTCTTGAGAGAAGCTCCTATTTGCAAGAAGCTTATACCAATTCAGCCAAAAAAAATACCACAACATGTTACTTCCATGTCATGACACCATGCCAAATTTCATTATTTTCAGGTGTGTTTTGGATATACAGGAATTAAAAAACCAAGTTTATTAATATTTCCGGCCGAGCCACGACGCCCAAATGTTAGAAATCCATTCCCATTTCTTGCATGAGACCTAGAAATTCACCCAAGGACACATATGTGAGTTTTCAACCAACTTTGGTGCACTAGAGCATGTGCTTGTAGTTCAATTTTGAATTATGCACATTAAATGACTAGAAATTCAGTTAGTCTATAAAAAAGGCCAAACAAACCCGGAATAATAACAAATTTTAACACGGCGCTCATATAGTTCTATGTTGCCTTTGTAATAAATCAAGGGGGACAACGTATATCATTTCGCACACAAAGGTGACACATCCCCCCTCGGGAACCACGAGTCTTCTCAAGAGAAGCTCCGGTTCACAAGAAACTTATACTAAAACTTATTCAAATGCAGACAATTTTTTTACCACAACATGTTGGTGCCATGAAATGACACCATGCCAAGTTTCATGATTTTCAAGAGAGTTATGAATTTGCAGGAATTTAAAAACCAAGTTTCTCAATGTTCTCGGCCGAGCCATGACGCCCAGATGTTTGAATTTCATTCCCATTCTTGCATGGGACCTATAAATTCACCCAAAGACGCACATGTGATTTTGCAACAAACTTTGGTGCACTGGAGCATGTGCTTGTAGTTCAAATTTGAATTATGCACATTAAATTCCTAGAAACTCATTTAATGCATAAGAGTGCCAAACGAACCCAGAATAATTCCAAATTTAAACATGACACTCGTGTAGTTGCATGTTCACTATACATAAATGTTCTAGCAATTCAAACACCGTCCTTTCCCTCCGTAACACCATTTTGTCATTCAAAACATAATGAAAAAATCAGGTATACCACAAACAGTTTACTAGCAAGAATCATGTGGGGATGCGATATAAAATATCTTGGCACACCGTCTTGTCTAGCTTACGAAGGAAGCTTCGTCGTCTATAGTCCACAGCCAGCGCTTGAACCACACTTGCGCGCCAGTTTCTCGCGGCACCGATCGAAAATTTTCTGCCACCGCAGAAATATCTATCTGCCCACCCCTTCCTCCCACCAAAAGCCACATTTCCACTGTTCCTCCGTGCTTTCTAAGTTCAAACCTTCACTGCTGCTTACTAGCAGCTCAGCCTCCTCGATGGCGACCCTTCTTCTTGTAGGCCCGCCTCCTCACCGGCGACCCTTCTTCTTGCAGCGCTGCCTCCTCGCCGAAGACCCTTCTTCTTGAAGTGCCGCCTCCTTGCTGCTGACCCTTCTTGTTGTTGCGTGGCCTCCTTGCCACCGACCATTCTTCTTGTTGTGCGGCCTCATCGATATGGTAAGGTAATCCACTCCCGACCCACCATCCTCCTTCTTCCCTGTCCCGCATGCCCCAACCGACGGTGCGACACCTTCCGCCAAAATCATTTGCCCCGTCCTCCAATTAAGCGCCTCCCACAGTCATTTTGCACGCAGTATAACGTGGAGCTCAGTAGCATCTGACAGTAGAGAAGCAAATCGCGGCCGCATGCGCGCATGAGGTCACTATGGCTACCTTGCGTGCCGACCGCCAGATCTTGGAGGAGCACCTCATCTGCGAGGCCACCATCAACACCGCCACACGGTTGTCTACTTTAAAATATAGTTTGTGTTGTTTTCTCAAGGCCGTCGCTAGTGCCTTCTAGTGATTTGTCCTCTGTAATATTAATATGCTATCTCATGTTCAGTTAACAGTTTAGTCCTCTGAATTGTACTGTTCAGGTAACAGTTTGGTCCAACAGTTGCTACATTTCGTAGTACTGTTCTCAAGCATTCTTAATTTTGTTAATTGTCTTATCTTCTAGTACATATTTCTACTCTGCAATGTCGTGCTCAATTAACTGTTTTGGTTCATTTGGTCTGCTGTCCATTTAACTGTTTGGTTCAATTCTGCAATTTGATTTTCATTTGTTGTGTGTACAATTTTGTATTGTTATCCATGTGAGAAATAAATCGAATTTGGCTGTAATCAATACATATTCTACTAATAGTATGGCAACTCTTAGTTAACCTGATCAAGATCTTCCTTATGTGTGTTGCAGGGCAACAATGGGAGACACTGTGGTTTACTGCTACTTCTCGAGCTTGCGTTGTAATCCCTCGAAGAGGAAAGGGAGATGCAGCACAGTAGCGTAAGTATTTCCCTCGGTTTTTGAGAACCAACGTATCAATCCAGTATGAGACCACGCGCGAGTCCCTCGCACCTGCACAAACAAATAAGAACTTAGCAGCCAATGCAATAAGGGGTTGTCAATCCCTTTACGGTCACTTACGAAAGTGAGATCTGATAGAGACAATAGTTTATATTTTTGGTATTTTTGTTTATAATAATAGAAAGTAAAAGCAGTAAAAGTAAATTAGATGTAGATTGATATGTTGAGAATAGGCCTGGGGGCCATATTGTTCTCTAGTGGCTTCTCTCATGATAGCGATATTCTACGGCGGGTAAACAAATTAATGTTGAGCAATTGATAGAAAAGCGAATAATTATGAGACTATATAGGCATGATCATTGTATATAGGCATCACGTCCTAGACAAGTAGACCGAAACGATTATGCATCTACTACTATTACTCCACACATCGACCGCTATCCAGCAGGCATCTAGTGTATTGAGTTCATAAGAACACAGTAATGCCTTAAGCAAGATGACATGATGTAGAGGGAGAAACTCAAGCAATATGATATAAATCCCATCTTTTTATCCTCGATGGCAACAATACAATACATGCCTTGCTGCTCCTACTATCACTGGGAAAGGACACCGCAAGATTGAACCCAAAGCCAAGCACTTCTCCCATTGCAAGAACTATAGATCTAGTAGGCCAAACCAAACCAATAATTCGAAGAGACTTGCAAGGATATTATGAGCACACATAAAAAGTTCAGAGAAGAACCAAATATTTCTCATAGATAATCTTGCTCATAAACTCACAATTCATCGGATCTCGACAAACACACCGCAAAAATAGATTACATCGAATAGATCTCCTTGAAGACCGAGCAGAACTTTGTATTGAGATCCAGAGAGAGAGAAGAAGCCATCTAGATACTAGCTATGGACCCGAAGGTCTTTGGTATACTACTCACAACTCATGGTGAGGGCGATGATGATAATGTAGAAGCACTCCGTGATGGATTCCCCCTCCGGTAGAGCTCTGGAACAGGCTCCAAGATGGGATCTCACGGGAACAGAAGGTTACGGCGGTGGAATTAGGGTTTTCTCTCTGTTTGCGATGGTTTCGGGGTACGCAGGCTTATATAGGAGGAAGGAGGACACCGGGAGGTGCTCGAGGGGCCCACGAGGCAGGGGCGCGCCCTAGGAAGGGGGGGCGCGCCACCACCCTCGTGGGTGCCTCGATGCTCCCGTGACGTGGATCTCAAGTTCCATGTGCGTGATTTTCTCCAAAAATATCTCTCGTGAAAGTTTCATTCCGTTTGGACTCCGTTTGATATTCCTTTTCTGGAAAACCCTGAAACAGGCAAAAAAACAGCAATCTGGACTGGGCCTTTGGGTTAGTAGGTTAGTCCCAAAAATGATATAAAAGTGTATGACAAAGCCCATTAAACATCCAAGACTTCATAAATAATAGCATGGAACAATAAAAAATTATAGATACGTTGGAGACGTATCAAGCATCCCCAAGCTTAATTCCTGCTCGTCCTCGAGTAGGTAAATGATAAAAACAGAATTTTTGATGTGGAAAGCTAACCAATATAGTTTCTCAATGTAATTCTCTTAATTGTGACATGAATGTTCTGATCTGAAAGATTCAAGATAAAAGTCTATATTGACATAAGAAATAACAATACTTCAAGCATACTAACAAAGCAATCATGTCTTCTAAAAATACTATGGCTAAAGAAAGTTATCCCTACAAAGTCATATAGTCTGGCTATGCTCCCTCTTCATCACACAAAATATTCATATCATGCACAACCCCGATTTCAGCCAAGCACTTGTTTTCATACTCTATTTTTTCAAACCTTTCAACTTTCACGCAATACATGAGCGTGAGCTATGGACATAGCACTATGTGGATTAGAGAGGTGGTTGTGGAGAAGACAAAAGGAGGGAGATAGTCTCACATCATCTAGGCGTATCAACGGGCTATGGATATGCCCATCAATAGATATCAATGTGAGTGAGTAGGGATTGCCATGCAATGGATGCACTAGAGCTAAATATGTATGAAAGCTCAACAAAAGAAACTAGTGGTTGTGCATACAACTTGCTTGCTCATGAAGACCTAGGGCATTTGAGGAAGCCCATCGTTGGAATATACAAGCCAAGTTCTATAAAGAAAATTCCCACTAGTATATAAAGTGACTAAACATGAGACTCTCTACAATGAAGAACATGGTGCTACTTTGAAGCACAAGTGTGGAAAAAAGATAGTAGCAATTGTCCTTTTTTTTGGGCCTTTCTTTTCTTTGGCCTTTCCCTTTTTTTTCTTTTTTCTTTTTTTTTGTGGAGGGGCTTTATAGATTTAGCCTTTCCTCCTATGGGACAATGCTCTAATAATGATGATCATCACACTTTCATTACAACTCGATACTACAACAAAGTATGACTCTATATGAATGCCTCCGGCGGTGTATCGGGATGTGCAATGAAACAAGAGTGACATGTATGAAAAGTTATGCATGGTGTCCTTGCCACAAATACGATGTCAACTACATGATCATGTAATGGCAATATGACAATATGATGCATGTCATATGAACGGAACGGTGGAAAGTTGCATGGCAATATATCTTGGAATGGCTATGGAAATGCCATGATAGGTAGGTATGGTGGCTGTTTTGAGGAATAATATGGTGGTTGTTTTGAGGAAGGATATATAGTGGGTTTATGGTACCGGCGAAAGTTGCCTGGTACAAGAGAGGCTAGCAGCGGTGGAAGGGTGAGAGTGCGTATAATCCATGGACTCAACATTAGTCATAAGAACTCATATACTTATTGCAAAAATCTACGAGTCATCAAAACAAAGCAATCAACGCATGCTCCTAGGGGGGAGGTTGGTAGGAGTTAACCATCGCGCGCCCCCGACCTCCACACAAAGGTTGACACTTTACAAATACCTGATGCTCTAACTTCGTCACATAGCGGTTCACCATACGTGCATGCTATGGGAATCACTAACCTTAACACAAGTATTTCTCAGTTTAATAATAACTCCACTAGCATGACTCTAATATCACTATCCTCATATATCAAAACAATTATCAAGAATCCAACATCTCATCATATTCAATGCACTTGGTGTGAATTTTTTTTACTACATTGATCTTGGATGTCTATCATGTGAAGACTAGTTTTTTAGCCTAAACACATTACCATTCTGTTTTAATAGACTCTCAAAAGAATATAAGTGAAGCATGAGAGTTCATCAATTTCTTCAAAATATTATCACCACCGTGCTCTAAAAGATATAAGTGAAGCACTAGAGCAAAAACTATTCTACTCAAAAGATATAAGTGAAGCACATAGAGTGTTCTAGCAATTCCTAGGCAATATTTAACTCTCTCAAATAGGTGTGTCCAGCAAGGATGATTGTGGAAAACTAACAAGCAAAGACTCAAATTATACAAGACGATCCAAGCAAAACACATATCATGTGGTGAATAAAAATATAGCTCCAAGTATAGTTACCGATGGATGAAGACGAAAGAGGGGATGCCTTCCCGGGGCATCCCCAAGCTTAGGCTTTTGATTGTCCTTGAATTACTTGGGGTGCCATGGGCATCCCCAAGCTTAGGCCTTTGCTACACTTTGTTCCATGGTCCATCAAAGCAATACTCAAAACTTGAAAACTTCACAACACAAAACTTAGACAAAAATTCTCGTGAGCTCCGTTAGTATAAAAAAGCAAACCACTACTCAAAGGTACATCAATGAATTCATTCTTTGTTTATATTGATATTGAACCTACTGTATTCCACCTTCTCTATGGTTCACATCCTCCAATACTACTCATAGATGCATTGAAATAAGCAAACAACACACGAAAAACAGAATCTATCAAAAACAGAACAATCTGTAGTAATCTGCAGGTTTCGCCTACTTCTGGAACTCCAAAAAATTCAAAATAAATTGGTAAACGTGAGGAATTTGTTTATTAATCATCTGCAAGAAGAATCAACTAAATCGCACGCTCCAGTAAAATCTGACGACCACTTTAGAGAGCGCTAACGATTCTGTTTTTCACAGCAAGATGACATAAACTTCACACAAGTCTTCCCAAAGGTTCTACTTGGCACAAACACTAAACAAAACATGAAAATACATCTAAACAGAAGCTAGATGCAATATTTATTACCTAACAGCAACAAAAAAAATTGGGTTGCCTCCCAACAAGTGCTGTCGTTTTACGCCTCTAGCTAGGCACGATACAAGATAGATCTAGGTATTGCCATGTTTGGAAGGCAATCCATAAGTGGATCTCATAATGGATTCATATGGTAATTTGATTTTCTTTCTAGGAAAGTGTTCCATGCCTTTCCTTAATGAAAATTGGAATCTAATATTTCCTTCCTTCATATCAATTATTGTACCAATCGTTCTAAGGAAAGGTCTACCAAGAATAATAGGACATGAAGGATTGCAATCTATATCTAGAACAATGAAATCTATGGGCACATAATTCCTATTGGCAACAATAAGATGCAAATTTAAAGAACAATCATCAAGCTCATGGAACCCTAGCAAATCACACAAAGTTTTTGGGATAGTGGAGACACTTGCACCCAAATCACACAAAGCATAGCATTCATGATCTTTTATTTTTATTTTAATAGTAGGTTCCCACTCATCATAAAGCTTTCTAGGGATAGAAACTTCTAACTCAAGTTTTTCTTCATAAGATTGCATCAAAGCATCAACTATGTGTTTGGTGAAAGCTTTATTTTGACTATAAGCATGCGGAGAATTTAGTACGGATTGCAACAAGGAAATACAATCAACCAAAGAGCAATTGTCATAATTGAATCCCTTGAAATCCAAAGTAGTGGGTTCATCACTATGGAAAGTTCTAATCTCTTCACTCCCACTATTAACAATTTTAGCATCAAGATCTAAAAACTCTGAATCATTGGGACACCTTAAAGCAGAGTCATCTCCAATCCTATCTTCATCAAGATTTATACTAGAAAACAAGGATCTAATAGGATACACATCAATAACTTTCAGATCTTCATCTTTATTTTCATGCTCTTCCGGTTTAGCAGCCATCTTATTGATCAAGGTGGACTGTTTATCCGAAATTTGGGAAATTAAGTTCTCAAGAAGAGCAAACTGAGATTTCAAGCCCTAAAATTCCTTAGACATATCATCAAGGTCTTTATTCATATATTCCATAAACTTTTTCTGTTCTTTAAGCTCACCTCTGAAAAAGTCATTATGCTCAAATTGTATAGTCATAAGATGTCTAACGTTGTTTTCAATCTCCTCTAGCCTCTTGAGGCGAGGGTCAACACTAACAGGGAGAGCCATAGTTACAGACAAGCAATCCAACTCACACAAGCAAACAAGAAGCAAGCGAACGATAAACAGACGACAAAAGAAGGGCAAATAAAACGGCAAGGGTGAAGTGGGGGAGAGGAAAACGAGAGGCAAAAAATGTAATGCGAAGGATAAGGGTTTGTGATAGGTACTTGGTATATGACTTTTGAGTAAGCCTCCCCGGCAACGGCGCCAGAAATTCTTCTTGCTACTTCTCGAGCTTGCATTGTATTCCCCCGAAGAGGAAAGGGAGATGCAGCATAGTAGCGTAAGTATTTCCCTTAGTTTTTTAGAACCAAGGTATAATTCCAGTAGGAGACCACGCGCGAGTCCCTCGCACCTGCACAAACAAATAAGAACTTCGCAGCCAACGCGATAAGGGGTTGCCAATCCCTTTACGGTCACTTACAAAAGTGAGATCTGATAGAGATGATAGTTTATATTTTTGGTATTTTTGTTTATAAGAACAGAAAGTAAAAGCGGTAAAAGTAAAGTAGATGTAGATTGATATGTTGAGAATAGACCCGGGGGCCATAGTGTTCTCTAGTGGCTTCTCTCATGATAGCGATATTCTACGGCGGGTAAACAAATTACTGTCGAGCAATTGATAGAAAAGCGAATAATTATGAGACTATCTAGGCATGATCATTGTATATAGGCATCACGTCCGAGACAAGTAGACCGAAACGATTCTGCATCTACTACTATTACTCCACACATCGACCACTATCCAGCATGCATCTAGTGTATTGAGTTCATAAGAACAGAGTAACGCCTTAAGCAAGATGACATGATGTAGAGGGATAAACTCAAGCAATATGATATAAACCCCATCTTTTTATCCTCGATGGCAACAGTACAATACATGCCTTGCTGCCCTTGCTGTCACTGGGAAAGGACACCGCAAGATTGAACTCAAAGCCAAGCACTTCTCCCATTGCAAGAACTATATATCTAGTAGGCCAAACCAAACCAATAATTCGAAGAGACTTGCAAGGATATTATGAGCACACATAAAAAGTTCAGAGAAGAACCAAATATTTCTCATAGATAATCTTGATCATAAACTCATAATTCATTGGATCTCAACAAACACACCGCAAAAAGAGATTACATCGAATAGATCTCCTCGGAGACCGAGGAGAACTTTGTATTGAGATCCAGAGAGAGAGAAGAAGCCATCAAGATACTAGCTATGGACGCGAAGGTCTGTGGTAAACTACTCACAACTCATGGTGAGGGCAATGATGATGATGTAGAAGCACTCCGTGATGGATCCCCCCTCCGGCGGAGCTCCAGAACTGGCTCCAAGATGGGATCTCACGGGAACAGAAGGTTACGGCGGTGGAATTAGGGTTTTCTCTCTGTTCGCGATGGTTTCGGGGTACGTAGACTTATATAGGAGGAAGGAGGACACCGGGGGGTGCTCAAGGGGCCCACGAGGTAGGGGGCACGCCCTGGGAAGGGGGGCGTGCCCCGCACCCTCGTGGGCGCCTCGATGCTCCCCTGACGTGGTTCTCAAGTTCCCTGTGCGTGATTTTCTCCAAAAATATCTCTCGCGAAAGTTTCATTCCGTTTGGACTCCGTTTGATATTCCTTTTCTGCAAAACCCTGAAATAGGCAAAAAAATAGCAAACTGGACTGGGCCTTTTGGTTAGTAGGTTAGTCCCAAAAATGATATAAAAGTGTATGACAAAGCCCATTAAACATCCAAGACTTCATAAATAATACTCCCTCCGTTCCTAAATATAAGGTGTATTAGTTTTTCAAAAAGTCAAACGTAACCTATGTTTGACCAACTTTATAGCAAAATATATGAAGATTTACGACACTAAATATATAAAATATAAACCTATGTTTGACCAAATTTATAGCAAAATATATGAAGATTTACGACACTAAATATATAAAATATAAAAATATACTTCATGAGCAATCTAGTGATAATGGTTTGGTAGTCTAGACATTAATCTTTTTTTCTATAAACTTGGTCAAAGTTAGACAAGTTTGACTCTTTTAAAAAATAATACACCTTATATTAAGGAATGGAGGGAGTAGCATGGAACAATCAAAAATTATAGATACTTTGGAGACGTATCATTTACCATCGAGGTTTGCTCATGCATGGGCCTTTCGCTAGTAGTAGCACATTATTGTGCAGTTGCAGTAATCATTCTTACAATTTGGTCTTGCACATGTAGGTCCTGCTGTCAGAGGCTTAGAACCACTATTCGACCCATTTTGCATATGGGTAAATGAGATGTCAATGAATATCAATCAAGTCAAGAAATTCAAAAAGATTGTTAGGATGAAGAAACTTGCGACGAATAACAGCATGATCTTTGTTTACACAATAAAGAAGACATCAGTAAACTATAGGATGGTACTAACTCTTTTACCGTGTTTTTACCCCTTGCACCATTTCATAATTTATAACAACTTTATGCATACCTTTGTTTTCAGTACTTTTTCAAAATTTATAACAATGATTTATGCATACCTTTGTTTTCAGTACTTTTCAAAGAAGTTCATTGATGATTATCTCTCAAACTACATGCATGGTCAAAAGGCGAGGAAGATATTCATTCAACACCCATAGTACAATATTGAAGTCTTCCTGAAGAGGACGAAAGTTGGGCGGGCAATTATCCATAGCCACTGACCTAAAGTTGCAAACACATTCAACATAACTAAAGGCTCAATATTTGCCTTCCGCTTATGCAGTTTCCCAGATGAGATTCATCTGTCTATTTACCGTGTATGATGCTACTTTCCAAAGGTTTTCGATGTTGCATGTGAAACTTGGTGCTGTTGTGTAATGGCGTAACTAAGTGCTGAAGCTATCTGATGTAATTTGATTATGAAATCCTGGTTGCTGTTATACGGATATGAAATATCTGGTGTGTTTTATAAGAAATATCAATTTGATTACTACATGGATTATAAATAATAGGCTACTTCCCCTGTTTATTGGGGTTTTCTATTATACAAAGTTACTCAGACAGCACCGTGGGCGATGAACTCAAACAACCCACACGGTTTCTAGAAAGTAGGTGTGTCTGATCAACTACCAATCACACACGGCTTCCGGCAGAGAACTGTGTGCGTTAGGCCACCTTGCACAAACGTTTCCACACAAAAAAACTGTGTGTGATATACATACGAACGGAATTTTTTTCTAGAATTCACCGTGTGGGATGTACATATGAACAGAAACAATTCGGTTTCGATGCCTCGCCCAATCGCACACGAGCTCAATTTGCCCCCGC
This sequence comes from Secale cereale, assembly GCA_902687465.1. Taxonomy (NCBI): domain Eukaryota; kingdom Viridiplantae; phylum Streptophyta; class Magnoliopsida; order Poales; family Poaceae; genus Secale; species Secale cereale. The sequence goes on from LR738711.1 coordinate 248,302,164, forward strand.
CTGTGTGCTAGGAGGGCCAATCCCGACGGTTTCTGGATCGTGTGGGAAGGACCTCCCCTATCGCAGTCACTCACTTGGCGATGGTTCGAAACGCCATCGCGGAAAGGGATTAAAAACCGTTTGTATAGAACGTCGCTGCACTAGTGATTCATCGGATCCCAACAAACACACCGCAAAATAACATTACATCGAATATATCTCCAAGAACATAGAGGACATTGTATTGAAGATCAAAGAGGGAGAAGAAGCCATCTAGCTACTTGCTATGGACCTGTAGGTCTATGGTAAACTACTAACACATCATCGGAAGGGCAACAAGGTTGATGTAAAAACCCTCTTTGGTGGATTACCCCTCTGGCAGAGTACTGGAAAATGCCTCCAGATGGGATCTCTCGAGAACAAAAACTTGCGGCGGCAGAAAAAAGTATTTTGGGTGTCTCCCTGTTTATTCCCCAATTCTAGAGAATTTATAGAGTTGGTATTAGGTCAAACGGAGGAACGAGGGGCCGACAAGCCACATGGGCGTGCCTACCTCGCTGGGCGCACCCATGTGCCTTGTGGCCCACTCCTTTGCTTTCTGGCCTCCTCCCCAAGCTTCTAGGGTCTCTTATGTCCAGAAAAAAATCATCAAAAAGTTCGATGGCATTTGGACTTTGTGTGGTACAGAATTCCTGGAAAACCAAAAACAGGCAAAAAAAATAGCAACTAGCACTTGGCACTAAGTTAATAGGTAGTCCCAAAAAATGATATAATATTGCATATAATTGCACATAAAACATCCAAGATAGATATTATAATAGCATGGAACAATAAAAAAATTATAGATACGTTGGAGACGTATCATTCCGTAGTAGAACATTATACAAGGAAGCTTACCAGGTAACTTGTCATCTGAATGTGACGATCCTCGACTTATGTACTCTACTTATCTAATTGAACTAAAACCAGAGAAAAAATTCCCAGATAATGGCCATATATAGTTAGGTCGAGTTATTCTTATATTGAGTTTGTAATCTAGTGTGTCATGACCTTATGGTCATGGAAAGGCTTCATGCCCAGATATATTTCTCATTAATAAAAGGAAGAGCAACTGGACAGTTTTGTAGGGCACCATTAACCAAAGGAACATGTCAATGGCAAGTGTCTGGTATCCCATGGTGCATATATAGTTCATAGTTGATTGTGGGAAACATGGATTTTTCTCTCTCTAACTCTTTGCAGAACATAACATTAACACTATTATGGGCTGGGGGGCATTTGCCCCCCCCCCAACCCGCGCACTTCATCATGTTGTATTTATTTGATAGCTATAATTCTAATGCCGGCCCTGATTTTATAATATGTCTCTTCTGTGAACAATAAACCATTTATCCTCCTCATTGTTGCCACTAATAATCAACTTATGAGCCTCTATCAGGTTCTCGGCCGGTTAATGTTGTTTCCTCGGCCAGGAAGAAACATGTGACTTCTGGGGACATATCATACAAAGTATCGATACAGACTAGAGTCGTTATCATGCTTGCACATATCCTTGTATTTTGTTCCACTTCAACTACTAGTTACAAGGACTACACATAAGGAATGCACTCGCTCTCATGATCTGGTTCTTTTAAGGCTACTGATTACATTGTTGTGTTCAGTTAGGTAGTGCTGCCTCTTGAGCATGCATTGGTTTTCCCTTGAATAGGAAAGGGTGATGCAGCAAAGTAGCCTAAGTATTTCCCTCAGTTTTTGAGAACCGAGCTATCAATCCAGTAGGAGACTACACGCAAATCCCTTGTACCTGCACAAACAATTAAGAACCTTGCAACCAATGTGATAAAGGGGTTGTCAATCCCTTCACTGCCACTTGCAAAATTGATATCTGATAGAGATAATAAGATAAATATTTTTGCTATATTTGTTGTATAGATTGAAAAGTAAAGATTGCAAAATAAACTACGATAAAAAAATAGCTAGTTGATGGGAGATTAATATGTCGGTGTACAAAAGTAGGGGCTCTCCTTTGTACCCGTTACTTGTGCACGGGCAGTTAGAGCCATGCCTGCGGCCACACCTAACAGGGCAGAGGAGGGAAACCAAAGCACAAGACTACCAGAGCAGCGCCAAGACAGTGGTGCAAGAAGGCCCGACTCCAAGATAGGCTTCCTCCGACAAGACCCTTGTCGGGGTGGCCTGCACAACCTCGGCAAGAACCCTTGCCGGGGCAACTCACCCGACGCCTCAATTGCAGCCACCCTTGAGCCTAGGAGCTCCAGCACCATCAACAATGTTGGAAGCAAGGCTCGGGAAGCGCCTGCGTGATGGCATGCAGATCTTTGTAAAGACAAGGGTCTACGAATCCTAAGATGAGAACCAGAAGACAAGACGACCTGGGTAAACGATCCTTGTGCTGACTCCTAGACCCGCTCTTTGCACAACCCCGCGCCCGTCAAACCCAGAAGGGATTCCAGTGATCCCATAGGTGTCGTTCCCCGACATCTTTGGCGCGCCAGGTAGGGGGCACAGTGGTGAAAATCCGGTCTAGCAGTTAGTTTAGTAGTTCTTCATCGCCATGGCTCCCAAGAAGAAGACGATCACGGCAATCGATTCATCTGGAGCCGAACGGCCCGTGCCGGTGGGGGTGGGAAATGGGGTGGTCGCAGATGGAAGCCAAGGTACGACCTGCGAACACCCACGTCGCTCTAGCAGCCGGAGCTTGGCGAGCGGCCTTGTTCGTACACAAGACGACGAGCCGCTCGTCGCCAAGTCCAAAGGCGGAGCCGGGCCCCCCGCAGGCGGCGCGGGGCCATCCAAGAGCAGCGTCGTGCCACGTGCGGGCGGCGCGGCGACTTCCAAGACGCCCACGCCGGTTCCCACAATGCGCTCCTCCCGGGTCGTGCGCGATGAGCAGCATCGCCATGCTAGTGACCCCGGGCGTCGCCACGGAAAGAGCCCTCCGCATCATTCGCGGGACGAAGAAGACCAACATGCTCGCCGAGGTGCTGGCGAAAACGGCGTACGGCCACAGGGCCGTGATAGAGCTCCTTCTAACGCGGTTAGAAGTTGGAGTGCATCACAGTCCATGCATCTTTCGCCGCCGCCCACGTCGGCACAGGCCTTAGCGCTCGCAGTTGTTCCTTGACTCCCTCCTGCTGCGGAGAAGCTCGACGAGTGGAGAGCCACCATCCGGAGCCTCATCGCCATCGCCAACAAGGACGAGCCGCGGCCAGCGGGACCCTCGGGCCTACGCTCTGTCGAGCCACCGCACGTCAGTGGTGGAAGGACCAGAGGCGCTGCAGCCACAATGCATTCTCCTCCTCCTCGCCAGTTACCACAGGCACTGTTCCGTCGGGATGGTGCTTGTGATAACATTTCCATAGCGTCGTCCGACCCACGGACCCACCGTGATCAGCGCCAAGTTCTTCGGGAGCGAGCCCATGAAGACGCTCGAACTACCGTCGAGCGTGGGCACGAAGCATGCCATCAGTCAGATAGGCGGGCAGGGCCCACTACGGACCACCCAGCACCGGGAGGCCCTAGAGGCTTACCTTACGAGGTAGGTTGTCCAGTCTTTACCCATGAGCTGCGGCAGTTCCAGTGGCCCACTCACCGCACGATTAAGCCTGACGTCGGCGAGAAGTACAATGGCAAGACTCACCCGTCAGAGTTCCTCCGCATCTACACCATCGTGATGCAGGCCGCCGGAGCACGTGACAACAAGGTGCTTGCCAATTACTTCCCGTTGGCGCTTAAACCCAATGTCATGTCATGGTTGATGCACTTGCCAGTAGATTCTATTTCTTCCTGGTTGGATCTGTGCCATGAGTTTGTCGGCGCCTTTACGGGAGGCCACCAGGCCCATGGCCAGGCAAGTGATTTGCATGTCATCCCCCAGAGAGAAGGTGAAAACCTGCGCAAGTACATACAGAGATTCAGCCGAGTGCAGTACAACATCCTAGATGTTCATCCCATCGCCATCATCATCGCATTCCAACAGAATGTAAGTAACCGCAAGATGCGCGAAGAGCTGGCGATGAATAAGGTCAAAGATGTGGCCGAACTCTATATTCTGGCTAACAGATGCGCTCGGGCCAAAGAGGCAAGGAAGTACCCAGGCGAAGATGCTGGTGTGGAAACTGATTCCTCAGACGAAGACGCCGTCGCCCTGGCGAAGAAGGGCCGATGCTGCAACATGAAACACAAGGGCAAGGCCATTCTTGTTGTCGAGGGATCCGATGACGCCAGCGCTGCCAAGAAAACCAAGGCAGACTACCCGACAAGGAAGTTGCCGGGTGTGTTGCCTGCCGGGACTTGGCGGCTGCCGACAAGCCAGGAAGCTCCGACAAGCAATACTGCAAGATCCACCGCACCAAGGGCCATGACCTCCAGAACTGTCAGCAAGTCGAGCAGCTCGCAGAGAAGCAGAAGGTCAAATATGAAAGGCGGGACAAGCAGAAGGGCCAGGATGGTGCTGAGGGATCCGACAAGAAGCGTGGCGGCCAGCCTGTCCGCTGTGGCAAAGATAACCAACAAGAAAGGCCCGCCCGAGGCCGCGACAAGAAGCAAGAAGACGATGATCATGATGAGGACGACGAGTCCGGCGAGCAAGAGTTCCAGAAAGCTACGAAGGCCATGTGCGTCGACGGTGGTGCCTCTCTGCACACCTCTCACCGCCAGCTCAAGCAGTGGGCGTGTGAGATCACAGCAACAGAACCATTGTTCGATGCCCAGAAGCCGCTGAAGTGGTCCAGCACACCTATCATTTTTGACACCGAGGATCACCCTGACCGCACAATTGTGGTCGGGTGTTCGCCATTGTTGGTTTCACCAACAATACGGAACCTCAAGGTGATGAAAATGCTGGTTCATGGCAGAGCCGGTCTGAACTTGATCTCACCCGTTGTGATCAAAAGGCTACAGATTCCTGATGGAGACCTCGAAGAAACGGGCACGTTTCAAGGGGTAAACCTAGGAAGGAGTCAGCCGAACGGTAAAGTCAGACTGCCCGTGACATTTGGAGGCGAGCTGAACTATAGGATAGAGAGGGTTGTTTTTTATGTTGCCGAGATCCCCTTGCCTTACAATGGGATCCTCGGCCGCCCAGCGTTGGCCAAGTTCATGGCAGCATAACATTACGCCTACAACACTCTAAAGATGCCTGGGCCGATGTCCATCATCACCGTCCCCTCCGACAAGAAGGATGAGCTGATATGCCTTGATCAACTTTACCGGGAGGCAGTTGTAGCGACTGCCGCCAAGGCACTTGCTCCTGCCGCTGAAGCCCCGGGAGGGAAGAAGTCCGGTAAGATGTGACACCCCGAGACCGGTGCGCCAGGTGTCAGCCAGTTATTCATCGTCGTTGCCTTGTCATCTGCTTGCGTGTTGCATCTTTGCCTTGTCATCATGGGCATTGCATCCTCATGTCTTCAAAACATGCATCCGTCTGAGTCCGCCCGTCCTTTCTGTTGTCCGTTCTGAGCCCAGACACACTTGCACACGCCCGCAGCACCTCTGAATATTTATTTTATAAGTGGCCAGAAAATGTTCTCGGAATGGGATGAAACTTGGCGTGTGGTCTTATTATAGTGTAGACAGGCCGCGTGCCAAATTTCATCGCATTCGGAGTACGTTTGATAGCCCAACGGATAACTATAGCGGCACTAGTCGCCGGTTAATTCGTCGGACGTTTCGGTCTCCGAAACGGTCGTCGGGCCTCTCTTTCCCTTCTCTCCTCTCAGCCCAAGACCTCTCCTACACAGCCCACTAATCACTCCTAGGCCCATCCTACCCCTCCTCTCTCCGAAGCCGTCCGATCGGTATCCAAGGGCTCCGAATCGCCCAAAAAAACCCTCTCCTAGCCCTTCTTGCCTATAAATGGACGCCCTAGCCTTCCTTATCTGGAAACCCTAGGTTTTCCTCGAAAACTGCGCCGCCGCCAGATTCCTCCACTCCTCAATCGCCACCTCCCACCTCCCAGCCGCCGGCCCGCCCGAGCCGCGACCGGGCCCGAGCGCCCGAGCGGAGCAGCCACCGTCGCCTCCTCGCGTCTCCAGCGCCGCGACCCCGCCACCTCGACGCTCCGCCGCCGTGCGAGCTCTCTGCGCCGCCCTGCCCCGTCGCCTCCGGTGCCAAGCCACCGGATCCGTCGCCGCCGACCCCCAGGCGAGCTCCGCCGCGTCGCCTCCCTCCTCTCACCTCTCCCTCTCACCCCGCCGGCCTCCTCTCGCAGGTGCCCCGCCGCCGCCGTGGCCTTGAACCGTCGCCGCCCGCACCACGGCTCGCTGTCCCGGCCGCCTCCGGCCAGATCCCGGTGAGGCGTGCCCGGGGTCCTCCAGATCCGCGTGTCCGCCGCCCTGCCCTGACTCCCTCCGCACGCCGCCGACGCCATGGAGCTCCGCCCCGCCATGGCCATGCCCTCGTCTGCCCTCGCCGCACCAGACATGTCCGGAGAAGCCGGACATGTCTGACCACCTCCTCCTCGTGCCACTGACCCGTGGGCCCGCGCACGCCCAGCGACGAACGTGTCCGTCCAGACCGGACAATGTCTGCCCCTCCAAGGTTGTTTTTCCCACTAAGTCCCTAAAATTTGTAAACATGTTGCATACTTTGTGTGGCTGTAACTTCTTGCATGTGGCTCCATTTTGAGCATATAATATGTCAAAATGTTCACTGTGATATGTTCTTCATATTATTGTACTGTGGCATGGTTGTTTGAGATCATCTTGATGCCCTAATCATCGTTGCAAGAGTGCTATATGTTTAAAACTGTTAATATGTTAGCATCTTGAGAGGGTGATAACTTTGTGCATGTTGGTCCAAATGGAGTGTATGAGATGTCAAAATGTTCATTGTGAAGTGCTCTACATATTGGTTGCTGTAGCATTCATGTTCGGTGCCATATTGCCATGTTTATTTCTGTTGCAAAAGTGCATGTGGCTGTTAAGTGCTGAAACTTGTTATGAGATGCTGATTTGTCTTGTTCTTAGCTATTGGTATGTTTGTCTTTTATGCCACATGTCTATATGTTATAGAAGCACAATCATGCCATCTTTGTTGTGGTACAATCCACTTTTCATGATATGCCTTGTGGTGTTTGCAACTAGCTTGTAAAGTAGCCTACTCGCTGTTGTTGTTTCCTGAGACTTGTTGAAAAACTGCTAAGTCTGGAACTGTTAAACCTGATGCCATGTTTGCCTGATGCCCCACTCAAATCCATGCATGTTTTAGTATGCCCAATGATAATATCTTATTGTCCATGTTATGATCTTTCCATCCATGCCCTTGTTTGCATATATGGTCTGATGTAGCTTATTTATTTCTTGCTCTTAAGTTGCTATAAATTGTTTATGTCAGCCTGTTATCATCAAGTTCAGTTTTGCCATGTGAATAGCCATTGATCTATGCATCATATGACCTTGTTCTTTCCATGAGTAGCTTCATAAACATGCCTTCTTGCTGTTGGTTATCTTCTTATGCCATGATATGCTCTGAGTTGAGTTGCACAAGCTTGCAAACATTCCTACTTGTTGTTGTTTCTGCCATGCTCTATTTTTTTCACTAAGTCTGAGAAATCAGTAAACTTATTGAGTCTTGCCATGCTTGTTTAATTGTGTTCCAGCAAGTTTTTGGGTGTGCTCTAAGTTCATGCTTGTTAAGTATCATGTCTATTTCACATCCATGCCTTTTGTTATCATGTTTGGGTGTTGTAGCATATATATACCTTGCTCCAAAGTTGTTATGTTGCTGTTTTTGGTCAGCTTGTTGTTATATCTTGTTTCATGTGTATGTGTTGAACCGTTGCTCCGTTTTGGGGGTGTCCTATATGAAACTTGTGTGTTTTTGCATGTAGATGCATAATATCATGTTGTTTACATGCTTGGAGTGTGTTTGCTTGTTGTTGGGATGCATCTTGCATATATGCCATACTTGTCTTGTTTTGCTCATATCTTCTAGGCCGTAGCTCCGAATTAAATGAACTTGGTATGTAACTTGACTAGAATTTCGAGTAGATCATCATGGCACATGTTAACTTGCTGTTTAATAACTTGAACTTAAGGTTTGTTCAGATCTGGACCAATTTCAAAATGTGCATATGAGGACTTACCGGAATGGTTATATGTTGATTTCGGCCTCATTTAAACTTGTTGATTTGTGTTGTTCTTGTGTGCTTCATCCCTTGCCATATTTTGCATCATATAGACTTGTCATGCATCATACTTGGTTGAGCATCTTGTCATGTTCTTGAGTGGTGTGTTTACCATGTTGTGTGCTTCTTCTCGCTAGTTCATTTTCCATTGCGATCGTGAGGACTCGTTCGTCTACACGTGGTTCACCTTCGTGGCTTCTTCTTCGTCTTCTTCATGGACTCGTTCTTCTTCCTTGCAGGATCTCAGGAAAGATGACCATCACCTTGGATACCTTTACTATCATTGCCATGCTAGTGGTCTCGATGCTATCGTTATATGTCGCGCTACCTATCTTTTGATGTCAGCCTCTCCTTGTTGCCATGAAACCTCTAACCTTTAACACCTCCCCAGCAAACCGTTGTTTGGCTATGTTACCCGCTTGCTCAGCCCCTCTTATAGCATTGTTAGTTGAAGGTGGAGATGAAGATTGCTCCATGTTGAAACTTGTTGTTGAATATCACAATATATCTTATATATATAATAACACACCTATATACTTGGCAATGGGTGGAAGGCTTGGCCTTTTGCTCGGTGTTTTGTTCCACTCATGCCGACCTAAGAACCGATAAACCGGCGTTATGTTCCTTGATTTTGCGTTCCTAACACGGTTGGGTATATGGGGACCCCTTGACAGTTCGTCTTTGAATAAAACTCCTCCAGCAAGGCCCAACATTGGTTTTAATTTGCAGCATAATAATAACTGAATTAATTAATTAAATTGCATAGGGGGTCGCGTCCCCGAGGTTTCTTTTCTACATAACATTGGGGGGCCAGTGCTGATGGTGTTGGTCCCAAACGGCGGTCCTGCGGGGCCGCCACAAGGAAACTCGAGGTATCTGGCTCCCGTAGCATCGCCCATCCGATTGTGGTCTGAGACGAGATACGCGCGGCTACTATCAGGGTGTCGGCACACCGGGAGGTCTTGCTGGACTTGTTTTACCATTATCGAAATGTCTTGTGCACCGGGATTTCGAGCCCGATCGGATTGTCCCTAAGATAAGGGGTAATATTATTATCATCTCTGCTGATCGTGAGAGCTTGTGATGGGCTAAGTTGGGACACCCCTGAAGGGTTATGATCTTTCAAAAGTTGTGCTCGCGGTTATGTGGCAGATTGGAATTTGTTAATGTCCGGTTGTAGAAAACTTGACAGAGGATCCGAAGTAAAATACACGAACCGTGTGAGTAACTGCTACTTCTCGAGCTTGCGTTGTATTCCCTCGAAGAGGAAAGGGAGATGCAGCACAGTAGCGTAAGTATTTCCCTCAGTTTTTGAGAACCAAGGTATCAATCCAGTAGGAGACCATGCGCCAGTCCCTCGCACCTGCACAAACAAATAAGAACTTCGCAGCCAACGCAATAAGGGGTTGTCAATCCCTTTACGGTCACTTACGAGAGTGAGATCTGATAGAGATGACAGTTGATATTTTTGTATTTTTGATTTAATAAAACAGCAAATAAAAGCGGTAAAAGTAAAGTAGATGTAGATTGATATGTTGAGAATAGACCCGGGGGGCCATAGTTTTCTCTCAGTTAACCTGATCAAGATCTTCCTTATGTGTGTTGCAGGGCAACAATGAGAGACACTGTGGTTTACTGCTACTTCTCAAGCTTGCGTTGTATTCCCTCGAACAGGAAAGGGAGATGCAGCACAGTAGCGTAAGTATTTCCCTCAGTTTTTGAGAACCAAGGTATCAATCCAGAAGAGACCACGCGCGAGTCCCTCGCACCTGCACAAACGAATAAGAACTTCACAGCCAACGCGATAAGGGGTTGTCAATCCCTTTACGGTCACTTACGAAAGTGAGATCTGATAGAGATGATAGTTTATATTTTTGGTATTTTTATTTATAAGTACAGAAAGTAAAAGCGAAAAAAGTAAAGTAGATGTAGATTGATATGTGTGAGAATAGACCCGGGGGCCATAATGTTCTCTAGTGGCTTCTCTCATGATAGCGATATTCTACGACGGGTAAACAAATTACTGTCGAGCAATTGATAGAAAAGCGAATAATTATGAGACTATCTAGGCATGATCATTGTATATAGGCATCACTTCCGAGACAAGTGGACCGACTCCTACCTACATCTACTACTATTACTCCACGCATCGACCGCTATCCAGCATGCATCTAGTGTATTGAGTTCATAAGAACAGAGTAACGCCTTAAGCAAGATGACATGATGTAGAGGGATAAACTCAAGCAATATGATATAAACCCCATCTTTTTATCCTCGATGGCAACAATACAATACGTGCCTTGCTGCCCCTACTGTCACTGGGAAAGGACATCGCAAGATTGAACCCAAAGCCAAGCACTTCTCCCATTGCAAGAAATATAGATCTAGTATGCAAAACCAAACCAATAATTCGAAGAGACTTGCAAGGATATTATGAGCACACATAAAGAGTTCAGAGAAGAACCAAATATTTCTCATAGATAATCTTGATCATAAACTCACAATTCATCAGATCTCGACAAACACACCGCAAAAAGAGATTACATCGAATAGATCTCCTCGAAGACCGAGGAGAACTTTGTATTGAGATCCAGAGAGAGAGAAGAAGCCATCTAGATACTAGCTATGGACCCGAAGGTCTGTGGTAAACTACTCACAACTCATGGTGAGGGCGATGATGATGTAGAAGCACTCCGTGATGGATCCCCCCTCCAGCGGAGCTCCGGAACAGGCTCCAAGATGGGATCTCACGGGAACAGAAGGTTACGGTAGTGGAATTAGGGTTTCCTCTCTGTTGCTGATGGTTTCGATGTACATAGACTTATATAGGAGGAAGGAGGACACCGGGGGACGCTCGAGGGGTCCACGAGGCAGGGGGCGCGCCCCCCACCCTCGCGGGCACCTCGTGGCTCCCCTTCCGTGGTTCTCAAGTCTCCCGTGTGTGATTTTCTCCAACAATATCTCTCGGGAAGGTTTCATTCCGTTTGGACTCCGTTTGATATTTCTTTTTTGCAAAACCCTGAAACAAGCAAAAAACAACAATCTGGACTGGGCCTTTGGGTTAGTAGGTTAGTCCAAAAAATGATATAAAAGTGGATGACAAAGCCCATTAATCATCCAAGAAATCATAAATAATAGCATGGAACAATCAAAGATTATAGATACATTGGAGACGTATCAAGCATCCCCAAGCTTAATTCTTGCTCGTCCTCGAGTAAGTAAATGATAAAAACAGAATTTTTGATGTGGAATGCTAACCAACATAGTTTTTCAATGTAATTCTCTTAATTGTGGCATGAATGTTCAGATCTGAAAGATTCAAGACAAAAGTCTATATTGACATAAGAAATAATAATACTTCAAGCATACTAACAAAGCAATCATGTCTTCTCGAAATACTATGGCTAAAGAAAGTTATCCCTACAAAATCATATAGTCTGGCTATGCTCCCTCTTCATCACACAAAATATTCATATCATGCACAACCCCGATTTCAGCCAAGCACTTGTTTTCATACTCTATTCTTTCAAACCTTTCAACTTTCACACAATAAATGAGCGTGAGCCATGGACATAGCACTATGGGTGGAATAGATAGGTGATTGTGGAGAAGACAAAAAGGAGGGAGATAGCCTCTCACCGACTAGGCGTATCAACGGGCTATGGAGATGCCCATCAATAGATATCAATGTGAGTGAGTAGGGATTGCGATGCAACGGATGCACTAGAGCTAAATATGTATGAAAGCTCAACAAAAGAAACTAGTGGGTGTGCATCCAACTTGCTTGCTCATGAAGACTAGGGCATTTGAGGAAGCCCATCGTTGGAATATACAAGCCAAGTTCTATAACGAAAATTCCCACTAGTATATAAAGTGACTAAGCATGAGACTCTCTACAATGAAGAACATGGTGCTACTTTAAAGCACAAGTGTGGAAAAAAGATAGTAGCAATTGTTCCTTTTTTTTCTTTACTTTTTCTTTTTTTTGGGCCTTCCTTTTTTTTCTTTGGCCATTCTTTTTTTCCTTTTTTTCCTTTTTTTGCGGTGGGGCTTTATTGATTTAGCCTTTCCTCCCATGGGACAATGCTCTAATAATGATGATCATCACACTTTTCATTACAACTCGATACTACAACAAAGTATGACTCTATATGAATGCCTCCAGCGGTGTACCGGGATGTGCAATGAAACAAGAGTGACATGTATGAAAAGTTATGCATGGTGGCCCTGCCACAAATACGATGTCAACTACATGATCATGCAATGGCAATATGACAATATGATGTGTGTCATATGAACGGACGGTGGAAAGTTCCATGGCAATATATCTCGGAATGGCTATGGAAATGCCATGATAGCTAGGTATGGTGGGTGTTTCGAGGAATGATATGGTGGCTGTTTTGAGGAAGGATATATAGGGGGTGTATGGTACCGGCAAAAGTTGCCCGGTACAAGAGAGGCTAGCAATGGTGGAAGGGTGAGAGTGCGTATAATCCATGGACTCAACATTAGTCATAAGAACTCATATACTTATTGAAAAAATCTACGAGTCATCAAAACAAAGCAATCAACGCATGCTCCTAGGGGGGAGGTTGGTAGGAGTTTACCATCGCGCGCCCCCGACCTCCACACAAAGGTTGGCACTTTACAAATAACTCATGCTCTAACTTCATCACATAGCGGTTCACCATACGTGCATGCTACGGGAATGACTAACCTTAACACAAGTATTTCTCAATTTCATAATAACTCCACTAGCATGACTCTAATATCACTATCCTCATATCTCAAAGCAATTATCAAGCATCCAACATCTCATCATATTCAATGCACTTAGTGTGAAAGTTTTTACTACATTGATATTGGATGTCTATCATGTGAAGACTAGTTTAGTAGCCTATTCACATTACCATGCGGTTTTAATAGACTCCCAAAAGGATATAAGTGAAGCATGAGAGTTCAACAATTTCTTCAAAATATTATCACCACCGTGCTCTAAAAGATGTAAGTGAAGCACTAGAGCAAAAACTATTCAACTCAAAAGATATAAGTGAAGCACATAGAGTGTTCTAACAATTCCTAGGACATATTTAACTCTCTCAAATAGGTGTGTCCAGAAAGGATAATTGTGTCATACAAACAAGCAAAGACTCAAATTATACAAGACGCTCCAAGCAAAACACATAACATGTGGTGAATAAAAATATAGCTCCAAGTATAGTTACCGATGGATGAAGACGAAAGACGGGATGCCTTCCCGGGGCATCCCCAAGCTTAGGATTTAGATTGTCCTTGAATTTTGCTTGGCGTGCCATGGGAATCCCCAAGCTTAGGCCCTTTCTACTCTTTATTCCATAGTCCATCAAAGCAATACTCAAAACTTGAAAACTTCACAACACAAAACTTAGACAAAAATTCTCGTGAGCTCCGTTAGTATAAGAAAGCAAACCACTACTCAAAGGTACTGCAATGAATTCATTCTTTGTTTATATTGGTGTTAAACCTACTGTATTCCAACTTCTCTATGGTTCATACTTCACAATACTACTCATAGATGCATTGAAATAAGCAAACAACACACAAAAAACAGAATCTATAAAAAACAGAACTGTCTGTAGTAATCTGTAGGTTTCGCATACTTCTGTAACTCCAAAAAATTCAAACTAAATTGGTAAACGTGAGGAATTTTTCTATTAAACATCTGCAAGAAGAATCAACTAAATAGCATGCTCCAGTAAAATCTGATGACCATTCTAGCGAGCGCTAATGATTCTGTTTTTCACAGCAAGATCACATAACTTCACACAAGTCTTACCAAAGGTTCTAATTGGCACAAACACTAAAAAAACATGAAACCACATATAAACAGAATCTAGATGCAATATATATTCCCTAACAGCAAAAAAACAAAAAATATAAAATTGGGTTGCCTCCCAACAAGCGCTATCGTTTTACGCCCCTAGCTAGGCACGAAACAAGATATATCTAGGTATTGTCATCTTTGGAAGTCAATCCATAAGTGGTTCTCATAATATATTCATATGGTCATTTGATTTTATTTCTAGGAAAGTGTTCCATGCCTTTCCTTAATGGAAATTGGAATCTAATATTTCCTTCCTTCATATCAATAATTGCACCAATCGTTCTAAGGAAAGGTCTACCAAGAATAATAGGACATGAAGGATTGCAATCTATATCAAGAACAATGAAATCTACGGGCACATAATTCCTATTGGCAACAATAAGAACATCATTAATCCTTCCCATAGGTTTCTTAATAGTGGAATCCACGAGATGCAAATTTAAAGAACAATCATCAAGCTCATGGAACCCTAGCAAATCACACAAAGTTTTGGGGATAGTGGAGACACTTGCACCCAAATCACACAAAGCATAGCATTCATGATCTTTAATTTTTATTTTGATAGTAGGTTCCCACTCATCATAAAGCTTTCTAGGGATAGAAACTTCTAACTCAAGTTTTTTCTTCATAAGATTGCATCAAAGCATCAACTATGTGTTTGGTGAAAGCTTTATTTTGACTATAAGCATGCAGAGAATTTAGTACGGATTGCAACAAGGAAATACAATCAAGCAAAGAGCAATTATCATAATTGAATCCCTTGAAATCCAAAGTAGTGGGTTCATCACTATGGAAAGTTCTAATCTCTTCACTCCCACTATTAACAATTTTAGCATCAAGATCTAAAAACTCTGAATCATTGGGACACCTTAAAGCAGAGTCATCTCCAATCCTATCTTCATCAAGATTTATACTAGAAAACAAGGATCTAATAGGATACACATCAATAACTTTCAGATCTTCATCTTTATTTTCATGCTCTTCCGGTTTAGCAGCCATCTTATTGATCAAGGTGGACTGTTTATCCGAAATTTGGGAAATTAAGTTCTCAAGAAGAGCAAACTGAGATTTCAAGCCCTAAAATTCCTTAGACATATCATCAAGGTCTTTATTCATATATTCCATAAACTTTTTCTGTTCTTTAAGCTCACCTCTGAAAAAGTCATTATGCTCAAATTGTATAGTCATAAGATGTCTAACGTTGTTTTCAATCTCCTCTAGCCTCTTGAGGCGAGGGTCAACACTAACAGGGAGAGCCATAGTTACAGACAAGCAATCCAACTCACACAAGCAAACAAGAAGCAAGCGAACGATAAACAGACGACAAAAGAAGGGCAAATAAAACGGCAAGGGTGAAGTGGGGGAGAGGAAAACGAGAGGCAAAAAATGTAATGCGAAGGATAAGGGTTTGTGATAGGTACTTGGTATATGACTTTTGAGTAAGCCTCCCCGGCAACGGCGCCAGAAATTCTTCTTGCTACTTCTCGAGCTTGCATTGTATTCCCCCGAAGAGGAAAGGGCGATGCAGCATAGTAGCGTAAGTATTTCCCTTAGTTTTTTAGAACCAAGGTATAATTCCAGTAGGAGACCACGCGCGAGTCCCTCGCACCTGCACAAACAAATAAGAACTTCGCAGCCAACGCGATAAGGGGTTGCCAATCCCTTTACGGTCACTTACAAAAGTGAGATCTGATAGAGATGATAGTTTATATTTTTGGTATTTTTGTTTATAAGAACAGAAAGTAAAAGCGGTAAAAGTAAAGTAGATGTAGATTGATATGTTGAGAATAGACCCGGGGGCCATAGTGTTCTCTAGTGGCTTCTCTCATGATAGCGATATTCTACGGCGGGTAAACAAATTACTGTCGAGCAATTGATAGAAAAGCGAATAATTATGAGACTATCTAGGCATGATCATTGTATATAGGCATCACGTCCGAGACAAGTTGACCGAAACGATTCTGCATCTACTACTATTACTCCACACATCGACCACTATCCAGCATGCATCTAGTGTATTGAGTTCATAAGAACAGAGTAACGCCTTAAGCAAGATGACATGATGTAGAGGGATAAACTCAAGCAATATGATATAAACCCCATCTTTTTATCCTCGATGGCAACAGTACAATACATGCCTTGCTGCCCTTGCTGTCACTGGGAAAGGACACCGCAAGATTGAACTCAAAGCCAAGCACTTCTCCCATTGCAAGAACTATATATCTAGTAGGCCAAACCAAACCAATAATTCGAAGAGACTTGCAAGGATATTATGAGCACACATAAAAAGTTCAGAGAAGAACCAAATATTTCTCATAGATAATCTTGATCATAAACTCATAATTCATTGGATCTCAACAAACACACCGCAAAAAGAGATTACATCGAATAGATCTCCTCGGAGACCGAGGAGAACTTTGTATTGAGATCCAGAGAGAGAGAAGAAGCCATCAAGATACTAGCTATGGACGCGAAGGTCTGTGGTAAACTACTCACAACTCATGGTGAGGGCGATGATGATGATGTAGAAGCACTCCGTGATGGATCCCCCCTCCGGCGAAGCTCCAGAACTGGCTCCAAGATGGGATCTCACGGGAACAGAAGGTTACGGCGGTGGAATTAGGGTTTTCTCTCTGTTCGCGATGGTTTCGGGGTACGTAGACTTATATAGGAGGAAGGAGGACACCGGGGGGGTGCTCAAGGGGCCCACGAGGTAGGGGGCACGCCCTGGGAAGGGGGGCGTGCCCCGCACCCTCGTGGGCGCCTCGATGCTCCCCTGACGTGGTTCTCAAGTTCCCTGTGCGCGATTTTCTCCAAAAATATCTCTCGCGAAAGTTTCATTCCGTTTGGACCCCGTTTGATATTCCTTTTCTGCAAAACCCTGAAATAGGCAAAAAAAAAATAGCAAACTGGACTGGGCCTTTTGGTTAGTAGGTTAGTCCCAAAAATGATATAAAAGTGTATGACAAAGCCCATTAAACATCCAAGACTTCATAAATAATACTCCCTCCGTTCCTAAATATAAGGTGTATTAGTTTTTCAAAAAGTCAAACGTAACCTATGTTTGACCAACTTTATAGCAAAATATATGAAGATTTACGACACTAAATATATAAAATATAAACCTATGTTTGACCAAATTTATAGCAAAATATATGAAGATTTACGACACTAAATATATAAAACATAAAAATATACTTCATGAGCAATCTAGTGATAATGGTTTGGTAGTCTAGACATTAATCTTTTTTTCTATAAACTTGGTCAAAGTTAGACAAGTTTTACTCTTTTAAAAAATAATACACCTTATATTAAGGAATGGAGGGAGTAGCATGGAACAATCAAAAATTATAGATACTTTGGAGACGTATCATTTACCATCGAGGTTTGCTCATGCATGGGCCTTTCGCTAGTAGTAGCACATTATTGTGCAGTTGCAGTAATCATTCTTACAATTTGGTCTTGCACATGTAGGTCCTGCTGTCAGAGGCTTAGAACCACTATTCGACCCATTTTGCATATGGGTAAATGAGATGTCAATGAATATCAATCAAGTCAAGAAACTCAAAAAGATTGTTAGGATGAAGAAACTTGCGACGAATAACAGCATGATCTTTGTTTACACAATAAAGAAGACATCAGTAAACTATAGGATGGTACTAACTCTTTTACCGTGTTTTTACCCCTTGCACCATTTCATAATTTATAACAACTTTATGCATACCTTTGTTTTCAGTACTTTTTCAAAATTTATAACAATGATTTATGCATACCTTTGTTTTCAGTACTTTTCAAAGCAGTTCATTGATGATTATCTCTCAAACTACATGCATGGTCAAAAGGCGAGGAAGATATTCATTCAACACCCATAGTACAATATTGAAGTCTTCCTGAAGAGGACGAAAGTTGGGCGGGCAATTATCCATAGCCACTGACCTAAAGTTGCAAACACATTCAACATAACTAAAGGCTCAATATTTGCCTTCCGCTTATGCAGTTTCCTAGATGAGATTCATCTGTCTATTTACCGTGTATGATGCTACTTTCCAAAGGTTTTCGATGTTGCATGTGAAACTTGGTGCTGTTGTGTAATGGCGTAACTAAGTGCTGAAGCTATCTGATGTAATTTGATTATGAAATCCTGGTTGCTGTTATACGGATATGAAATATCTGGTGTGTTTTATAAGAAATATCAATTTGATTACTACATGGATTATAAATAATAGGCTACTTCCCCTGTTTATTGGGGTTTTCTATTATAGAAAGTTACTCAGACAGCACCGTGGGCGATGAACTCAAACAACCCACACGGTTTCTAGAAAGTAGGTGTGTCTGATCAACTACCAATCACACACGGCTTCCGGCAGAGAACTGTGTGCGTTAGGCCACCTTGCACAAACGTTTCTACACAAAAAAACTATGTGTGATATACATACGAACGGATTTTTTTTCTAGAATTCACCGTGTGGGATGTACATATGAACATAAGCGATTCGGTTTCGATGCCTCGCCCAATCGCACACGAGCTCAATTTGCCCCCGCCTGTGTGCTAGGAGGGCCAATCCCGACGGTTTCTGGATCGTGTGGGAAGGACCTCCCCTATCGCAGTCACTCACTTGGCGATGGTTCGAAACGCCATCGCGGAAAGGGATTAAAAACCGTTTGTATAGAACGTCGCTGCACTAGTGATTCATCGGATCCCAACAAACACACCGCAAAATAAGATTACATCGAATATATCTCCAAGAACATAGAGGACATTGTATTGAAGATCAAAGAGGGAGAAGAAGCCATCTAGCTACTTACTATGGACCTGTAGGTCTATGGTAAACTACTCACACATCATCGGAAGGGCAACAAGGTTGATGTAAAAACCCTCTTTGGTGGATTACCCCTCTGGCAGAGTACTGGAAAATGCCTCCAGATGGGATCTCTCGAGAACAAAAACTTGCGGCGGCAGAAAAAAGTATTTTGGGTGTCTCCCTGTTTATTTCCCAATTCTAGAGAATTTATAGAGTTGGTATTAGGTCAAACAGAGGAACGAGGGGCCGACAAGCCACATGGGCGTGCCTACCTCGCTGGGCGCACCCATGTGCCTTGTGGCCCACTCCTTTGCCTTCTGGCCTCCTCCCCAAGCTTCTAGGGTCTCTTATGTCCAGAAAAAAATCATCAAAAAGTTCGATGGCATTTGGACTTTGTGTGGTACAGAATTCCTGGAAAACCAAAAACAGGCAAAAAATAGCAACTAGCACTTGGCACTAAGTTAATAGGTAGTCCCAAAAAATGATATAATATTGCATATAATTGCACATAAAACATCCAAGATAGATATTATAATAGCATGGAACAATAAAAAAATTATAGATACGTTGGAGACGTATCATTCCGTAGTAGAACATTATACAAGGAAGCTTACCAGGTAACTTGTCATCTGAATGTGACGATCCTCGACTTATGTACTCTACTTATCTAATTGAACTAAAACCAGAGAAAAAATTCCCAGATAATGGCCATATATAGTTAGGTCGAGTTATTCTTATATTGAGTTTGTAATCTAGTGTGTCATGACCTTATGGTCATGGAAATGCTTCATGCCCAGATATATTTCTCATTAATAAAAGGAAGAGCAACTGGACAGTTTTGTAGGGCACCATTAACCAAAGGAACATGTCAATGGCAAGTGTCTGGTATCCCATGGTGCATATATAGTTCATAGTTGATTGTGGGAAACATGGATTTTTCTCTCTCTAACTCTTTGCAGAACATAACATTAACACTATTATGGGCTGGGGGGCATTTGCCCCCCCCCAACCCGCGCACTTCATCATGTTGTATTTATTTGATAGCTATAATTCTAATGCCGGCCCTGATTGTATAATATGTCTCTTCTGTGAACAATAAACCATTTATCCTCCTCATTGTTGCCACTAATAATCAACTTATGAGCCTCTATCAGGTTCTCGGCCGGTTAATGTTGTTTCCTCGGCCAGGAAGAAACATGTGACTTCTGGGGACATATCATACAAAGTATCGATACAGACTAGAGTCGTTATCATGCTTGCACATATCCTTGTATTTTGTGCCACTTCAACTACTAGTTACAAGGACAACACATAAGGAATGCACTCGCTCTCATGATCTGGTTCTTTTAAGGCTATGGATTACATTGTTGTGTTCAGTTAGGTAGTGCTGCCTCTTGAGCATGCATTGGTTTTCCCTTGAATAGGAAAGGGTGATGCAGCAAAGTAGCCTAAGTATTTCCCTCAGTTTTTGAGAACCGAGCTATCAATCCAGTAGGAGACTACACGCAAATCCCTTGTACCTGCACAAACAATTAAGAACCTTGCAACCAATGTGATAAAGGGGTTGTCAATCCCTTCACTGTCACTTGCAAAATTGATATCTGATAGAGATAATAAGATAAATATTTTTGCTATATTTGTTGTATAGATTGAAAAGTAAAGATTGCAAAATAAACTACGATAAAAAAATAGCTAGTTGATGGGAGATTAATATGTCGGTGTACAAAAGTAGGGGCTCTCCTTTGTACCCGTTACTTGTGCACGGGCAGTTAGAGCCACGCCTGCGGCCACACCTAACAGGGCAGAGGAGGGAAACCAAAGCACAAGACTACCAGAGCAGCGCTAAGACAGTGGTGCAAGAATGCCCGACTCCAAGATAGGCTTCCTCCGACAAGACCCTTGTCGGGGTGGCCTGCACAACCTCGGCAAGAACCCTTGCCGGGGCAACTCACCCGACGCCTCAATTGCAGCCACCCTTGAGCCTAGGAGCTCCAGCACCATCAACAATGTTGGAAGCAAGGCTCGGGAAGCGCCTGCGTGATGGCATGCAGATCTTTGTAAAGACAAGGGTCTACGAATCCTAAGATGAGAACCAGAAGACAAGACGACCTGGGTAAACGATCCTTGTGCTGACTCCTAGACCCGCTCTTTGCACAACCCCGCGCCCGTCAAACCCAGAAGGGATTCCAGTGATCCCATAGGTGTCGTTCCCCGACATCTTTGGCGCGCCAGGTAGGGGGCACAGTGGTGAAAATCCGGTCTAGCGGTTAGTTTAGTAGTTCTTCATCGCCATGGCTCCCAAGAAGAAGACGATCACGGCAATCGATTCATCTGGAGCCGAACGGCCCGTGCCGGTGGGGGTGGGCAATGGGGTGGTCGCAGATGGAAGCCAAGGTACGACCTGCGAACACCCACGTCGCTCTAGCAGCCGGAGCTTGGCGAGCGGCCTTGTTCGTACACAAGACGACGAGCCGCTCGTCGCCAAGTCCAAAGGCGGAGCCGGGCCCCCCGCAGGCGGCGCGGGGCCATCCAAGAGCAGCGTCGTGCCACGTGCGGGCGGCGCGGCGACTTCCAAGACGCCCACGCCGGTTCCCACAATGCGCTCCTCCCGGTTCGTGCGCGATGGGCAGCATCGCCACGCTAGTGACCCCGGGCGTCGCCACGGAAAGAGCCCTCCGCATCATTCGCGGGACGTAGAAGACCAACATGATCGCCGAGGTGCTGGCGAAAACGGCGTACGGCCACAGGGCCGTGATAGAGCTCCTTCTAACGCGGTTAGAAGTTGGAGTGCATCACAGTCCATGCATCTTTCGCCGCCGCCCACGTCGGCACAGGCCTTAGCGCTCGCAGTTGTTCCTTGACTCCCTCCTGCTGCGGAGAAGCTCGACGAGTGGAGAGCCACCATCCGGAGCCTCGTCGCCATCGCCAACAAGGATGAGCCGCGGCCAGCGGGACCCTCGGGCCTACGCTCTGTCGAGCCACCGCACGTCAGTGGTGGAAGGACCAGAGGCGCTGCAGCCACAATGCATTCTCCTCCTCCTCGCCAGTTACCACGGGCACTGTTCCGTCGGGACGGTGCTTGTGATAACATTTCCATAGCGTCGTCCGACCCACGGACCCACCGTGATCAGCGCCAAGTTCTTCGGGAGCGAGCCCATGAAGACGCTCGAACTACCGTCGAGCGTCGGCATGAAGCATGCCATCAGTCAGATAGGCGGGCAGGGCCCACTACGGACCACCCAGCACCGGGAGGCCCTAGAGGCTTACCTTACGAGGTAGGTTGTCCAGTCTTTACCCATGAGCTGCGGCAGTTCCAGTGGCCCACTCACCGCACGATTAAGCCTGACGTCGGCGAGAAGTACAATGGCAAGACTCACCCGTCAGAGTTCCTCCGCATCTACACCATCGTGATGCAGGCCGCCGGAGCACGTGACAACAAGGTGCTTGCCAATTACTTCCCGTTGGCGCTTAAACCCAATGTCATGTCATGGTTGATGCACTTGCCAGTAGATTCTATTTCTTCCTGGTTGGATCTGTGCCATGAGTTTGTCGGCGCCTTTACGGGAGGCCACCAGGCCCATGGCCAGGCAAGTGATTTGCATGTCATCCCCCAGAGAGAAGGTGAAAACCTGCGCAAGTACATACAGAGATTCAGCCGAGTGCAGTACAACATCCTAGATGTTCATCCCATCGCCATCATCATCGCATTCCAACAGAATGTAAGTAACCGCAAGATGCGCGAAGAGCTGGCGATGAATAAGGTCAAAGATGTGGCCGAACTCTATGTTCTGGCTAACATATGCGCTCGGGCCAAAAAGGCAAGGAAGTACCCCGGCGAAGATGCTGGTGTGGAAACTGATTCCTCAGACGAAGACGTCGTCGCCCTGGCGAAGAAGGGCCGATGCTGCAACATGAAACGCAAGGGCAAGGCCATTCTTGTTGTCGAGGGATCCGATGACGCCAGCGCTGCCAAGAAAACCAAGGCAGACGACCCGACAAGGAAGTTGCCGGGTGTGTTGCCTGCTGGGACTTGGCGGCTGCCGACAAGCCAGGAAGCTCCGACAAGCAATACTGCAAGATCCACCGCACCAAGGGCCATGACCTCCAGAACTGTCAGCAAGTCGAGCAGCTCGCAGAGAAGCAGAAGGTCAAATATGAAAGGCGGGACAAGCAGAAGGGCCAGGATGGTGCTGAGGGATCCGACAAGAAGCGTGGCGGCCAGCCTGTCCGCTGTGGCAAAGATAACCAACAAGAAAGGCCCGCCCGAGGCCGCGACAAGAAGCAAGAAGACGATGATCATGATGAGGACGACGAGTCCGGCGAGCAAGAGTTCCAGAAAGCTACGAAGGCCATGTGCGTCGACGGTGGTGCCTCTCTGCACACCTCTCACCGCCAGCTCAAGCAGTGGGCGTGTGAGATCACAGCAGCAGAACCATTGTTCGATGCCCAGAAGCCGCTGAAGTGGTCCAGCACACCTATCATTTTTGACACCGAGGATCACCCTGACCGCACAATTGTGGTCGGGTGTTCGCCATTGTTGGTTTCACCAACAATACGGAACCTCAAGGTGATGAAAATGCTGGTTCATGGCAGAGCCGGTCTGAACTTGATCTCACCCGTTGTGATCAAAAGGCTACAGATTCCTGATGGAGACCTCGAAGAAACGGGCACGTTTCAAGGGGTAAACCTAGGAAGGAGTCAGCCGAACGGTAAAGTCAGACTGCCCGTGACATTTGGAGGCGAGCTGAACTATAGGATAGAGAGGGTTGTTTTTTATGTTGCCGAGATCCCCTTGCCTTACAATGGGATCCTCGGCCGCCCAGCGTTGGCCAAGTTCATGGCAGCATAACATTACGCCTACAACACTCTGAAGATTCCTGGGCCGATGTCCATCATCACCGTCCCCTCCGACAAGAAGGATGAGCTGATATGCCTTGATCAACTTTACCGGGAGGCAGTTGTAGCGACTGCCGCCAAGGCACTTGCTCCTGCCGCTGAAGCCCCGGGAGGGAAGAAGTCCGGTAAGATGTGACACCCCGAGACCGGTGCGCCAGGTGTCAGCCAGTTATTCATCGTCGTTGCCTTGTCATCTGCTTGCGTGTTGCATCTTTGCCTTGTCATCATGGGCATTGCATCCTCATGTCTTCAAAACATGCATCCGTCTGAGTCCGCCCATCCTTTCTGTTGTCCGTTCTGAGCCCAGACACACTTGCACACGCCCGCAGCACCTCCGAATATTTATTTTATAAGTGGCCAGAAAATGTTCTCGGAATGGGATGAAACTTGGCGTGTGGTCTTATTATAGTGTAGACAGGCCGCGTGCCAAATTTCATCGCATTCGGAGTACGTTTGATAGCCCAACGGATAACTATAGCGGCACTAGTCGCCGGTTAATTCGTCGGACGTTTCGGTCTCCGAAACGGTCGCCGGGCCTCTCTTTCCCTTCTCTCCTCTCAGCCCGAGACCTCTCCTACACAGCCCACTAATCACTCCTAGGCCCATCCTACCCCTCCTCTCTCCGAAGCCGTCCGATCGGTATCCAAGGGCTCCGAATCGCCCAAAAAACCCCTCTCCTAGCCCTTCTTGCCTATAAATGGACGCCCTAGCCTTCCTTATCTGGAAACCCTAGGTTTTCCTCGAAAACTGCGCCGCCGCCAGATTCCTCCACTCCTCAACCGCCACCTCCCACCTCCCAGCCGCCGGCCCGCCCGAGCCGCGACCGGGCCCGAGCGCCCGAGCGGAGCAGCCACCGTCGCCTCCTCGCGCCTCCAGCGCCGCGACCCCGCCACCTCGACGCTCCGCCGCCGTGCGAGCTCTCTGCGCCGCCCTGCCCCGTCGCCTCCGGTGCCAAGCCACCGGATCCGTCGCCGCCGACCCCCAGGCGAGCTCCGCCGCGTCGCCTCCCTCCTCTCACCTCTCCCTCTCACCCCGCCGGCCTCCTCTCGCAGGTGCCCCGCCGCCGCCGTGGCCTTGAACCGTCGCCGCCCGCACCACGGCTCGCTGTCCCGGCCGCCTCCGGCCAGATCCCGGTGAGGCGTGCCCGGGGTCCTCCAGATCCGCGTGTCCGCCGCCCTGCCCTGACTCCCTCCACACGCCGCCGACGCCATGGAGCTCCGCCCCGCCATGGCCATGCCCTCGTCTGCCCTCGCCGCACCGGACATGTCCGGAGAAGCCGGACATGTCTGACCACCTCCTCCTCGTGCCACTGACCCGTGGGCCCGCGCACGCCCAGCGACGAACGTGTCCGTCCAGACCGGACAATGTCTGCCCCTCCAAGGTTGTTTTTCCCACTAAGTCCCTAAAATTTGTAAACATGTTGCATACTTTGTGTGGCTGTAACTTCTTGCATGTGGCTCCGTTTTGAGCATATAATATGTCAAAATGTTCACTGTGATATGTTCTTCATATTATTGTACTGTGGCATGGTTGTTTGAGATCATCTTGATGCCCTAATCATCGTTGCAAGAGTGCTATATGTTTAAAACTGTTAATATGTTAGCATCTTGAGAGGGTGATAACTTTGTGCATGTTGGTCCAAATGGAGTGTATGAGATGTCAAAATGTTCATTGTGAAGTGTTCTACATATTGGTTGCTGTAGCATTCATGTTTGGTGCCATATTGCCATGTTTATTTCTGTTGCAAAAGTGCATGTGGCTGTTAAGTGCTGAAACTTGTTATGAGATGCTGATTTGTCTTGTTCTTAGCTATTGGTATGTTTGTCTTTTATGCCACATGTCTATATGTTATAGAAGCACAATCATGCCATCTTTGTTGTGGTACAATCCACTTTTCATGATATGCCTTGTGGTGTTTGCAACTAGCTTGTAAAGTAGCCTACTCGTTGTTGTTGTTTCCTGAGACTTGTTGAAAAACTGCTAAGTCTGGAACTGTTAAACCTGATGCCATGTTTGCCTGATGCCCCACTCAAATCCATGCATGTTTTAGTATGCCCAATGATAATATCTTATTGTCCATGTTATGATCTTTCCATCCATGCCCTTGTTTGCATATATGGTCTGATGTAGCTTATTTATTTCTTGCTCTCAAGTTGCTATAAATTGTTTATGTCAGCCTGTTATCATCAAGTTCAGTTTTGCCATGTGAATAGCTATTGATATATGCATCATATGACCTTGTTCTTTCCATGAGTAGCTTCATAAACATGCCTTCTTGCTGTTGGTTATCTTCTTATGCCATGATATGCTCTGAGTTGAGTTGCACAAGCTTGCAAACATTCCTACTTGTTGTTGTTTCTGGCATGCTCTATTTTTTTCACTAAGTCTGAGAAATCAGTAAACTTATTGAGTCTTGCCATGCTTGTTTAATTGTGTTCCAGCAAGTTTTTGGGTGTGCTCTAAGTTCATGCTTGTTAAGTATCATGTCTATTTCACATCCATGCCTTTTGTTATCATGTTTGGGTGTTGTAGCATATATATACCTTGCTCCAAAGTTGTTATGTTGCTGTTTTTGGTCAGCTTGTTGTTATATCTTGTTTAATGTGTATGTGTTGAACCGTTGCTCCGTTTTGGGGGTGTCCTATATGAAACTTGTGTGCTTTTGCATGTAGATGCATAATATCATGTTGTTTACATGCTTGGAGTGTGTTTGCTTGTTGTTGGGATGCATCTTGCATATATGCCATACGTATCTTGTTTTGCTCATATCTTCTAGGCCGTAGCTCCGAATTAAATGAACTTGGTATGTAACTTGACTAGAATTTCGAGTAGATCATCATGGCACATGTTAACTTGCTGTTTAATAACTTGAACTTAAGGTTTGTTCAGATCTGGACCAATTTCAAAATGTGCATATGAGGACTTACCGGAATGGTTATATGTTGATTTCGGCCTCATTTAAACTTGTTGATTTGTGTTGTTCTTGTGTGCTTCATCCCTTGCCATATTTTGCATCATATAGACTTGTCATGCATCATACTTGGTTGAGCATCTTGTCATGTTCTTGAGTGGTGTGTTTACCATGTTGTGTGCTTCTTCTCGCTAGTTCATTTTCCATTGCGATCGTGAGGACTCGTTCGTCTACACGTGGTTCACCTTCGTGGCTTCTTCTTCGTCTTCTTCATGGACTCGTTCTTCTTCCTTGCAGGATCTCAGGAAAGATGACCATCACCTTGGATACCTTTACTATCATTGCCATGCTAGTGGTCTCGATGCTATCGTTATATGTCGCGCTACCTATCTTTTGATGTCAGCCTCTCCTTGTTGCCATGAAACCTCTAACCTTTAACACCTCCCCAGCAAACCGTTGTTTGGCTATGTTACCCGCTTGCTCAGCCCCTCTTATAGCATTGTTAGTTGAAGGTGGAGATGAAGATTGCTCCATGTTGAAACTTGTTGTTGAATATCACAATATATCTTATATATATAATAACACACCTATATACTTGGCAATGGGTGGAAGGCTTGGCCTTTTGCTCGGTGTTTTGTTCCACTCATGCCGACCTAAGAACCGATAAACCGGCGTTATGTTCCTTGATTTTGCGTTCCTAACACGGTTGGGTATATGGGGACCCCTTGACAGTTCGTCTTTGAATAAAACTCCTCCAGCAAGGCCCAACATTGGTTTTAATTTGCAGCATAATAATAACTTAATTAATTAATTAAATTGCATAGGGGGTCGCGTCCCCGAGGTTTCTTTTCTACATAACATTGGGGGGCCAGTGCTGATGGTGTTGGTCCCAAACGGCGGTCCTGCGGGGCCGCCACAAGGAAACTCGAGGTATCTGGCTCCCGTAGCATCGCCCATCCGATTGTGGTCTGAGACGAGATACGCGCGGCTACTATCAGGGTGTCGGCACACCGGGAGGTCTTGCTGGACTTGTTTTACCATTATCGAAATGTCTTGTGCACCGGGATTCCGAGCCCGATCGGATTGTCCCTAAGATCAGGGGTAATATTATTATCATCTCTGCTGATCGTGAGAGCTTGTGATGGGCTAAGTTGGGACACCCCTGAAGGGTTATGATCTTTCAAAAGTTGTGCTCGCGGTTATGTGGCAGATTGGAATTTGTTAATGTCCGGTTGTAGAAAACTTGACAGAGGATCCGAAGTAAAATACACGAACCGTGTGAGTAACTGCTACTTCTCGAGCTTGCGTTGTATTCCCTCGAAGAGGAAAGGGAGATGCAGCACAGTAGCGTAAGTATTTCCCTCAGTTTTTGAGAACCAAGGTATCAATCCAGTAGGAGACCATGCGCCAGTCCCTCGCACCTGCACAAACAAATAAGAACTTCGCAGCCAACGCAATAAGGGGTTGTCAATCCCTTTACGGTCACTTACGAGAGTGAGATCTGATAGAGATGACAGTTGATATTTCTGTATTTTTGATTTAATAAAACAGCAAATAAAAGCGGTAAAAGTAAAGTAGATGTAGATTGATATGTTGAGAATAGACCCGGGGGGCCATAGTTTTCTCTCAGTTAACCTGATCAAGATCTTCCTTATGTGTGTTGCAGGGCAACAATGAGAGACACTGTGGTTTACTGCTACTTCTCAAGCTTGCGTTGTATTCCCTCGAACAGGAAAGGGAGATGCAGCACAGTAGCGTAAGTATTTCCCTCAGTTTTTGAGAACCAAGGTATCAATCCAGAAGAGACCACGCGCGAGTCCCTCGCACCTGCACAAACGAATAAGAACTTCACAGCCAACGCGATAAGGGGTTGTCAATCCCTTTACGGTCACTTACGAAAGTGAGATCTGATAGAGATGATAGTTTATATTTTTGGTATTTTTATTTATAAGTACAGAAAGTAAAAGCGAAAAAAGTAAAGTAGATGTAGATTGATATGTGTGAGAATAGACCCGGGGGCCATAATGTTCTCTAGTGGCTTCTCTCATGATAGCGATATTCTACGACGGGTAAACAAATTACTGTCGAGCAATTGATAGAAAAGTGAATAATTATGAGACTATCTAGGCATGATCATTGTATATAGGCATCACTTCCGAGACAAGTGGACCGACTCCTACCTACATCTACTACTATTACTCCACGCATCGACCGCTATCCAGCATGCATCTAGTGTATTGAGTTCATAAGAACAGAGTAACGCCTTAAGCAAGATGACATGATGTAGAGGGATAAACTCAAGCAATATGATATAAACCCCATCTTTTTATCCTCGATGGCAACAATACAATACGTGCCTTGCTGCCCCTACTGTCACTGGGAAAGGACATCGCAAGATTGAACCCAAAGCCAAGCACTTCTCCCATTGCAAGAAATATAGATCTAGTAGGCAAAACCAAACCAATAATTCGAAGAGACTTGCAAGGATATTATGAGCACACATAAAGAGTTCAGAGAAGAACCAAATATTTCTCATAGATAATCTTGATCATAAACTCACAATTCATCAGATCTCGACAAACACACCGCAAAAAGAGATTACATCGAATAGATCTCCTCGAAGACCGAGGAGAACTTTGTATTGAGATCCAGAGAGAGAGAAGAAGCCATCTAGATACTAGCTATGGACCCGAAGGTCTGTGGTAAACTACTCACAACTCATGGTGAGGGCGATGATGATGTAGAAGCACTCCGTGATGGATCCCCCCTCCAGCGGAGCTCCGGAACAGGCTCCAAGATGGGATCTCACGGGAACAGAAGGTTACGGCAGTGGAATTAGGGTTTCCTCTCTGTTGCTGATGGTTTCGATGTACATAGACTTATATAGGAGGAAGGAGGACACCGGGGGACGCTCGAGGGGTCCACGAGGTAGGGGGCGCGCCCCCCACCCTCGCGGGCACCTCGTGGCTCCCCTTCCGTGGTTCTCAAGTCTCCCGTGTGTGATTTTCTCCAACAATATCTCTCGGGAAGGTTTCATTCCGTTTGGACTCCGTTTGATATTTCTTTTTTGCAAAACCCTGAAACAAGCAAAAAACAACAATCTGGACTGGGCCTTTGGGTTAGTAGGTTAGTCCAAAAAATGATATAAAAGTGGATGACAAAGCCCATTAATCATCCAAGAAATCATAAATAATAGCATGGAACAATCAAAGATTATAGATACATTGGAGACGTATCAAGCATCCCCAAGCTTAATTCTTGCTCGTCCTCGAGTAAGTAAATGATAAAAACAGAATTTTTGATGTGGAATGCTAACCAACATAGTTTTTCAATGTAATTCTCTTAATTGTGGCATGAATGTTCAGATCTGAAAGATTCAAGACAAAAGTCTATATTGACATAAGAAATAATAATACTTCAAGCATACTAACAAAGCAATCATGTCTTCTCGAAATACTATGGCTAAAGAAAGTTATCCCTACAAAATCATATAGTCTGGCTATGCTCCCTCTTCATCACACAAAATATTCATATCATGCACAACCCTGATTTCAGCCAAGCACTTGTTTTCATACTCTATTCTTTCAAACCTTTCAACTTTCACACAATAAATGAGCGTGAGCCATGGACATAGCACTATGGGTGGAATAGATAGGTGATTGTGGAGAAGACAAAAAGGAGGGAGATAGCCTCTCACCGACTAGGCGTATCAAGGGGCTATGGAGATGCCCATCAATAGATATCAATGTGAGTGAGTAGGGATTGCGATGCAACGGATGCACTAGAGCTAAATATGTATGAAAGCTCAACAAAAGAAACTAGTGGGTGTGCATCCAACTTGCTTGCTCACGAAGACTAGGGCATTTGAGGAAGCCCATCGTTGGAATATACAAGCCAAGTTCTATAACGAAAATTCCCACTAGTATATAAAGTGACTAAGCATGAGACTCTCTACAATGAAGAACATGGTGCTACTTTAAAGCACAAGTGTGGAAAAAAAGATAGTAGCAATTGTTCCTTTTTTTCTTTACTTTTTCTTTTTTTTGGGCCTTCCTTTTTTTTTGGCCTTTCTTTTTTTTCTTTTTTTCCTTTTTTTGCGGTGGGGCTTTATTGATTTAGCCTTTCCTCCCATGGGACAATGCTCTAATAATGATGATCATCACACTTTTCATTACAACTCGATACTACAACAAAGTATGACTCTATATGAATGCCTCCAGCAGTGTACCGGGATGTGCAATGAAACAAGAGTGACATGTATGAAAAGTTATGCATGGTGGCCCTGCCACAAATACGATGTCAACTACATGATCATGCAATGGCAATATGACAATATGATGTGTGTCATATGAACGGACGGTGGAAAGTTCCATGGCAATATATCTCGGAATGGCTATGGAAATGCCATGATAGCTAGGTATGGTGGGTGTTTTGAGGAATGATATGGTGGCTGTTTTGAGGAAGGATATATAGGGGGTGTATGGTACCGGCGAAAGTTGCCCGGTACAAGAGAGGCTAGCAATGGTGGAAGGGTGAGAGTGCGTATAATCCATGGACTCAACATTAGTCATAAGAACTCACATACTTATTGAAAAAATCTACGAGTCATAAAAACAAAGCAATCAACGCATGCTCCTAGGGGGGAGGTTGGTAGGAGTTTACCATCGCGCGCCCCCGACCTCCACACAAAGGTTGGCACTTTACAAATAACTCATGCTCTAACTTCATCACATAGCGGTTCACCATACGTGCATGCTACGGGAATGACTAACCTTAACACAAGTATTTCTCAATTTCATAATAACTCCACTAGCATGACTCTAATATCACTATCCTCATATCTCAAAGCAATTATCAAGCATCCAACATCTCATCATATTCAATGCACTTAGTGTGAAAGTTTTTACTACATTGATATTGGATGTCTATCATGTGAAGACTAGTTTAGTAGCCTATTCACATTACCATGCGGTTTTAATAGACTCCCAAAAGGATATAAGTGAAGCATGAGAGTTCAACAATTTCTTCAAAATATTATCACCACCGTGCTCTAAAAGATGTAAGTGAAGCACTAGAGCAAAAACTATTCAACTCAAAAGATATAAGTGAAGCACATAGAGTGTTCTAACAATTCCTAGGACATATTTAACTCTCTCAAATAGGTGTGTCCAGAAAGGATAATTGTGTCATACAAACAAGCAAAGACTCAAATTATACAAGACGCTCCAAGCAAAACACATAACATGTGGTGAATAAAAATATAGCTCCAAGTATAGTTACCGATGGATGAAGACGAAAGACGGGATGCCTTCCCGGGGCATCCCCAAGCTTAGGATTTAGATTGTCCTTGAATTTTGCTTGGCGTGCCATGGGAATCCCCAAGCTTAGGCCCTTTCTACTCTTTATTCCATAGTCCATCAAAGCAATACTCAAAACTTGAAAACTTCACAACACAAAACTTAGACAAAAATTCTCGTGAGCTCCGTTAGTATAAGAAAGCAAACCACTACTCAAAGGTACTGCAATGAATTCATTCTTTGTTTATATTGGTGTTAAACCTACTGTATTCCAACTTCTCTATGGTTCATACTTCACAATACTACTCATAGATGCATTGAAATAAGCAAACAACACACAAAAAACAGAATCTATAAAAAACAGAACTGTCTGTAGTAATCTGTAGGTTTCGCATACTTCTGTAACTCCAAAAAATTCAAACTAAATTGGTAAACGTGAGGAATTTTTCTATTAAACATCTGCAAGAAGAATCAACTAAATAGCATGCTCCAGTAAAATCTGATGACCATTCTAGCGAGCGCTAATGATTCTGTTTTTCACAGCAAGATCACATAACTTCACACAAGTCTTACCAAAGGTTCTAATTGGCACAAACACTAAAAAAAACATGAAACCACATATAAACAGAATCTAGATGCAATATATATTCCCTAACAGAAAAAAAAACAAAAAATATAAAATTGGGTTGCCTCCCAACAAGCGCTATCGTTTTACGCCCCTAGCTAGGCACGATACAAGATATATCTAGGTATTGTCATCTTTGGAAGTCAATCCATAAGTGGTTCTCATAATATATTCATATGGTCATTTGATTTTATTTCTAGGAAAGTGTTCCATGCCTTTCCTTAATGGAAATTGGAATCTAATATTTCCTTCCTTCATATCAATAATTGCACCAATCGTTCTAAGGAAAGGTCTACCAAGAATAATAGGACATGAAGGATTGCAATCTATATCAAGAACAATGAAATCTACGGGCACATAATTCCTATTGGCAACAATAAGAACATCATTAATCCTTCCCATAGGTTTCTTAATAGTGGAATCCACGAGATGCAAATTTAAAGAACAATCATCAAGCTCATGGAACCCTAGCAAATCACACAAAGTTTTGGGGATAGTGGAGACACTTGCACCCAAATCACACAAAGCATAGCATTCATGATCTTTAATTTTTATTTTGATAGTAGGTTCCCACTCATCATAAAGCTTTCTAGGGATAGAAACTTCTAACTCAAGTTTTTTCTTCATAAGATTGCATCAAAGCATCAACTATGTGTTTGGTGAAAGCTTTATTTTGACTATAAGCATGCAGAGAATTTAGTACGGATTGCAACAAGGAAATACAATCAAGCAAAGAGCAATTATCATAATTGAATCCCTTGAAATCCAAAGTAGTGGGTTCATCACTATGTATAGTTTTAATCTCTTCACTCCCACTTTTAACAATTTTAGCATCAAGATCTAAAAACTCTGAATCATTGGGACACTTTAAAGCAGAATCATCTCCAATCCTATATTCATCAAGATTTATACTAGAAAACAAGGATCTAATGGGAGACACATCAATAACTTTAAGATGTTCATCTTTATTTTCATGATAACTAGAAGAACACGCTTTAATATAATTCTTTCTTTTAGCACACATCCTAGCAGTTCTTTCTTTGCATTCATCAATGGAAATTCTCATGGCCTTGAGAGACTCATTGATATCATGCTTAGGTGGGATAGATCTAAGTTTCAAAGAATCAACATCAAGAGTAATCCTATCCACACTTCTAGCCAATTCATCAATCTAAGCAATTTCTCTTCAAGCATAGCATTGAAATTCTTTTGCGAGATCATAAACTCCTTAACACTAGTTTCAAATTCAGAAGGCATCTTTCCATAAGAGTTGTTGTAGGAATTACCATAATTATTAGAGGAATTGCTAGGAAAAGGCCTAGGATTGAAATTCCCTCTATAAGCATTGTTACCAAAATTATTCCTACCAACAAAATTCACATCCAAAGATTCATTGTTATTTTCAATCAAAGTGGACAAAGGCATATCATTAGGATCAGAAGAAGCACTCTTAGCAGCAAATAATTTCATAAGTTCATCCATCTTTCCACTCAAGACACTAATTTCTTCAATAGCATGCACTTTTTTACTAGTAGATCTTTCGGTGTGCCATTGAGAATAATTAACCATAATATTATCTAGGAGTTTGGTAGCTTCTCCTAAGGTAGTTTCCATGAAAGTGCCTCCCGCGACCGAGTCTAAAAGATTTCTAGAAGCAAAATTCAAGCCAGCATAAAAGTTCTGAATAATCATCCATAGATTCAAACCATGTGTAGGGAAATTACGTATCATTAATTTCATTCTCTCCCAAGCTTGTGCAACATGCTCATGATCTAGTTGCTTAAAGTTCATAATATCGTTTCTAAGAGAGATGATCTTTGCAGGAGGGAAATACTTAGAGATAAAAGCATCTTTGCACTTATTCCACGAATCAATACTATTTCTAGGCAAAGAGGAAAACCAAGTTTTAGCATGATCTCTAATTGAAAACAGAAATAACTTCAATTTAACAATATCGTTAACCGTATCCCTTTTCTTTTGCATATCACACAAATCAACAAAGTTGTTTAGATTGGTAGCGGCATCTTCACTAGGAAGGCCGGAGAATTGATCTTTCATGACAAGATTCAACAAAGCATCATTGATCTCACAAGATTCAGCATCGGTAATAGGAGCAATCAGAGTGCTAATAAAATTATTATTGTTGGTATTTGAGAAGTCAGACAATTTGGTATTGTTTTGAGCTATAGTGACAAGCAAGCAATCCAACACACAAGCAAACAAGAAGCAAGTGAACGATAAACAGTCGACAGAAGAAGGGCAAATAAAACGGCAAGGGTGAAGTGGGGGATAGCAAAATGAGAGGCAAAAAACGTAATGCGAAGGATAAGGGTTTGTGATAGGTACTTGGTATATGACTTTTGCGTAAGCCTCCCCGTCAACGGTGCCAGAAATTCTTCTTGCTACTTCTCGAGCTTGCGTTATATTCCCTCGAAGAGGAAAGGGAGATGCAGCACAGTTGTCGGGGAAACTGATCCACCCACGAACACCTATGGGGACGGAGCCCCTTTTGGGTACGGTAGGGGGCGGAGATCGCACGAAGAGCAGATCGAGGCGAGGCACACGAGCAGTTTACCCAGGTTCGTGCCGCACGGATGCGTAAAACCCTACTCCTGCTTTGGTTTGTATTGAGTTCTTGCTCGGGAGCGCTGAGAGCTACAATACACTTCAGTAGCTAACGAGACCGAGCGTTGGAGTGTTCGAATGTCTAAAACCCCCCTCTACGTTGCGCATGGGCCTCCTTTTATAGGCTCAAGGGGTCACCGACAGGTGGCAACGTAGTTGAGGGTAAAAATGGAAAAAGTGTGGTAGGTGGTACAGTGTTTTATACCTAACCCTGACGGCAAGGGACAAGGGCATTAAATGCCCATCGACGTCGCCCGAACAGTGCAAAAAGGGCCGTCAGGGGCGCCACCGTTCACCACGAGGGCCTCCTTGTCATCGCCGCTTGCCACCGCGTACCCCTGGCTGCACAGCCTTCCGCCACGTGCGCCTGGGAGGATCCCAGAGCGACACGTGGGTGGATGTGCTGGAGCGCGGGTACTGAGTGGAAGCTTGCCGCGGCAAGAGCCTTGCCGCGGTCGCTATCTTGTTGTTTCCGGAAGCTTGTCGCTCAACAGGCCTTGCCGGGACGCGTGGTGCGTTGCGGCAAGTTTCTTGAGATGCCTTGGTTGGCCTTCCCGGCAAGCTCCTCTTGCCAGGGTCTTGCGCGTTGAGTGGTCTTGTGCCTTGAGTGGCCTTCCCGGCAAGCTCCTCTTGCCGGGGCCTTGTCTCCTTGGCTTGGATACTTTGTTCTTGAATGGCTCCAAAGGAACCACGGAGGACCTTGGCGATCACCCAGCAAGCCTTGCCGCGGGACGCTGCGACTGCCCGTGCACAAGTTCGGGATACTAAGGGTACCCCTACTTTAGTACACCGACAGGAGCCCCCGGGCCTGGGCCATACACGGTGCCGAGCGCTGTTGGGCCAGGCCCAAAACAGTGCACGGGCACGCGCGGCCTGGTTCTCGCCGTATCTTAGTCCATATCCGCCGCGCCCTCCCCTAACGGCACGCGTCGATCGCGGCGTCGTGGGAGAGATCGTGGGCGGTTTCTTTATTCGGAAATGCGGAACGTCCGCCCCCTCCCCCCTTATAAGCAGGGGAAACAGGGGCAGTTTGTCCATCCGTCCGTTGCTTCTTCAATCTTGAGAACATCTGCCGCTCCCCTTCTTTCCAAAGCTTGAAAGAGAGCAGCGCTCCGCCCCCCGCCGCCACCAGCACTACCAGCGCCGTCGACCTCCCCCACCGCTTCCGCCATGGCTCCAAAAGGCGACAAGGGGAAGAGCATGAAGTCGGCCGAGGCGCTGCGGCTCGCGGCACTGCGAAAGGAGCAGGCTGTCTT
>LR738711.1:248338647-248564915 GCA_902687465.1 Secale cereale
CCCCCCCCCCCCCAAGCTTGCCGCGATCAAGCCGAGGGAGAACTATTACCTCTTCTGGTCGGGGGAGACGCGGGCGCATCCGCGCACCAAGGTATTCCCAGCCATTGCTTGTGAGACGGTTCCGAACAGATATGCGTTCTTCGCCTTGTTCTTCTACTGCGGGCTCTGCCCGCCTTTCTCTGAATTCTTCTGTGACATTATGAACACCTACGGGTTCCACCTCGTTGACTTCACCCCCAACACCGTTCTGACCATGGCAGTTTTCGCACATCTGTGCGAAAACTTTGTCGGAGTCTTCCCCAATGTAGCCCTTTTCCGCCACTTCTTTACGCCCCGAGTAGAGAGAGGAGAGCCCTTATCTGGCGGAGTCTCCTACGTCTCGAGGACGCACAAGAAGGAAGCTTATCTGGAAGGGGAGTTTCGCAGCAAATGGGAGGAATGGAGGGCCAATTGGTGTTGGATCGTAGAGGAGAACCCACAGCTATTCACTGCCCGGCGCCAAGCCCCAGTAGTACGCGACAACGACTGGAGCGACTTGGCCCCGGAAGACAGTAGACTGAAGATTGCCACTGCCTGGATCCTTCGCCTCAGGCTTGTCGGGCTCACTGTAGGCGCAGTTGGCGCAAACTTTCTCCGCCGCCGCATTGCCCCCCTGCAGGAGAGGAAGAGGCCCGCCTGGGAGTTCGAGAACGCGGCGGATAT
Organism: Secale cereale; assembly: GCA_902687465.1. Classification (NCBI taxonomy): domain Eukaryota; kingdom Viridiplantae; phylum Streptophyta; class Magnoliopsida; order Poales; family Poaceae; genus Secale; species Secale cereale. Next base: position 248,339,350 of record LR738711.1, read on the forward strand.
CATGAGCCTGCGCCCGGGCCTCAACTTCAACTTCATTGTCCTGGAGCTTAATGGGATGCTGCAGGAGCTGTTCAAGTATGACCCTGATCATCCCGAAGTATTCAGGTTGCCGCAGGGCGTCGTTCCGCTATGCAACAACGCCGCGCTCAGCCGCATCCGCGCAATGATGCTGTTGTGCGACTCTCATGGGATTGGCCCAACTTGGCAAGAGCCTGCTGACGAGGCCGTGTAGCAGTTCTTCGACAACTTAGAAGAAATGCCGATTTGCTCTGATGAGAAGAAGGGTCTCACCCGCGACACCACCGACAAGGAGATGGCGTACATCGCCACCAGGCTGGAAGAGGCGGCGGCAGCCGCGGCCGCGGGCGAGTTCGGATACACCGTGGAGGAGGCGGAGGCAGCGGAGGCGGCAAGCCTTGCCGAGCGAGAGGCGTTTCTCAACGCGGGGAAGCTTGCTGGGCAAGATGCCGAGTCAAGCGAGCCCGTCGGGCACGGCGTCTAGTCGAGCGGGCCCACGAGGACACGAGCGGCTCGCTGGAGATCGACTCCTCTTCCTCCTCGTCCTCAGGCAGCTCGCCACCACCAGCAGAGCCTCCAGCTCCACCAAGGAGGCGTCTCCGCAAGGCCGGGGACGTGACGGAGCGGCAGACGGGTCAACAGCCGCCGCGCCGCACGACACGCTCCACCGCGGCAAGCACGGTTGCCGCGGGAGCGCCTCGTGCTCCTGCAGCAACTGGAGCGGGGTCTTCTCGGACCGCCGCTTCTGCTCCTGCCGCTCCCCACGCCTCGGCGGCAGCCGGAGCGGGGTCGTCTCAGACCACTGCCCCTGCTCCTGCCAAGCGGCCAAGGGAGCCTACTCCTCCGCCTCCTCGCGCCGGGACGCGTGAGCCATACTTCGACTTCTCTGCGCTCAGCTCCGACGAGGAAGAAGAAGAGTAAGACTTTGTTGTTCTTGTATTTCTTCAGTTTTCTGCTGTTCTGTCTTGTATTTCATTTGCCTCACTCTGAACCTGTTCCTTTTTTCAGAACTCTGGCCCAGAGGGCGGCAAAGAGAGCCTAGGCCCCGGTGATTGTCATCGAGGACGAGCCCACCGTTACAGCAGGGGGTGCGCCTGAGACAAACTTACCGGACCCAGCAACTAGACTTCAGAGCAGCCCCCAGCGCAGCCCCCAGCGTAAGCGTTTGGTTTACTTTTCGCTGTTAGGCACGCGTGGGTGTTCTATCTCTGCTGACGTCTTGTTCGTTGATTTGCGTAGGAGTAGAGCAGACACATCAGGAGCGCCCGGAGACCGTCCACGTCGTGCCACCTGCTTCGACCACGCCGCCGAGGAGAAGTTCCCCGGCAAGGGTCTCCCGGCAAGGGAGAGTTCTCCACCAAGGGCGAGTTCTCCGGCGAGGGACAGCGCCAGCGGCCCTCCGCCAGCGGAGACCACGACTACGCCGCCAAGGGAGAGTTCCCCGGCGAGGGACACCGTCGAGGAGCCGGCTCGCGCAGGTAATCTTCTCGCTTCAAACTTCCCTTGGACTTTTCTTCCTTTGATTCTTCTTCATTTTTGGATATTTGCTTGACTGTTTTTCTCCCCTTTCCTGCCGTCAGATCCATCCGCCGCGGAGCCAATGGAGATGGAGGTCACTGTCGAGGAGAATACATGCGGCGACACCGACGACGCCGCTGCTACCAAAGAGGCGGCCGGTGCCGACGAGCCCACCGGCGACGAGGCTGCCAAGGCTGCTGCCGCAGCGGCTGACGAGGGGTCCGGCGGTCGCACTGACGGCCCTGAGGCCGCAGGAGCGCCAGGCGCTACGCCGACTGCCGATCCATCCGCCGCTGCCGCAGCTCCAGGCTCCGAAGAGCCCAAGCCCGGCGCCTACTTCGAGGCCGGTAACGGCGTCTTCATCAGCCTCCCATGGGCGTCCATGTCCAGGGCACCGGCCGAGGGAGAAGCCTTTGACGGGGAAGTACTTGCCTCTGCCGGGCTGAAGCTTGTCGACGCGCCGAGCAGCAGCAGCGGCGAACCCGAGGAGGAGCGGCTGCTGCGCAAGCTGCTGTCACTCTACCGCGCCCGGCAGGCCAAACTGGAGTCCCGCGAAGCGCTGGCCGCCAAGGCGGGAGCTGATATGGAGAAACGCGCAGAGGAGCTCCGGGGTCTTCACCAAGCAGCTCTCCGGTCCTTGGCAGAGGAGCGGGAGCAACTTGCCGGAGAGCAGACGGCCTTCTTCCTCGAGAAGGCCGAAGTCGAAGAGCAGCAACGGCTTGCCGCCGAGAGGCTATCCACGCGAGAAGGCGAGCTGGCGCAGCGGAAGGTCAACCTCGACAGCCACGAGGAAGAGCTTGCCGCGCGCGAGCAATCACTTGGCGGGGCACTCCAGGAAGCAAAGGATGCTGCCGCAGCTGCCGAGACTGCCAAGAAAGAGTTGGAGATGAAGGTGGCACAGCTCGAGGCCGATCTCAAGGCGAGAGGGGAAGAGATCGCCGCGCTCAAGCTCGAGCGGGAGAAGGACGCCCACAGCCATTCAGAGCTGCAGGTCCGCCTCGCCGAGAAGGGCAAGGAGCTTGCCGCCGCCAAGAAATCCAACGCCGATCTTGAGTTGAAGCTGACCACTTTGACCCAGACGCTGGACGGCGCCAACGAGCGGGAGGCGGCCCTAAAGGAGGAGGTCAGGGCCGAGAAGGCGTTGCTGGCGAGTGCTGCTGTCACCCAGAACAACTTCAGGGCAACCGTCGAGCACTGGACGGAGGGTCTTGTGAACGCCGCCGTGGATATCGACAGGGAGCTGGCGCAGCTGGGGGCGGAGTATCTTGGGTATTCTTCCGACGAGAACCTCCACCCTAGCGTCAAGCTCACCCTATTCTTCAGAGGCGTGGCGACGGCCCTCCAGCGACTCCGGGAAAGGATCCCAAAGCAGTTGGCAGACGAGTCGCGCAAGCTCTGTGCGGGAGCCCTTCAAAAGGTGTTGATGAAGGTGGCCTTCCGCAACCCTGGCCTCAACCTCACCAACGTCCTCAGGAGCTTGCCGTCGGACGCTGATCTGGAGGCGCTCAAGGCCCTTGTCGCACCCATTTTGGACAAGGTGAGCGGGATCAAGAGGGTCGAGGGCGACCGCGCAGATTAGGCTGTCTGCTTTCTTCTTTCCTTGTCGCTGCTGATTATGTTATGAAAACAATCTGTTAGAGCTGCGACAAGTGATCTTGTAATATAACTCTATTTTGGGTAGTGATTGCAACGTCATTTCCTTTACTTGACTTCTTCCTTTGTATGTTTTAGCCCTACGCTTTTAGGGAACTTGCCGGTGTAGGCACCTTAGCCGCGAGCGCTGAGTGCGGAACTTCAGCAGCCTGCTAGCGGTGCCGCTACCGATAAGAAACCTCGTCGCAACTAGTTGCAGCACACTTAAGTTGTTGAGCATGCTCGAAAACAAAGTAAGGGCGCGACACTAGTCGCAACACACTTAAGTCGTTGAGCGGACTCGAAACAAAGTAAGGGCGCAACTAGCTACGAGTAGGTTCCTCCGCGCACAGGTTTTCCATACAAAGCACGGTCGTTCAAGGAAGATAACTTAAAAATTTAAAAATCTGATTGCTCAGACTTTGGCAACTTAGCTTTTGTGTCGTCTGCTTCCCAGCAAGGCGAAACTTTCTTGAACGGCGCTTGGTCCATACCACTATATTCTCCTCCCCCCGGCAAATTGTGCGCGAGGGAACCTTCCTTTGCTTGAGAAAAAAGAAAGAAGAGAAAATACAGATATGGAGCCTTTGGGCTCGTTATTGCTTACCGAGGGTAGACGCTGCACAAGGTGTTAGATAATACATGCATAAAGTAAAAAGCATGAAAGTGACAAGCTGTGCGAGGCACATGAGCTTTACTGATGCACGGGGTCTGCGCCCGGCTTTGTACAAAGGATTACATGCAACAGTGGCAAGACTTGTACAAAAGGTGGTTGCCGGAGCGGGTCACGGCAACCGCGCCTTACGGGTAAAACTTACGAAGATGCTCGATGTTCCAGGAGTTGCTCACCGGAAAGCCATCTTCGGTCTCAAGGCGGACAGCGCCGGGCCTAGTGACTCGTTTCACCTGGTAAGGGCCTTCCCACTTCGGCGTCAACTTGTTGGAATTCTTGGCGGACTGAACGCACTGAAGAACAAGGTCGCCTTCCTCGAGTCTTCTGGCGTTAACTTTGCGGCTATGGTAGCGGCGCAAAGCTTGCTGGTAGCGAGCAGCTCATACAGAAGCATGAAGACGGCCTTCCTCAAGGAGCAGCGCGTCATCTTGTCGCGGCTGCTCTTGCTCGAGCTCATCATAAGCGAGCACTCGAGGTGACCCGTATACGAGTTCCGTGGGGAGAACTGCCTCTGCTCCATAGACTAGAGCGAAAGGTGTCTGTCCAGTGGCTCGATTTGGCGTTGTCTTGATTGACCAAAGAACCACCGGCAGCTCCTCGATCCAGTTTCTTCCGCACTTGTGCAGCCTATCGAAAGTTCTGGTCTTGAGGCCACGCAGCACTTCAGCATTCGCCCTCTCCGCTTGACCGTTGCTTCTTGGGTGAGCAACAGAAGCGAAGCAGACCTTGGCGCCAAGATCTTGGACGTACTGCATGAAGGTGCAGCTCGGGCATTGCGTACCGTTGTCGGTGATGATCCTGTTAGGGATTCCGAAGCGGCAAACAATTGACCTGAAGAACTTGACTGCTGACTGTGCGGTCACCTTTCTCACTGGTTCCACTTCCGGCCACTTTGTGAACTTGTCGATTGCAACGTACAAGTACTCAAAGCCCCCGGCTGCGCGGGGAAAGGGGCCGAGGATGTCGAGCCCCTAGACTGAAAATGGCCAGGATAAAGGGATCGTCTGGAGAGCTTGAGCTGGTTGGTGTATCTGCTTGGAATGGAACTGGCACGCTTCACACTTGGTTACTTGTGCAGTTGCATCCTGGAGGGCTTCCGGCCAAAAGAAACCTTGCCGGAATGCTTTGCTGGCAAGTGCTCTTGCGCCAATGTGGTGACCACATATGCCTTCATGTATCTCTGCCAACAGCTTCTGTCCATCTTCCCGGGGAATACACTTCAATTTCACACCGTTGAGTCTTCTTCTGTACAGTGTGTTGTCGACAAACTGGTACATACTTGACTGCCGGGCTACTCTTTCAGCTTCTTCTTGCTCTTCGGGAAGTTCTATTGTCTGAAGGAAACGGACAATCTGTTGCGCCCATGCTGGAGCCTGTGGCTCGACAACAAGGACTAAAGGCACATCTGCTGTTGCGGGAACATCCGCTTCTACGTCAAGAACCTGCGGCTCAGCCGGAGCTTGACATTCCCCGTCAAGCTTGCCGGAGCAAAACTTGTCGGGAGCGTTTGCTTCAACGGAACAAACCCTAGGGCTTGCCGGAGCAGACTGCTCCTCAGCACTCTTGGTGTTGATCTTGGGGACCTTCTTGGTGGCGGCTTCGGGAAGATCTGCCGGAAAATAGTCGCCAGAAATCGACTTCCTCTTCTTGCTCTGTCCGGTTGATGGTGTTACGGATGGTTGAGTCAGCTTGAGCACAAAAATCCCTGGTTCCACAGGTAACTTAAGTGCGTCACACTTTGACAGGCCGTCAGCAATGTCGTTCTGAGCCCTTGGGACGTGCTCCATCTGTAGGCCTTCAAAGTGCTCTTCAAGCTTCCTCACTTCATCGACGTAAGCTTCCATCAACGGACTCTGATAATTCTTGTTCACTTGGCGGACGACAAGCTGCGAGTCACCCCTGACAATGAGCTTCTTGATCCCAAGGTTTGCCGCAATCCTGAGACCGGCAAGCAAACCTTCATACTCTGCAGTATTGTTTGTTGCTTGCTCCTTGGGAAAGTGCATCTAGACTACGTACTTGAGGTGCTCTCCGGTGGGTGCGACAAGCAGCACGCCCGCACCGGCGCCTTGCAGCGAGAAGGCACCATCAAATTACATCAGCCAATCTTTGCTTGCTTCCTTGACGGGGATGTTCGTCTCTGGAATCTCTTCATCTGGTGTTGGCGTCCACTCTGCTATGAATTCTGCCAATGCTCTGCTCTGGATAGTTGAAGTGCTCTCAAACTTGAGGCCAAAGCTTGACAGTTCCAGTGCCCACTCAACAATCCTGCATGTTGCTTCTGGATTCTGTAGTATCATCTTCAGCGGAAAGCGAGTGACAACTATGATCTCATGTGCTTGGAAGTAATGGCGCAGCTTTCTCGAGGCCATGAGAAGGCCGAAAAGCAACTTCTGCACACCAAAGTACCTTGACCTAGCCCCTTGCAGAAGAGAGCTGACAAAGTAAACTGGGCGCTGCACCATTTTCTTCCGTATCTCCTCCTGCGCCTGCGCAGATCCATCTTTGTCGGGACCAGAGCTTGTCGGGGAAGCCCCTTGCTTGTCGCTGGATGCACTTGCCGCGGTTGCTGGCTCATCATCTGCCTCCCTCTCCGCTACTAACGCAGCACTAACCACTTGATTGGTTCCCGCTAGGTACATCAGCAACTTCTCTTGTGGCTTAGGTGCGACAAGTATCGGAGTGGAGGACAGGTACCTCTTCAAGTCTTGCAGCGCAGCCTCCGCTTCTGGAGTCCATTTCATTGGACCCGCCTTTTTCAAAATTTTGAAAAACGGCAGGGCGCGCTCAGCTGACTTAGAGATAAACCTGCTGAGAGCAGCCACGCAACCGGCAAGTCTTCGTACATCCTTGACGCGCTTCGGTGCTTCAATTTGCTCAATGGCCTTGATCTTGTCGGGATTAGCTTCAATTCCCCTCTGAGACACGAAGAACTCGAGAAGCTTGCCGGAAGGGACTCCAAACACACACTTCTCGGGGTTGAGCTTGAGCTGGATCTTGCGCAGATTCGCAAAGGTTTCTTCCAAATCTTGAATCAGAGTTGCCATGTCTTTGCTCTTGACCACTATGTCATCCATGTATGCTTCTACATTTCTGTGAATCTGTGGCTCAAAAGCTGTATGGACTACCCTTGCAAATGTTGAACCAGCATTCTTCAAACCAAAAGGCATCCGTATGAAACAGTACGTGCCACATGGAGTGATGAATGCGGTCTTCTCCTCATCTTCTTCTACCATGAAGATCTGATGATATCCTGAGTATGCGTCAAGAAATGAAAGCAAATCACATCCGGCCGTGGAGTCAACAATCTGGTCAATGTGCGGCAAGGGAAATGGGTCTTTGGGACAAGCTTTATTCACATCGGTGAAGTCGATACAAAGCCTCCATTTTCCGTTTGCCTTACGCACGACTACTGGATTGGCCAACCACGTAGGATGGAGCACTCCTCTGACAAGGCCTGCTGCTTCCAACTTCTTGATCTCTTCTGCTATGAACTCTTGGTGCTCCATTGCTTGTTTCCTGACTTTCTGCTTGACGGGCTGCGCGTGAGGACAGATGGCAAGCTTGTGCTCAATCACTTTCCTGGGAACACCGGGGATGTCAGACGGTTGCCATGCAAACACGTCGACGTTCGCCCGCAGGAAAGCAACGAGCGTGCTTTCCTATTTAGGGTCAAGTGTGGCACTGATGGTGAAGGTACCACCAGTGCCGTCCTCCTTGGCGGACACCTTCTTGGTCTCTGGCGGAGCCGCCATCGTCTTCTTACACTTGCCGGTGGAGCTCGATGGCGCGTCCTTGACGGTAGCGCAGCACTCCGAAGAGGTGCGCTTGCCGGAGTGGGCCCCAGAGCTCTTGCCGGACTTGGTCTTCTTCCCCCCGGGAGCTTCAGCGGCAAGTGTCTTGCGATCTGTTGCGGCTGCTGCTTCCCGGTAGATCCTGTCGGCGCAGATAAGGGCATCCTTCTTGTCGCCAGGGACAGAGATGACGCTTATCGGGCCGGGCATCTTCAGCATGTTGTAGGCGTAATGAGAGGCTGCCATGAATTTGGCGAGTGCTGGACGGCCGAGTATCCCATTGTAAGGCAACGGAAAATCAGCGACATCAAAAGTGACCCTCTCGGTCCTGAAGTTCAGCCCCCGCCAAACGTCACTGGCAGCATGATCTTCCCCTTCGGCTTGCTCCTTCCCGGGTTGATTCGTTGGAACGTGCCGGTCTCTTCGAGCTCGCTGTCAGGGATCTGGAGTTTCTGGAGTACGGTAGAGGAGATCAGGTTCAAGCCGGCCCCGCCGTCAACTAACATCTTGGTGACCTTGAGGTTGCGGATAGTTGGTGAAACCAACATCGGCAAGCACCCGACCGCAGTTGTGCGATCAGGGTGGTCCTCAATATCAAAGATGATAGGCGTGCTGGACCATTTCAGAAGCTTGCGCGATTCGACAGGTGGTTCTGCTGCATTAACTTCCCGCACCCACTGTTTGAGTTGGCGATGAGAAGCATGCAGAGAAGCACCGCGGTCAACGCACAAGACCTCTGTGGCTTTCTGGAACTCCTGCTCACTGGTCTCGACATCCTCCATGTCTTCATCGTCATCGTCGTCTTCATCCTTGTCGCGGCCGCGGGGAGGTCTGTCTCCTTGCCACTGCTTGGCTTTGCCGCGGCGTCCTCCCTGGCCATTGAATGTCCGCTTCTTGCCGGATCTTCCATCACCTCCCTGGGCCTTCTCCTTGTCGTGTCGCTTGTACTCAGCCTTCTGCTTCTCGACGATCTGTTCAACCCTCTTGCAGTTCTGGAGGTCATGGCCCTTGGTGCGGTGGATCTTGCAGTACTGCTTGTCGGTGCCGTCCTGCTTGTCGGCGGCCGCCACAGCCTGGCAGTTGGTGCATGCGGCAATCTCCTTGCCGGAGCTACCAACCTTGGCCTTGTCGGCGCCACCTCCGTTGCCGGACTGCTCGACGGCTAGCACCTCTTCGTTTTTCTTCTTCCTGTTATTGCGCCGACGGTTCTTCTTTGCCGGGGCAGCATCCTCACTGTCAGATCCTCCTGCTCCTGTATCCTCTCCGGGGAGTTTCCTTCCCTCCTCAGCACGTGCGCACTTGTCGGCCAGGGCATAAAGCTCACTGACGTCCCTGATCTTGCACATCGCCATCTCCTCCCTCATCCTGTGGTTGCGCACGTTCTGTTGGAACGCGCTGATGACCGCGGCAGGGTGGACATCTGGGATGTTGTGCTGTACATGGCTGAATCTCTGGATATACTTGCGCAGGGGTTCTCCTTCCTTCTGGGCGAGCAGGTGAAGGTCACTTTCCTGGCCATGAGGTTTGTGGCCGCCTGTAAAGGCGCCAACAAACTGATGGCATAGGTCTGCCCAAGAAGAAATGGAGTTGTCCGGCAAGTGCATGAGCCAGGATCTGACGTTGGGTTTGAGTACCGGCGGGAAGTAGTTGGCAAGGATCTTGTCGTCTCGTCCCCCGGCAGCTTGCACCGCAATGGTGTAGATGATGAGGAACTCCGACGGATGCGTCTTGCCATCGTACTTCTCTGGTACGTCTAGCTTGAAATTCTTCATGCTGGGCCATTGGACTTGCCGCAGCTCACGAGTAAACGCAGGACAACCTACCCCGTACGGCAAGTCTCCTGGTCCCCCTGGCGCATGCATGTCGATAGCGGGCCCAGCGCGCTGGTCTGATTGGCGACGCGCTTCTCTTCGGCGCTCGATGCGAGTACGAGCGTCTTCTTGTTGTCGCTCGTGGAGAACTTGGCGCTCATCGCGACGAGCTCGTGGATCGGATGACGCAGTGGAGTCGTCATCGATGTTGATCCGGCGAGTCAGCGATTTTGGCCTTCGGGGCGGAGAGTGCACGGTGGTTGCACCCCCACCGGTCTTGTCGCCATTGGCCCGCGCCTGGCTGACTTGCCGCGGCTGCGATGTGCTCGGTTGCCGCGGAGTGTCGCCGTTGGCGAAGGCGACGAGACTATGAATGGTGGCCCTCCAGTCGTCGGGTTTGTCTGCCGCTGGAGGGAAGTCTAGAAGCAGTTGAGCTCGTGCCAGAGCTTCTGCTGGAGTGGCGGGTAGCGGTGGCGAACGGTGCGAGGAGCGGGATATGCTCGGACTTCTAACTACGTTAGAAGGAGCAGTATCCCGTCCGGGCGACCGTGCCTTGCTCGTGTCGGCGTGCTGGCGTGCATGCTGGCCTTGAGCGTCCCGGGATCCACCAGCTCGATCTTGGTCCAGCAAGTGTATGGTACCGTGAGTACCACGACGATGCCGGTCCCGCGCCTCCTGAGATGGGCGCGGCGCATGCACGGACGCCGAGGTCTTGGAGTGCGCCCAGTCGTCATGGGAGCCGGCTACGCCGCCGATGGGCAGCGCAGCCTTGTCCTTGGACCTGGCAGCACCGTGAGTTTCCTCGTCGACGTCCGTTCTTCCGCCGGCGTCTACCCCACCAGCTGTTGGCTCCGGCGGTGGCGGGATCGACGCGGACGGTCCAGCTGCCTCCGAAGCCTTCTTCTTCGGCGGCATATTGATGAAGATGATGAAGATCTAGCTCGTGTGGACGCCGGATCAGGTTCACACAACCTCGACGCACCCCCTACCTGGCGCGCCAAAGATGTCGGGGAAACTGATCCACCCACGAACACCTATGGGGATGGAGCCCCTTTTTGGTACGGCAGGGGGCGGAGATCACACGAAGAGCAGATCAAGGCGAGGCACACGAGCAGTTTACCCAGGTTCGGGCCGCACAGATGCGTAAAACCCTACTCCTGCTTTGGTTTGTATTGAGTTCTTGCTCGGGAGCGCTGAGAGCTACAGTACACTTCCACAGCTAACGAGACCGAGCGTTGGAGTGTTCGGATGTCTAAAACCCCCCTCTACGTTGCGCATGGGCCTCCTTTTATAGGCTCAAGGGGTCACCGACAGGTGGCAGCGCAGTTGAGGGTAAAAATGGAAAAAGTGTGGTTGGTGGTACAGTGTTTTATACCTAACCCTGACGGCAGGGGACAAGGGCATTAAATGCCCATCGACATCGCCCAAACAGTGCAAAAAGGGCCGTCAGGGGCGCCACCATTCGCCACGATGGCGTCCTTGTCATCGCCGCTTGCCACCGTGTACCCCTGGCTGCACAGCCTTCCGCTACGTGTGCCTGGGAGGATCCCAGAGCGACACGCGGGTGGATGTGCTGGAGCGCGGGTACTGAGTGGAAGCTTTCCGCGGCAAGCGCCTTGCCACGGTCGCTATCTTGTTGTTTCCGGAAGCTTGTCGCTCACCGGGCCTTGCCGGGATGCGTGGTGCGTTGCGGCAAGTTTCTTGAGATGCCTTGGTTGGCCTTCCCGGCAAGATCCTCTTGCCAGGGTCTTGCGCCTTGAGTGGTCTTGTGCCTTGAGTGGCCTTCCCGGCAAGCTCCTCTTGCCGGGGCCTTGTCTCCTTGGCTTGGATACTTTGTTCTTGAATGGCTCCAAAGGAACCACAAAGGACCTTGGCGATCACCCGGCAAGCCTTGCCGCGGGACGCTACGACTGCCTGTGCACAAGTTCGGGATACTAAGGGTACCCCTACTTTAGTGCACCGACAACAGTAGCGTAAGTATTTCCCTCAGTTTTTGAGAAGCAAAGTATCAATCTAGTAGGAGACCATGCGCGAGTTCCTCGCACCTGCACAAACAAATAAGAACTTCGCACCCAACGCGATAAGGGGTTGTCAATCCCTTTACGGTCAATTACGAAAGTGAGATCTGATAGAGATGATAGTTTATATTTTTGGTATTTTTATTTATAAGAACAGAAAGTAAAAGCAGAAAAAGTAAAGTAGATGTAGATTGATATGTGTGAGAATAGACTCGGGGGCCATAGTGTTCTCTAGTGGCTTCTCTCATGATAGCGATATTCTACGGCGGATAAACAAATTACTGTCGAGCAATTGATAGACAAGCGAATAATTATGAGACTATCTAGGCATGATCATTGTATATAGGCATCACGTCCGAGACAGTAGACCGACTCCTGCCTGCGTCTACTACTATTACTCCACACATCGACCGCTATCCAGCATGCATCTAGTGTATTGAGTTCATAAGAACAAAGTAACGCCTTAAGCAAGATGACATGATGTAGAGGGATAAACTCAAGCAATATGATATAAACCCCATCGTTTTATCCTCGATGGCAACAATACAATACGTGCCTTGCTGCCCCTACTGTCACTGGGAAAGGACAACGCAAGATTGAACCCAAAGCCAAGCACTTCTCCCATTGCAAGAACTATAGATCTAGTAGGCCAAACCAAACCAATAATTCGAAGAGACTTGCAAGGATATTATGAGCACACATAAAGAGATCAGAGAAGAAGCAAATATTTCTCATAGATAATCTTGATCATAAACTCACAATTCATCAGATCTCGACAAACACACCACAAAAAGAGATTACATCGAATAGATCTCCTCGAAGACCGAGGAGAACTTTGTATTGAGATCCAGAAAGAGAGAGAAGAAACCATCTAGATACTAGCTATGGACCCGAAGGTCTGTGGTAAACTACTCACAACTCATGGTGAGGGCGATGATGATGTAGAAGCACTCCGTGATAGATCCCCCCTCCGGTGGAGCTCCGGAACAGGCTCCAAGATGGGATCTCACGGGAACAGAAGGTTACGGTGGTGGAATTATGGTTTTCTCTGTGTTGCTGATGGTTTCGGGGTACGTAGACTTATATAGGAGGAAGGAGGACACCGGGGGACGCTCGAGGGGCCCACGAGGCAGGGGGCCCGTCCTAGGAAGGGGGGCGCGCCCCCCACCCTCATGGGCACCTCGTGGCTCACCTTCCGAGGTTCTCAAGTCTCTCGTGCGTGATTTTCTCCAAAAATATCTCTCGCGAAGGATTCGTTCCGTTTGGACTCCGTTTGATATTCCTTTTCTGCAAAAACCCTGAAATAGGCAAAAAACAGCAATCTGGACTGGGCCTTTGGGTTAGTAGGTTAGTCCCAAAAATGACATAAAAGTGTATGACAAAGCCCATTAATCATCCAAGACATCATAAATAATAGCATGGAACAATAAAAAATTATAGATACGTTGGAGACGTATCAAGCATCCCCAAGCTTAATTCCTGCTCGTCCTCGAGTAAGTAAATGATAAAAACAGAATTTTTGACGTGGAATGCTAACCAACATAGTTTTTCAATGTAATTCTATTAATTGTGGCATGAATGTTCAGATCTGAAAGATTCAAGACAAAAGTCTATATTGACATAAGAAATAATAATACTTCAAGCATACTAACAAAGCAATCATGTCTTCTCGAAATACTATGGCTAAAGAAAGTTATCCCTACAAAATCATATAGTCTGGCTATGCTCCCTCTTCATCACACAAAATATTCATATCATGCACAACACTGATTTCAGCCAAGCACTTGTTTTCATACTCTATTATTTTAAACCTTTCAACTTTCACACAATAAATGAGCATGAGCCATGGACATAGCACTATGGGTGGAATAGATAGGTGGTTGTGGAGAAGACAAAAAGGAGGGAGACAGTCTCACATCGACTAGGTGTATCAACGGGCTATGGAGATGCCCATCAATAGATATCAATGTGAGTGAGTAGGGATTGCCATGCAACAGATGCACTAGAGCTAAATATGTATGAAAGCTCAACAAAAGAAACTAGTGGGTGTGCATCCAGCTTGCTTGCTCACGAAGACCTAGGGCATTTGAGGAAGCCCATCGTTGGAATATACAAGCCAAGTTCTATAACGAAAATTCCCAGTAGTATATAAAGTGACTAAGCATGAGAGTCTCTACAATGAAGAACATGATGCTACTTTAAAGCACAAGTGTGGAAAAAAGATAGTAGCAATTGTCCCTTTTTTTTCTTTTCTTTTTCTTTTTTTTTCTTTTTTTGGGCCTTCCTTTTTTTCTTTGGCCTTTCTTTTGTTATTTTTTCTTTTCTTTTTTTGCGGAGGGGCTTTATTGACTTAGCCTTTCCTCCCATGGGACAATGCTCTAATAATGATGATCATCACACTTTTCATTACAACTCGATATTACAACTCGATACTACAACAAAGTATGACTCTATATGGATGCCTCCCGCGGTGTACCGGGATGTGCAATGAAACAAGAGTGACATGTATGAAAAGTTATGCATTGTGGCCTTGCCACAAATACGATGTCAACTACATGATCATGCAATGGCAATATGACAATATGATGTGTGTCATATGAATGGACGGTGGAAAGTTGCATGGCAATATATCTCGGAATGGCTATGGAAATGCCATGATAGGTAGGTATGGTGGCTGTTTTGAGGAATGATATGGTGGCTGTTTTGAGGAAGGATATATAGTGGGTGTATGGCACGGCGAAAGTTGCGCGGTACAAGAGAGGCTAGCAATTGTGGAAGGGTGAGAGTGCGTATAATCCATGGACTCAACATCAGTCATAAGAACTCATATACTTAATGCAAAAATCTACGAGTCATCAAAACAAATCAATCAACGCATGATCCTAGGGGGGAGGTTGGTAGGAGTTAACCATCGCGCGCCCCCGACCTCCACACAAAGGTTGGCACTTTACAAATACCTCATGCTCTAACTTCGTCACATAGCGGTTCACCATACGTGCATGCTACGGGAATGACTAACCTTAACACAAGTATTTCTCAATTTCATAATAACTCCACTAGCATGACTCTAATATCACTACCCTCATATCTCAAAACAATTATCAAGCATCTAACATCTCAGCATATTCAATGCACTTAGTGTGAAAGTGTTTACTACATTGATATTGGATGTCTATCATGTGAAGACTAGTTTAATAGCCTAAACACATTACCATGCTGTTTTAATAGACTCTCAAAAGGATATAAATGAAGCATGAGAGTTCAATAATTTCTATAAAATATTATCACCACCGTGCTCTAAAAGATGTAAGTGAAGCACTAGTCAAAAGATATAAGTGAAGCACGTAGAGTGTTCTAACAATTCCTAGGCCATATTTAACTCTCTCAAATAGGTGTGTCCAGAAACAATAATTGTGTCATACAAACAAGCAAAGACTCAAATTATACAAGACGCTCCAAGCAAAACACATAACATGTGATGAATAAAAATATAGCTCCAAGTATAGTTACTGATGGATGAAGACGAAAGACGGGATGCCTTCCCGAGGCATCCCCAAGCTTAGGCTTTTGATTGTCCTTGAATTTTACTTGGGGTGCCATGGGCATCCCCAAGCTTATGCCCTTGCTACTCTTTGTTCCATAGTCCATCAAAGCAATACTCAAAACTTGAAAACTTCACAACACAAAACTTAGACAAAAATTCTCGTGAGCTCCGTTAGTATAAGAAAGCAAACCACTACTCAAAGGTACTGCAATAAATTCATTCTTTGTTTATATTGGTGTTAAACCTACTGTATTCCAACTTCTCTATTGTTCATACTTCACAATATTACTCATAGATGCATTGAAATAAGCAAACAACACACGAAAAACAGAATCTATCAAAAACAGAACTGTTTGTAGTAATCTGTAGGTTTTGCATACTTCTGTAACTCCAAAAAATTCAAACTAAAATGTTAAACGTGAGGAATTTGTCTATTAAACATTTTCAAAAAGAATCAACTAAATATAATGCTCGAGTAAAATCTGATGACCATTCTAGCGAGCGCTAACGATTCAGTTTTTCACAGCAAGATCACATAAACTTCACACAAGTCTTACCAAAGGTTCTACATGGCACAAACAGTAAACAAAACATGAAACCACATATAAACAGAAGCTAGATGCAATATTTATTCCCTAACAGCAACAAAAACAAAAAATATAAAATTGGGTTGCCTCCCAACAAGCGCTATCGTTTTACGACCCTAGCTAGGCACGATACAAGATAGATCTAGGTATTGCCATCTTTGGAAGGAAATCCATAAGTGGCTCTCATAATAGATTCATATGGTAGTTTGATTTTATTTCTAGGAAAGTTTTCCATGCCTTTCCTTAATGGAAATTGGAATCTAATATTTCATTCCTTCATATCAATAATTGCACCAATCGTTCTAAGGAAAGGTCTACCAAGAATAATAGGACATGAAGGATTGCAATCTATATCAAGAACAATGAAATCTACGGGCACATAATTCATATTGGCAACAATAAGAACATCATTAATCCTTCCCATAGGTTTCTTAATAGTGGAATCCGCAAGATGCAAATTTAAAGAACAATCATCAAGCTCATGGAACCCTAGCAAATCACACAAAGTTTTTGGGATAGTGGAGACACTTGCACCCAAATCACACAAAGCATAGCATTAATGATCTTTAATTTTTATTTTGATAGTAGGTCCCCACTAATCATAAAGCTTTCAAGGGATAGAAACTTCTAACTCAAGTTTTTCTTCATAAGATTGCATCAAAGCATCAACTATGTGTTTGGTGAATGCTTTATTTTGACTATAAGCATGCGGAGAATTTAGTACGGATTGCAACAAGGAAATACAATCAAGCAAAGAGGAATTATCATAATTGAATCCCTTGAAATCCAAAGTAGTGGGTTCATCACTATGCAAAGTGTTAATCTCTTCACTCCCACTTTTAACAATTTTAGCATCAAAATCTAAAAACTCTGAATCATTGGGACACCTTCAAACAGAATCATCTCCGATCCTATCTTCATCAAGATTTATACTAGAAAACAAGGATCTAATGAGAGACACATCAATAACTTTCAGATCTTCATCTTTATTTTCATGATAACTAGAAGAACACGCTTTAATATAATTCTCTCTTTTAGCACGCACCCTAGCGGTTCTTTCTTTCCATTCATCAATGGAAATTCTCATGGCTTTGAGAGACTCATTGATATCATGCTTAGGTGGGATAGATCTAAGTTTCAAAGAATCAACATCAAGAGTAATTATATCCACACTTCTAGCCAATTCATCAATCTTAAGCAATTTCTCTTCAAGCATAGCATTGAAATTCTTTTGCGAGATCATAAACTCCTTAACACTAGTTTCAAATTCAGAAGGCATCTTTCCATAAGAGTTGTTGTAGGAATTACCATAATTATTAGAGGAATTGCTAGGAAAAGGCCTAGGATTAAAATTCCCTCTATAAGCATTGTTACCAAAATTATTCCTACCAACAAAATTCACATTCAAAGATTCATTGTTATTTTCAATCAAAGTGGACAAAGGCATATCATTAGGATCATAAGAAGCACTCTTAGCAGCAAATAATTTCATAAGTTCATCCATCTTTCCACTCAAGACACTAATTTCTTCAATAGCATGCACTTTTTTACTAGTAGATCTTTCGGTGTGCCATTGAGAATAATTAACCATAATATTATTTAGGAGTTTGGTAGCTTCTCCTAAGGTAGTTTCCATGAAAGTGCCTCCCACGGCCGAGTCTAAACGATTTCCAGAAGCAAAATTCAAGCCAGCATAAATGTTCTGAATAATCATCCATAGATTCAAACCATGTGTAGGGCAATTACGTATCATTAATTTCATTCTCTCCCAAGCTTGTGCAACATGCTCATGATCTAGTTGCTTAAAGTTCATAATATCGTTTCTAAGAGAGATGATCTTAGCAGGAGGGAAATACTTAGAGATAAAAGCATCTTTGCACTTATTCCACGAATCAATACTATTTCTAGGCAAAGAGGAAAACCAAGTTTTAGCATGATCTCTAAGTGAAAACGGAAATAACTTCAATTTCACAATATCGTTATCCGTATCCCTTTTCTTTTGCATATCACACAAATCAACGATGTTGTTTAGATGGGTAGCAGCATCTTCACTAGGAAGGCCGGAGAATTGATCTTTCATGACAAGATCAACAAAGCAGCATTGATCTCACAAGATTCAACATCGGTAATAGGAGCAATTGGAGTGCTAATAAAATCATTATTGTTGGTATTGGAGAAGTTAGACAATTTGGTATTATTCTGAGCCATAGTGACAAGCAAGCAATCCAACACACAAGCAAACAAGAAGCAAGCGAACGATAAACACTCGACAGAAGAAGGGCAAATAAAACGGCAAGGGTGAAGTGGGGGAGAGCAAAATGACAGGCAAAAAATGTAATGTGAATGATAAGGGTTTGTGATAGGTACTTGGTATATGACTTTTGCGTAAGCCTCCCCGGCAACGGTGCTAGAAATTCTTCTTGCTACTTCTCGAGCTTGCGTTATATTCCCTCGAAGAGGAAAGGGAGATGCACCACAGTAGCATAAGTATTTCCCTCAGTTTTTGAGAAGCAACGTATCAATCCAGTAGGAGACCACGCGCGAGTCCCTCGCACCTGCACAAACAAATAAGAACTTCGCACCCAACGCGATAAGGGGTTGTCAATCCCTTTACGGTCACTTACGAAAGTGAGATATGATAGAGATGATAGTTTATATTTTTGGTATTTTTATTTATAAGAACAGAATGTAAAAGCGGAAAAAGTAAAGTAGATGTAGATTGATATGTGTGAGAATAGACCCGGGGGCCATAGTGTTCTCTAGTTGCTTCTCTCGTGATAGCGATATTCTACGGTGGGTAAACAAATTACTATCGAGCAATTGATAGACAAGCGAATAATTATGAGACTATCTAGGCATGATCATTGTATATAGGCATCACGTCCGAGACAAGTAGACCGACTCCTGCCTGCATCTACTACTACTACTCCACACATCGACCGCTATCCAGCATGCATCTAGTGTATTGAGTTCATAAGAACAGAGTAACGCCTTAAGCAAGATGACATGATGTAGAGGGATAAACTCAAGCAATATGATATAAACCCCATCTTTTTATCCTCGATGGAAACAATACAATACGTGCCTTGCTGCCCCTACTGTCACTGGGAAAGGACACCGCAAGATTGAACCCAAAGCCAAGCACTTCTCCCGTTGCAAGAACTATAGATCTAGTAGGCCAAACCAAACCAATAATTCGAAGAGACTTGCAAGGATATTATGAGCACACATAAAGAGATCAGAGAAGAACCAAATATTTCTCATAGATAATCTTGATCATAAACTCACAATTCATCGGATTTCGACAAACACACAGCAAAAAGAGATTACATCGAATAGATCTCCTCAAAGACAGAGGAGAACTTTGTATTGAGATCCAGAGAGAGAGAGAACAAGCCATCTAGATACTAGCTATGGACCCGAAGGTCTGTGGTAAACTACTCACAACTCATGGTGAGGGCGATGATGATGTAGAAGTACTCCGTGATGGATCCTCCCTCCGGCGGAGCTCCAGAACAGGCTCCAAGATTGGATCTCATGGGAACAGAAGGTTACGGCGGTGGAACTAGGGTTTTCTCTCTGTTGCTAATGGTTTCGGGGTACATAGACTTATATAGGAGGAAGGAGGACACCGGGGGATGCTCGAGGGGCCCACGAGGCTGGGGCGCGCCCTGGGAAGGGGGCGCGCCCCCACCCTCGTGGGCACCTCGTGGCTGCCCTTCCGTGGTTCTCAAGTCTCCCGTGAGTGATTTTCTCCAAAAATATCTCTCGCGAAGGTTTCATTCCGTTTGGACTCCGTTTGATATTCCTTTTCTGCAAAACCCTGAAACAGGCAAAAAGCAGCAATCTGGACTGGGCCTTTGGGTTAGTAGGTTAGTCCCAAAAATGATATAAAAGTGTATGACAAAGCCCATTAATCATCCAAGACATCATAAATAATAGCATGGAGCAATCAAAAATTACAGATACGTTGGAGACGTATCAGTAACCGTGACCGTCTCTTTTCACTTTGAGAAGAGAACACGGTGGGGTTATGTTTGATTCATAGGTAGTTCAGGATCTTTAGCGATCATTACTAGTTTTGCGACCGCTTGCGTAGATGCTCATCTTATTCTTGTACTCGTAGTTATCCACCATATTTTTTCTTAGCCGCTGCTGCAACCTCACCACTTAACCTCTTCCTACCCATTAAGCTTTGCTAGTCTTGTTACCCATGGTTATGGTATTGCTGAGTCCTCGTGGCTCATAGATACTACAACAACAGTTGCAGGTGCAGGTTTCCGATGACTTGACGCGAGAGCGTTGTCCTTTGTGTTGGAGTTCTTTCTTCTTCTTCGTCAGTCTTGGGTTAGGTTCCGGGTTGGCAGCCTGGGATAGCAGATGGATGTCGTTGTGCTTTTCATGTTTGCATCCGTAGTCGGATGTCTTGTATTGATGTTGTTGTATTCATGTGACTTGTATTAATTGTTGTATCCCCCATGTATGTATGTAATGGTACGATGTAATGATATCCATCTTGCTAAGCGCCCGAAATGTGGTTGTGCCCCAATCACGAGTTCGTCACGTGATCGGGCTAGAATCGCATCTTGGGCCTGACATAAGAACTCTCGCACCCACTCCGGCAAGCGCACCTCTTCGGAGTGCAGTGCTCCCGTCGAGGACGTGCTAGAGAGATCCACCGGCAAGAGTACGAAATCTAGAGCTGCACCACCAGAAACCAAGAAGGTGTCCGTCAAGGAGGATGGCACAGGAGGGGCTTTCACCATAAGCTCTGCCCTCGACAACAAATAGGAAGATGCGCTCATCACCTTCTTGCGGGCGAATGTCGACGTGTTTGCGTGGCAAGGATCCGACATCCCCGACGTTCCCAGGGAGGTGATTGAGCACCATCTTGATGTCTGCCCTCACGCGAGGCCCGTCAAGAAGAAGGTCAGGAAGCAAGCTCTGGAATGGCAAGAGTTCATCATAGAGGAAACCAGGAAGTTGGAGGCGGCAGGCTTGGTGAGAGGAGTACTCCATCCAATGTGGTTGGCCAATCCGGTGGTAGCGCGCAAGGCAAATGGGAAGTGGAGACTGTGTATTGATTACACATACATCAATAAGGCATGTCCAAAGGACCCTTTCCCGTTGCCGCGCATTGACCAGATTGTAGACTCCACAGCAGGGTGTGACATGTTATCATTCCCTAACGCTTACTCAGGGTACCATCAAATCTTCATGACGAGAGATGATGAAGAGAAGACAACATTCATCACCCCATGTGGTACGTATTGCTTCATACGGATGCCTTTCGGGTTGAAGAGTGCTGGCTCAACATTCGCAAGAGCAGTCCAAATTGGTTTTGAGACTTAGCTACATAGAAATATGGAAGCCTATATGGATGACATAGTGGTCAAAACCAAGGACAAGGCAACACTCGTACAGGATTTAGAAGAAACATTTGTGAATTTGCGCAAGATCAACCTCAAGCTGAAACCTGAGAAGTGTGTCTTCGGTATTCTGTCTAGCAAGCTTCTCGATTTCTTTGTGTCACAGCGCGGGATCGAGGCGAATCCAGACAAGATCAAGGCTATCGAGCAAATTGAGGCACCCAGGCGGATCAAGGATGTGCGTCGGCTTGCTGGCTGCGTTGCCGCCATGAGCAGATTCATCTCCAAATCTGCCGAGCACGCCCTTCCCTTTTTCAAAATCTTGAAAAAGGTGGGCCCAATGGAGTGGACCCCAGAAGCCGAAGCAGCTGTACAAGATTTGAAGAGATGCCTCTCCTCTGCGCCAATATTGGTCGCGCCCAAACCACAAGAGCCGTTGTTGCTATATCTAGCGGCGACGAATCAAGTGGTGAGTGCTGCGCTAGTACCCCAGAGGGAGGTCAATACGGAAGCAATAGCAATGACAGAACCTGACGCCACTAGGACAGAAGCGGCACAACCAAATGAAGTAGTGAAGAGGAAGATGATGATGCATCACCCGATTTACTTTGTTAGCTCCCTCTTGCAGGGGGCTAGGTCGAGTTACTCCGGTGTGCAGAAATTGCTCTTCGGCCTCCTTATGGCCTCAAGGAAGCTGCGTCATTACTTCCAAGCACATGAAAATACCATCGTCACCCACCTCCCGTTGCAGCGGATACTGCATAACCTAGATGCGACCGGGAGGATTGTGGAACGGGCCTTGGAACTGTCGAGCTTTGGTTTGAAGTTTGAAAGCACTTCGAAGATTTAGAGTAGAGTCTTGGCGGAGTTTATTGCAGAATGGACCCCAATGCCCGATGAAGAGTTCCAGGAGACCACTCTCCCCGGCAAGGAAACAAGTCGCGACTGGATTATGTACTTTGACGGAGCTTTCTCGCTGCAAGGCGCCGGTGCTGGTGTGCTGCTCATTGCACCCACCAGAGAGCACCTCAAGTATGTGGTCCAGATACACTTCCCCAGGGAGATGTCAATGAACAACATTGCCGAGTACGAGGGACTGCTTGCCGGTCTCAGGATCGCGACAGACCTCAGAAACAAGAAGCTCATCGTCAGGGGTGATGCGCAGCTTGTCATCAAGCAAGTTAACAAGGATTACCAGAGCCCGTTGATGGAGGCCTACGTAGATGAAGTGAGGAAGCTGGAGGAGCATTTTAATGGTATACCAGCAGAGCATGTTCCCCGAGCGGAGAACGACATCACCGACTACTTGTCAAAGCGCGCCGCCCTCAAACTACCTGTGGAACCAGGTACCTTTGTGCTTCCATTAACTCAACCATCCGTTGAACCATTGACAGAGCAGAACAAGCAAAGGAAATCAGGCCCTGGCAAGTACTTTCCCGTCGAGCTCCCAGGGGCCGCCGGCAAAGATGTTGCCGGGGACGTTGAGCCTGCCGTAGGGTAACAGACTCCGGTGGGGCGTCAAGCCCTGGCCGTGGAGACGGCTGCTACTATGGCAGAGGAGATGCCTTTAGTCCTAACCGTCGAGCTCCAGGCTCCGGTATGGGCACAACATACCATCCGATTTCTCCAAACAGGGGAGCTTCCTGAGGAACAGGAAGAAGCGGAGAAAGTAGACCGTCGGTCTGCCATGTATCAATTCGTCGTTGACGTCCTGTACAGAAAAAGACCGAACGACGTGAAATTGAAGTGCATTCCCTGGGAGGAAGGACTGGAGCTGTTGGCAGAGATACACGGAGGCATATGTGGCTCCCACATAGGGTCAAGGGCCCTTGCCGGCAAGGCATTCCGGCAAGGTTTCTTCTGGCCCACTGCCCTCCAGGATGCGACGATACTAGTAACCAAGTGTGAAGCGTGTCAGTTCCATTCAAAGAAGCTTCATCAACCAGCTCAAGCCTCCAAACAATCCCTCTTTCCTGGCCATTCTTGGTCTGGGGGCTCGACATACTGGGCCCCTTTCCCCGTGCTGTCGGGGGCTTTGAGTACTTGTACATTGCAATCGACAAGTACACAAAGTGGCCAGAGGTGGAAGCGGTGAGAAAGGTGACAGCACAATCAGCCGTCAAGTTCTTCAAGGGCCTAGTCTGCCGTTTTGGTGTACCAAACAGGGTCAACACCGACAATGGCACGCATTTCACAAGCCGCACCTTCATGCAATACATTCAAGACCTCGGCAGCAAGGTCTGTTTTGCTTCTATTGCGCACCCTCGAAGCAATGGCCAGGCCGAGAGGGCAAATGCTGAAGTATTGCGAGGCCTCTGGACAAGGACTTTTGACAGGCTGCACAAGTACGGAAGGCGCTGGATTGATGAATTACCGGCGATTCTTTGGTCAATCAGAACGACACCAAATCGAGCCACCGGCCAGACACCCTTCTCCCTCATTTACGGGGCGGAAGCAGTTCTCCCCACGGAACTCACATACAGGTCACCCCGAGTGCTCGCTTATGATGAGCTTGAGCAAGAGCAACTGCGGCAAGATGACGCAACGCTCCTCGAGGAAGATCGTCTTCAGGTGGCTGTGCGAGCAGCGCGCTACCAGCAAGCCTTGCACCGCTACCATAGCTGCAAGGTTCATGCCCGAAGCTTTGAGGAAGGCGATCTTGTTCTTCGGTGCGTTCAGTCGGCCAAGAATTCCAACAAGTTGACGTCGAAGTGGGAAGGCCGTTATCGAGTAATATGAGTCACCAGGCTTAGCGCAGTCTGCCTGGAGAACAAAGATGGTATTCCAGTGAGCAACTCCTGGAACATCGAACATCTTTGCAAGTTTTACCCGTAAGGCGCGGTTGTCGGGATCCCCGACAAACAAACCTTTTGTACAAGCCTTGCTGGCAAGGCATGTAACCCTTCGTACAGATCCAGGCGCAGACCCTGAGCATAAATAAATGAAGCGCTGGCGCCCTAAGTTTTAGCATGCATGCTAGGTTGAGTCTCTTTCTCTGTTAGGGTTGATAGTGCTTGGCGGCGGCTAACCCCTAGCATAGAGGTCGAGTATGCGTCTCTCTGTTTCCTTTCCATCCTCTTTTGTTCATAGGATGCATGGACATTTCTGCTGAGCTGTTTGGAAGAAAGAGGACGGGCCGACGCTCCGACCCCGGCGAACTAAGGTTGCCGGGGGCTGCAGATCCAAAGATCCGACCACGGCAAGACAAGGTTGCCGGGGGCTACAAGACTAGATAAGTCTTTCATCCCCTACTCCTCACTCCCGTATGAAACTTGAGCGTACGAGACTTCCCTCGCTCTTATACCCTCATGCTCCCTTTTTCCTTGCATCCAACAAACTTTATTTTTGGACCAGAACTCGGTAGTAGTGTGATGGGAAAGGAGCAGACGAATGGCCTAATCCTACTCTGCTCCTACTTCCGGCAAGGGCGTGAATTTGGTCGAGCTATAGAGCAGGAAGACGGCAAGGCCTGTTGCCGGGGTACGATGTTTATCTTAAAGATAACAAGGATCCGTTCCTTGGTGTGGCCCCTGCCCACGCACAAAAGAAACCCGGCAAACACCCTTCTCTCCATTAATACATTGTAAACAAGTACAATTCATACAGAATGCATACATGAGCAAGGGGATTACAAGACTTATATCTTCAAAGGCCCGTATGCTTAAAAACTGAAAAGAGATAAGATGCCCGTAATCCCTTTCTTGTCCCTCTCCTCAGGAAATGGAACAAGATGGCAAAAGGTCACATGGAGCGCCTAGGCGAAGCGCGAACAACAGAAAGCACCAAGAGAACATCCCGGTGGCGGTCCCGAAGAAGGCTGGTGATGATGGCGTCGGGAGAAGAGCTGAAAGATGAGGTAGCGGGCCAGCAACACGCGAGAAAGGCATTTGATAACCGCATACTCCGACTTGACGGCCGCCACCCACCTTCTTCGTCTTCTCCGGCCCCCAACACCAATCGCCCAAGGAGGCGAGCCAGAGAAGTTCGAGGGGCTGGCGATGCAGATGATGGTGCTGCCGGCATCGCCCAGGGACGGTGTGTCTGACGCCTAGTCGGGCCCGTCATCCTCCCGCCTGCTGCCCTCGTCGTCGCTGTCACTGTCCTCCCATCACTGTCGCTCGGGGAGGAGTTTTCGTCATCGGTCGAGCTCTCCGCATAGCACACTAGCCTGTGTCCCGAGCGTCTGAAGACCTTGACGGAGAGCAGATCGCTCTCCGCCAACTTGAAGCAGAGGACGTGCCCCTTCATCAAGAAGTGGGCACGCGAAGGTCTTCCACCCCCGGTGGAGAAGCATTACATGAGGGGCGGGGAACTTGGTGTTCACCCACATGGCGCCGTTGCAACACCCCTCCATGTGAAGCCTTAGCCTCGATGGCTGGTCGACCTCCAACACCCTCGCGAACGCTTCAGGAAGACGGAGGCGACTGCGCGGCGGCTCGCGCAGTTGCAAAATGAACTCCAACACCGTGTCCCCGACATGGCCGCATGGTGAAGCAGGAGGAGACTGCGGAGGAGATGGAGACAGAGATGATGATAACGCGGGTGTCCCCATCCTCGCCCACCTTTGCCTCGACCACCTCGCAGACCACGCCCCCGGCTGGCGCCTCTACCTCTAGCATGGCCTTCATCTTGGGCGTCCGGCTCTTTTTTGACCACCGCCGCCCTCTGACGAGAGAAAGACCTGGTTGCCTCCGCAGGGGCACGGCCACGGCCACACCCTGCCGCCATGACTTGGGAAGGAAAGGGATCGGACTGGCAGAGGATGAGCGGGGCGGGGAGCAATATCCCTCTCCCCTTCTTTATAGGAGAGCGAGACCAGGCAAGCCTGAAGGCGACCACCTGAATCAACCAATCCAGTCGCCGGAGGCACAAGGAAATAAGACCGACCCGCTGCCCCAATCAGCAGCGCCCGGCCCCCCGCCCCGGCGTTAAAGTCCGCACCCTCTGCGTCCACCGTCGGCCCTCCCCGATGCATGAGGGGCATGTGGCAGGCAGATCGGGATTCAGATGGCGCGTGGTACGACCGTTTCGCGCCCCGTGATCATGGGGCGACCCAAGTCCACTTAGTAAATGAGCCGCGCCCCCGCAACTTTCTCTATTTTTTATGAGGAGAATGCAAACCGCCTCTTTACTATTTGGAACCACGGGGTGATGCAAGCGTGCTGCAGTCACCCCACGCACGACCCCCAAGTCATGCGTAGATCGTGGGGAAGCGCAACCACCAGACGAGTTACTGCAGTAAAAAGAATCCGGCCCCCACTGCCCGCGCACCGTTCTGGGCCTAG
This sequence comes from Secale cereale, assembly GCA_902687465.1. Classification (NCBI taxonomy): domain Eukaryota; kingdom Viridiplantae; phylum Streptophyta; class Magnoliopsida; order Poales; family Poaceae; genus Secale; species Secale cereale. The sequence continues at coordinate 248,365,599 of LR738711.1, forward strand.
CCCAACAACGCGTCGCGCCTATGTATGGCCCAGGCCCGGGGGCTCCTGTCGGTGTACCAAAGTAGGGCCCTCCTTTGTACCCCTTACTTGTGCATCGGCAGTCAGAGCCAAGCCTGCGGCCACACCTAACAGGGCAAAGGAGGGAAACCAAAGCACAAGACTACCAGAGCAGCACCAAGACAGTGGTGCAAGAAGGCCCGGCTCCAAGATAGGCTTCCCCCGACAAGACCCTTGCCGGGGCGGCCTGCACGACCCCGGCAAGAACCCCTGCTGGGGCAACTCACCCGACGCCTCCGTTGCAGCTACCCTTGAGCCTAGGAGCTCCGGCACCATCAACAATGTTGGAACCAAGGCTCGGGAAGCGCCTACGTGATGGCATGCAGATCCTTGTAAAGACAAGGATCTACTAATCCTAAGATGAGAACCAGAAGACAAGACGACCACAAGGCTCCTTGCCGAGGATGCCCACGAGGCCCCGGCAAGGCTCCTTACCAAGGACACCCCCGAAGCCCCGGCAAGCCTCTTGCCGAGGACGCTCATAGAGGCCCCGGCAAGACCCTTGCCGTGAACAGATGCAAGACCGCGGCAAGCCCTTGCCACCCCATCGTCGCCTCAGCTCGGTGGCCGACCCACTAGCTCAGGCAAGTACCCACGTGGCGGTACATGGTTCCTGATCCAGCTAGTCAAGCACCTGCGTGGTGGCATGCAGATCTTTGTGAAGACCCTACCACCACGCCATCTCAGCTGCCTGCCCCGTTGGCCTAGATGCGCGTCGCAACCAGACGGGGCGGCAGCGGACGGGACGGGCCTCGTTCCCGTCCTCGATAAAGCAAGTGGACAGCTAAGTAGCGCATTTGATGTTGATACGTCCAAAACGTATCTATAATTTCTGCTTGCTCCATGCCACTTTTGGGTGATATTGCTATGATATTCATACACTTCCATACACTTTTGATCATATTTGGACTAACTTACTAATCCAGTGCACCCTGGTGCCAGTTTCTATTTTCGGCTGTTTTTGTATTTCAGGTTTTCACGTTTCGAGAACTGCCCAGAAAAATACAGAAAAAATATATAAAAAATCAGCGTTCCGGGAACGACACTGCTTCCGAAGGGGAGCCTAGGGGGGGCACAGGGGCTCCAGGCGCCCTGTGGGCGCCCCCCCTGGGCCGCGCCGGGGGGCGCCTCGGCCCCCCGAGAGCCCCCCGGTGCCCTACTTTGGCAGATATTTAAAGGGTCTCCCGTAACCCTTGAAACAGGACTTCTTTTTGCGATCCCATCTCTGTTCCGCCGCCGCCGCCGCTTCCAAGATCGGGAGCACTAGGAGAACTCTTCCCGGCACCCTACCGGAGGGGAGGATCACCTCCGGGAGCTTCTCCACCACCATGGACGCCTCCCGGATGACTCGTGAGTAGTCTCCCTTGGACCATGAGTCCATGACCAGTAGCTATGTGATGTTCTCCTCCCGTTCTTGTGCTTCACTAATTAGTCCTCGTGAGCTGCCCTACATGATCGAGGCACCTATGTAATCCTTATGCTGTTGCTATGTTGAGTTTGCTGGGATCCGATGGATTATGAGATTATGTTTAGATTGATCTTGAGTAATATATTTGATTCACCTCTTTTATATTTTAGTTCATAAGTAATTCTTGCATGTTCTCCGTTGTTATTTATTGCTTTGGCCAAGTAGTAGGTAGTGACTCCAAGAGGGAACGTTATGCTCGATTGTGGGTTCATGCCCCTCGATGACTAGCTTGAGTGACAGAAACATGAGTCTAGGGGATGTGCTGTTGCCACAAGGGGGAAACAACGGCGCTTGTGCCCGCGGGTGCAAGGATTGTTTACTTTATGCAAAGTTCTTTTAATGCAGTTGTCTGTTGCATTGAGTTTACACTATGGGTGGGACTCGCAACTTAATACCAACGAGATGTTCTGGATAGATATCTCAAGGTGGATGATTAGTAGTAGATGCAGATGGATTTCAGTCTACTTACTTTGGTGTACCGCCCATGCTTTGAACCTCAAACTTTCTTGCAATGTAATCAGCATTGGTTTGCGTTCGTGGTCCTGTCAATTGCCTAGCTGTAATTTGTTACCTCACATAGCTGTTTTATCGTCTTTTGGGAGAGAGACATCACTAGTGAACATCATGAGACTCCGGTCCATATTACCATCATTGATCACATACACTATTTACTTTTCCGCTATTTTACTTACTATTGCAAAACACTATCTATCACTACTATCATATTGCTTTTAACCCTTTGTGAACTACAAGGCCGGAGAGATTGACAACCTCTCTGTACTCGTTGGGAGCAAAGTTATTTGTATCTGTGTGCAGGTCCACGTTGATTGCTATATGCGCCGTTAGCAATTGACACCTACCTGTTGAACCTAGGAGTCTCTGGGGATTCGATCCTTGGCATCTTTGCTAGGGGAAAACACTTCTATTTACTGCATCTTACACATTCCACTTGGGGTAATCCAACGAGGGGTTCGAGGCCCATCAAGGAGTATTTTCTGGCGCCGTTGCCGGGGACTCCACTCTTCAGGATAGGGGAGTTGCATGCTATCTTTTACCTTTGCTTTTTAGTCTTGCTAGTTTACCTTTCATTATTTGCTTTAGGTTCTTTTATCGAAAATCACAAAAATAGTTATCTTGCTTGCTTGCTACAATGGGTTCCACCGAGAACACCAAGTTGTGTGACTTCACTAGTCACAACAACGATGACTTTATCAGCCACCTATCACTACACCTGCCACTTCAGCACCTTCATATGAAATTAAACCTGCTTTACTGAACTTAGTCATGAAAGACCAATTCTCCGGTGCTGGAGATGATGCTGCTTTACACTTGAACAACTTTGTAGAACTTTGTGATATGCAAAAGTACCAAGAAATAGATGGTAATATTGTTAAGCTTAAGCTTTTTCCTTTCTCTTTGAGAGGAGGAGCTAAAATTTGGTTTCAGTCTTTGCCTAGAAATAGCATAGATTCATGGGACAAGTGCAAAGATGCTTTTATTGGAAAATACTATCCAGCTGCTAAAATTATCCAACTTAGAAGTAACATCATGAATTTTAAACAATTGGATAATGAACATGTTGCCCAAGCTTGGGAACGTATGAAGTCTCTTATCAAGAACTGCCTACTCACGGTTTGACTACTTGGATGGTTATCCAAACTTTTTATGCAGGCTTGAACTTTACCTCGCGGAACTTGTTAGATTCGGCCGCGGGAGGAACTTTTATGTCAACTACACTTGGTGCTGCCACAAAGCTTCTCGATGAGATGATGACCAATTATTCCCAATGGCACACCGAACGCGCTCCAACAGGTAGGAAGGTAAACTCTGTCGAGGAGATTTCCTCCCTCAATGAAAAAGTTGACTTGATCATGTCTCTACTTTCGAAGCAATCTACTGTTGATCCTCGTGATGTTCCTTTGAATTCTTTGATTGCTCAAGAACAAGTAGATGTTAACTTTATCTCTAGAAACAATTTCAACAACAATGCTTATAGGAGTAACTTTGGTAACAATTCTAGACCGTTCCCCTCTAACTCTTATGGGAACAACAATGCTTATCCTAGTACCAAGAACTCCAACACTGAACTAGAGAGCATGCTTAGAGATTTCATCACTACCCAAAAAGCCTTTAATAAGAATGTAGAAGAGAGAATACATAAACTAGATGATCTTTCTTTTAAGGTAGACCACTTAGCCAATGAGTTAAAGTTGCTAAAAATTGAAACTTCTTCTCTTAAGGAGAAGGAAGTCATCCCTATTAATGCTACTCAAGTGCAAATCAATGAAAATATTAGGATGCTAGCTAAGCTTAAAGAGAGATGGGCTAGAGAAAGGGAGGAAGAGGAAAGAATTAAGAGCCTTCCTACCCACCACACTGTTGCTACTATCCAAGTTATTGAGAATGTTCACACTCTTAGCACCCAATGTACTCCTGGTCCCAATGGACCTATTAATGGTGATGCTATGTCAACTACCAAACAGGTGAGCCTTAAGGACACCTCTACCACTTTACTTGATGCTCGTGACCTTGATTTTGATAATTGCACTCTTACCGAAGTTATTGATTTCCTTTACAAAATGTCTAGAGATCCCCGCACTAGCACGCTTAACCTTGCCTTCACAGAGCATATCACTAATGCTCTCATCAAAGCTAGGGAGGAGAAACTTAGAGTAGAGGCCTCCATACCTAGAAAGCTAGAGGATGGTTGGGATCCTATGATAAAAATTTATTTGAATGACTTCTCTTGTTATGCATTATGTGATGTTGGTGCTAGTACCTCTGTTATGCCCAAAAGGATATATGATATGCTTAAATTGAAACCTTATGATTCTTGTTCTTTTGGTGTTCGTCTCGTTGATTCTTCCATAAAGAAACCTTTGGGGAGGATCCACAATGTTCTTATTGTTGTCAATGATAATTATGTGCCCGTTGATTTCACTATTATGGATATTGAATGTGATCCTTCATGTCCAATTATTTTGGGACGTCCCTTTTTGCGCACCGTTGGTGCTGTCATTGACATGAAAGAGGGTAATATAAAATTTCAGTTTCCTCTCAAGAAAGGGATGGAACACTTCCCTCGTAAGAAGGTCAAGTTACCTTTTGAGTCCGTTGTACGGGCTAGTTATTCTTTTACTCTTGATAAAACTTGATCTATGCATTATGCCTAGCTTAAAGGCATAAAAGAAAGCGCTTTTGGGAGGCAGCCCACATGAATAAAAAATTTTCTTTTGTTGTGTCTTGATGTTGTTTACTGCTGTAGCATCATCATTGTATCTTTGCTTTTCATATTTGTGCCAAGTATAGCCTCTGATTGCTAGAAAGTTCAAAAGTTGTGAGGTGCTGTCCAGGAAACAGATTCTGTCCTTGGATAGAAAAATTCGTATAAAATCACCAGATCATCTTTTTGGTCTGAATTTTTTTGACAGCGTTCTCTATATAATTGTCTTTCATTCGTCAGTTCTGAGTTTTTTTATTTGAGTTGCAGAAGTATCCCCAACAGGTCAATTACTTCCTGATGTTCTGTTTTTCACAGATTCTGTCCTGTTTTGCCTTACCTTCACTTTGCAAATTAAGAACTTGTTTTTTCTTTGCAAAAACCTTTTGGCAATCTTGAGAAACAGTAGAACTTCAAGAATATCCTTATTTCCAGCAAGGTATAATTATTTTATTAAGGGTACTAACCTCGCTAATCAGATTATGAATGAGTTATGTATGAAGGGAGTTTTCAAGTGTGCGAGGGAAGATGATAAAAAGATTCAGGAGTGTCAAGCGCTCAAGCTTGGGGATGCCCCCATGCACCCCCAAGAAATATTCAAGGAGACTCAAGCGTCTAAGCTTGGGGATGCCCCCCGTGCATCCCCTTCTCCATCAACATTATCAGTTCGTCTTTCGTTCCGCTATATTTTTATCACTTCATGTGTTATGTGCTATGCTTGGAGCGTCTTGCTTTTAGTTTTCTTTTTAGTTTTTCATAACGAGTCGGAACCCAGCATTCCTTTATGTGGGAGAGAAACACGCTCCACTTCTACCTAGAACATTACATAGAATTTTCATGCCTATCTATGCTGTGTGTGTTCTTTGTCTTTTTAATAGCTACTATCGTGCTTCGCTCTTAGTATTCATGCTTATCTTTTCGAAGAGCTTATATTTAGTTGGTTGCTTGAACTCTCTTTAATTACCATGCTCACCTTATTAAGAGAGTTTGCTTCCGTTACATGGGTTAATATGTCTATGATAAATATGCTACTTTCATGATGGTGCTTAGTAGTTCAGGTTTTCTTATGGTTAATCTCAGATAGCTGGGGGGGTTCCCAATGTGTCATTGGAGTACCAACTTGGTTTGTTTGCCTATGATGTGGTATGGTTTAGTAATATCTTCCTTCGAGAATTTATTTTGATTGACTTGGCTTATGCTCACGCATATTCAAGACTGTAAAAGAAAGTCTGTCAAGCCTTGATGATCTTTTGTTTCTAAGTAGCGATATAACTACCATGCCTGATTCAATATTGCTTTGTCGCTCTGCATGATTATGACCGTCATTGCTCTCTTAGTTGGTCGCTCCCAGTCTTTTGCTAACCTCCACCTGCACTAAGCAAATTAACCATGCAATACATAGCTCATGGGAAAGTAGCCTAAAAACTATTGTGGTAAAGAATATGTTGCTTATGTATCTTATTTCTTATGAGTTGCTTGCTGAGCGGTAACCATGTTTCTGGGGACGCCATCAACTGTCACACTTTTGTTGAATATCATGTGAGTTTCTATGCATGTTCGTCTTGTCTGAAGTAAGGGTGATTTACCGTGGGTTGAATTAATATGCATATTGTTAGAGAAGAACATTGGGCCGCCCACCAAAGCCATGCATCATGGTGGAAGTTTTAGCTTGGACCTTAATCCTCAATCTCTCATGAGAATATGCTTATGCATTAAAGAGGAGTCCATCATCTATTTTCTATGTTGTCCCGGTATGGATGTCCTCAAGTTGAGATTTATCAAAAACGAGAAATCGAATGCGATCTATCTCCTTGTACCTTTGTACAGGTGGCATAGAGGTACCCCTTTGTGACACTTGGTAAAAACATATGCAATGCAATGATAACCCATGGAGATCCGAGCTAATTAGGACAAGGAGCGGGCACTATTGGTATTCGATGCATGAGGCTTGCAACTTATAAGATGTTTTATACATGACACATATGAAGTACTACTACCGTTGACACAATTGCTTCCATGTTTCATAATAAAAAGCTCTAGCACTTCAAGCATCAACTACTGAGAGCATGATTGTCATTCTAAGTGTAATGTGCATTGTCCCAAAGTAGCATTGTCTTTTGCATGATTGTGATATCGTTTATTCTGAAATGATTGTATCTAGTCATCACTTAAACCTTGAAGGTGCCCTTGCATTTATGTTTTGCATCACTAAAAGGGGCAAGCTAGATATCACTTGATCATATTTTCACATCATGTTCATTGCAAATCTTTTTGATGTTCCAGTTTCATATTGTAAAACTTTCAGTCATTTGTGATTTTCTCTTGAGACAACTTAGTTACTTTAGAATCATTGTCTCAGTAAGCTTTTGACATATGACTATGAGAAAGTCTTATATGGTTAATAGCATGTCACCACAGAAATTATTCTTGTTATCATTTACCTACTCGAGGACGAGCAGGAATTAAGCTTGGGGATGTTGATACGTCCAAAACGTATCTATAATTTATGCTTGCCCCATGCCACTTTTGGGTGATATTGCTATGATATTCATACACTTCCATACACTTTTGATCATATTTGGACTAACTTACTAATCCAGTGCACCCCAGTGCCAGTTTCTGTTTTCGGCTGTTTTTGTATTTCAGGTTTTCACGTTTCGAGAACTGCCCAGAAAAATACAGAAAAAATATATAAAAAATCAGCGTTCCGGGAACGACACTGCTTCCGAAGGGGAGCCTAGGGGGGGCACAGGGGCTCCAGGCGGGAGGGGAGGATCACCACCGGGAGCTTCTCCACCACCATGGACGCCTCCCGGATGACTCGTGAGTAGTCTCCTTTGGACCATGAGTCCATGACCAGTAGCTATGTGATGTTCTCCTCCCGTTCTTGTGCTTCACTAATTAGTCCTCGTGAGCTGCCCTACATGATCGAGGCACCTATGTAATCCTTATGTTGTTGCTATGTTGAGTTTGCTGGGATCCGATGGATTATGAGATTATGTTCAGATTGATCTTGAGTAATATATTTGATTCACCTCTTTTATATTTTAGTTCATAAGTAATTCTTGCATGTTCTCCGTTGTTATTTATTGCTTTGGCCAAGTAGTAGGTAGTGACTCCAAGAGGGAACGTTATGCTCGATTGTGGGTTCATGCCCCTCGATGACTAGCTTGAGTGACAGAAACATGAGTCTAGGGGATGTGCTGTTGCCACAAGGGGGAAAATAACGGCGCTTGTGCCCGCGGGTGCAAGGATTGTTTACTTTACGCAAAGTTCTTTTAATGCAGTTGTCTGTTGCATTGAGTTTACACTATGGGTGGGACTCGCAACTTAATACCAGCGATGTTCTGGATAGATATCTCAAGGTGGATGATTAGTAGTAGATGCAGATGGATTTCGGTCTACTTACTTTGGCATGCCGCCCATGCTTTGAACCTCAACCTTTCTTGCAATGTAATCAGCATTGGTTTGCGTTCGTGGTCCTGTCAATTGCCCAACTGTAATTTGTTACCTCACATAGTTGTTTTATCGTCTTTTGGGAGAGAGACATCACTAGTGAACATCATGAGACTCCGGTCCATATTACCATCATTGATCACATACACTATTTACTTTTCTGCTATTTTACTTACTATTGCAAAACACTATCTATCACTACTATCATATTGCTTTTAACCCTTTGTGAACTACAAGGCCGGAGAGATTGACAACCTCTCTGTACTCGTTGGGAGCAAAGTTATTTGTATCTGTGTGCAGGTCCACGTTGATTGCTAATTGCGCCGTTAGCAATTGACACCTACCTGTTGAACCTAGGAGTCTCTGGGGATTCGATCCTTGGCATCTTTGCTAGGGGAAAACACTTCTACTTACTGCATCTTACACCTTCCACTTGGGGTAATCCAACGAGGGGTTCGAGGCCCATCAGATGCGTCTTGTCCCGTAATGGCATGAGATAAGCTTGTACAATGTGTACATTTCCACCTCCTGTGTTCCACTGTGGCAGCCCCTTTTTGACTATAAAAGGAGGCCCGAGGCATACTGGAGAAGGATTCAGATCTTTTGGACTAGACATGCACCATAGCTAGTTCAAGAAGTTCAAGAACACTCAAATACACATCAAAGCAGGACTAGGGTATTACGCATCTTTGCGGCCCGAACCTGGGTAAACGATCCATGTGCTGACTCCAAGACCCGCTCTTTGCACAACCCCGCACCCGTCAACCATAGAAGGGATTCCTGTGATACCATAGGTGTCGTTCCCCGACATAATATGATGGAAAATAGACCCGTGGGCTATAGGTTTCACTAGTGGCTTCTCTCAAGATAGCATATTTTACGGTGGGTGAACAAATTACTACCGAGAAATTGATAGAAAAGTGCATAGTTATGAGAATATCTAGGCATGATCATGTATATAGGCATCATGTCTGGGTCAAGTAGACCGAAACTATTCTGCATCTACTACTATTACTCCACACATCGACCGCTATCCAGCATGCATCTAGAGTATTAAGTTCATAAGAACAGAGTAACACATTAAGGAAGATGACTAATGTCTACTACTCAACCTTCTTCTTGTAGACGTTGTTGGGCCTCCAAGTGCAGAGGTTTGTAGGACAGTAGCAAATTTCCCTCAAGTGGATGACCTAAGGTTTATCAATCCGTGGAAGGTGTAGGATGAAGATGGTCTCTCTCAAACAACCTTGCAACCAAATAACAAAGAGTCTCTTGTGTCCCCAACACACCCAATACAATGGCAAATTGTATAGGTGCACTAGTCTGGCGAAGAGATGGTGATACAAGTGCAATATGGATAGTAGATATAGGTTTTTGTAATCTGAAAATATAAAAACAGCAAGGTAACTAAAGGTAAAAGTGAGCATAAACGGTGTTGCAATGATAGGAAACAAGGTCTAGGGTTCATACTTTCACTAGTGCAAGTTCTCTCAACAAGGATAACATAATTGGATCATATTACAAGCCCTCAACATGCAACAAAGAGTCACTCCAAAGTAACTAATAGCGGAGAACAAACGAAGAGATTATGGTAGGGTACGAAACCACCTCAAAGTTATTCTTTCTGATCGATCTATTCAAGAGCCCCTAGTAACGTTCAATCTATCATAGAGTTCGTACTAGAATAACACCTTAAGACACAAATCAACCAAAACCCTAATGTCACCTAGATACTCCATTGTCACCTCAAGTATCCGTCGGCATGATTATACGATATGCATCACACAATCTCAGAAACATCTATTCAACCAACACATAGAACTTCAAAGAGTGCCCCAAAGTTTCCACCGGAAAGTCAAGACGAAAACGTGTGCCAACCCCTATGCATAGATTCCCAAGGTCACGGAACCCGCAAGTTGATCACCAAAACATACATCAAGGGAATCACGTGATATACCATTGTCACCATAGGTAAGCACATGCAAGACATACATCAAGTGTTCTCAAATCCTTAAAGACTCAATCCGATAAGATAACTTCAAAGGGAAAACTCAATCCATTACAAGAGAGTAGAGGGGGAGAAGCATCATAAGATCCAACTATAATAGCAAAGCTCGCGATACATCAAGATCGTGCCATCTCAAGAACACGAGAGAGAGAGAGAGAGAGAGAGAGAGAGAGAGAGAGATCAAACACATAGCTACTGGTACATACCCTCAGCCCCGTGGGTGGACTACTCCCTCCTCGTCATAGAGAGCGCTGGGATGATGAAGGTGGCCACCGGTGAGGGTTCCCCCCTCCGGCAGGGTGCCGGAACGGGGTCTAGATTGGTTTTCGGTGGCTACAAAGGCTTTCGGCGGCGGAACTCTCGATCTAGGTTATTTTCCAGAGGTTTCTGTTTTATAGGATTTTTTGGCGTAGGGCACAAGTAAAGGGGGTCTCTGGGCTGTCCACGAGATAGGGGCACACCACCACTTGGGGTGGGTGCGGCCCCCACCCTCGTGGGCAGCATGTGGCTCTCCTGGCCCAACTCTTTTACTTCGGGGGCTTCTTTTGGTCCAAAAAATATCATAAAAAATTGGCACGTCAATTGGACTCCCTTTGGTATTCCTTTTCTATAAAACTCAAAAACAAGGAAAAAACAGAAGCTGTCACTGGGCATTAGGTTAATAGGTTAGTCCCAAAAATAATATAAAAGTGTATAACAAAGCCATTAAACATCCAAAACTTCATAAATAATAGCATGGAACAATAAAAAATTATAGATACGTTGGAGACGTATCAGCATCCCCAAGCTTAATTCCTGCTCGTCCTCGAGTAGGTAAATGATAAAAACAGAATTTTTGATGTGGAATGCTAACCAACATAGTTTTCAATGTAATTCTCTAAATTGTGGCATGAATGCTCAGATCTGAAAGATTCAAGACAAAAGTCTATATTGAATTAAGAAATAATAATACTTTAAGCATACTAACAAAGCAATCATGTCTTCTCAAAATACCATGGCTAAAGAAAGTTATCCCTACAGAATCATATAGTCTGGCTATGCTCCCTCTTCATCACACAAAATATTCATATCATGCACAACCCCGGTTTCAGCCAAGCACTTGTTTTCATACTCAATTATTTCAAACCTTTCAACTTTCACGCAATACATGAGTGTGAGCCATGGATATAGCACTATGGGTGGAATAGAGTGGTGGTTGTGGAGAAGACAAAAAGGAGGGAAATAATCTCACATTAAGTCGACGTATCAACGGGCTATGGAGATGTCCATCAATAGATATCAAAGTGAGTGAGTAGGGATTGCCATGCAACAGATGCACTAGAGCTAAAAATGTGTGAAAGCTCAACAAAAGAAACTAAGTGGGTGTGCATCCAACTTGCTTGCTCATGAAGACCTAGGGTATTTGAGGAAGCCCATCATTGGAATATACAAGCCAAGTTCTATAATGAAAATTCCCACTAGTATATGAAAGTGACTAAACATGAGACTCTCTATCATGAAGAACATGGTGCTACTTTGAAGCACAAGTATGGAAAAAGATAGTAGCAATTGTCCCTTTTCTTTTTTTTTCTTTTTTTGGGCATTTCTTTTTTTCTTTGGCCTTTCCTTCTCTATTTTTTGGAGGGGCTTTCTTTATTTAGCCTTTCATCACATGGGACAATTCTCTAATAATGATGATCATCACACTTATATTGAATTACAACTCGATATTACAACTCAATACTAGAACAAAGTATGACTCTATATGAATGCCTCCGCGGTGTACCGGGATGTGCAATGAATCAAAAGTGACATGTATGAAAAGTTATGCATGGTGGCTTTGCCACAAATACGATTTCAATTACATGATCATGCATGGCAATATGACAATATGAAGCGTGTCATATGAACGGAACTGTGGAAAGTTGCATGGCAATATATCTCGGAATAGCTATGGAAATGCCATGATAGGTAGGTATGGTGGGTGTATGGTACCGGCGAAAGTTGCGCGGTACAAGAGAGGCTAGCAATGGTGGAAAGGTGAGAGTGTGTATGATCCATGGACTCAACATTAGTCATAAGAACTCATATACTTGTTGCAAAAATTTACGATTCATCAAAACAAAGCAATCAACGCATGCCCCTAGGGGGGAGGTTGGTAGGAGTTAACCATCGCGCGCCCCCGACCTCCACACAAAGGATGACACTCTACAAATACCTCATGCTCTAACTTCGTCACATAGCGGTTCACCATACCTGCATGCTACGGGAATCACTAACTTTAACACAAGCATTTCTCAATTTCATAATAACTCCACTAGCATGACTCTAATATCACTATCCTCATATCTCAAAACAATTATCAAGCATCAATTCTTCTCATCATATTCAATGCACTTAATGTGAAAGTTTTTACTACATTGATCTTGGATGTCTATCATGTGAAGGCTAGTTTTATAGCCAAAGAACATTACCATGCTTTTCTAATAGACTCTCAAAAGGATAAAAGTGAAGCATGAGAGATCAACAATTTCTACAAAATATAATTACCACCGTGCTTTAAAAGATATAAGTGAAGCACTAGAGCAAAAACTATCCAACTTACAAGATATAAGTGAAGCACATAGAGTGTTCTAACAATTCCTAGGCCATATTTGTCTCTCTCAAAAAGGTGTGTCCAGCAAGGATAATTGTGGCAAACTATCAAGCAAAGACTCAAATTATACAAGACGCTCCAAGTAAAACACATATCATGTGGTGAATAAAAATATAGGTCCGAGTATAGTTACCGATGGATGAAGACGAAAGAGGGGATGCCTTCCCGGGGCATCCCCAAGCTTAGGATTTTGGTTGTCCTTGAATTTTACCTTGGGGTGCCTTGGGCATCCCCAAGCTTAGGCTCTTTCCACTCTTTGTTCCATAGTCCATCAAAGTAATACTCAAAACTTGAAAACTTCACAACACAAAACTTAGACAAAAATCTCGTGAGCTCCGTTAGTATAAGAAAACAAACCACTACTCAAAGGTACTGCAATGAATTCATTATTTGTTTATATTGGTGTTAAACCTACTGTATTCCAACTTCTCTATGATTCATACTTCCCAATACTACTCATAGATGCATTGCAATAAGCAAACAACACACGAAAAACAGAATCTGTCAAAAACAAAACAGTCTGTAGTAATCTGTAACTTTCACATACTTCTATAACTCCAATAAAATTGAAATAAATTGGTAAACGTGAGGAATTTTCCTATTAATTATATGCAAAAATAATCAACTAAATAGCACACCCAGCAAAATCTGGTGACCATTCTAGTGAGCGCTAACGATTCTGTTTTTCACAGCAAGATCATATAAACTTCATACAAGTCTTCCCAAAGGTTCTACTTGGCACAAACACTAATTAAAACACAAAACCACATCTAAACAGAAGCTAGATGCATTATTTATTCCTAAACAGAGGCAAAAGCAAAGAAAATAAAATTGGTTTGTCACCCAACAAGCGTTATAGTTTAACGCCCCTAGCTAGGCATGATGATTTCAATGATGCTCACATAAAAGATAAGAATTGAAACATAAGGAGAGCATCATGAAGAATGTGACTAGCACATATAAGTCTAACCCACTTCCTATGCATAGGGATTTTGTGAGCAAACAACTTATGGGAACGATAATCAACTAGCATAGGAAGGGAAAACGAGCATAACTTCAAGATTTTATGCACATAGAGAGGAAACTTGATATTATTGCAATATGTAGAAGCATATGATCCTCTCTCATAATAATTTTCAGTAGCATCATGAATGAATTCAACCATGTAACCAACACATAAAGCATTGTTTTCATGATCTACTTGCATAGAAATTTTACTACTCTCCACATAAGCAAATTTATTCTCATCAATAGTAGTGGGAGCAAACTCAACAAAATAACTATCATGTGAAGCATACTCCAATTGAAAATTAAAATCATGATGACAAGTTTCATGGTTATCTTTATTCATTATAGCATATGTGTCATCACAATAATCATCATAGATAGCAACTCTGTTCTCATAATCAATTGGAACCTCTTCCGAAATAGTGGATTCATCACTAAATAAAGTCATGACCTCTCCAAATCCACTTTCATCAATATAAGAATCATAAATAGGAGGCATGCTTTCATCATAATAAATTTGCTTATCCAAACTTGGGGGACTAAACATATCATCTTCATCAAACATAGCTTCCCCTAGCTTGTGGCTTTGCATATCATTAGCATCATGGATATTCACAGAATTCATACTAACAACATTGCAATCATGCTCATCATTCACATATTTTAAGCCAAGAATTCTATGTAATTCTTGTTCTAGTACTTGAGCACAATTTTCCTTCCCATCATTTTCACGAAAGATATTAAAAAAGATGCATGAAGCATATGAGATAACCTTAATTCCAATTTTTCTGTAGTTTTCTTTTATAAACTAAACTAGTGATAAAAAAGAAACTAAAAGATTCGATTGCAAGATCTAAAGATATACCTTCAAGCACTAACCTCCCCGGCAACGGCGCCAGAAAAGAGATTGATGTCTACTACTCAACCTTCTTGTAGACGTTGTTGGGCCTCCAAGTGCAGAGGTTTGTAGGACAGTAGCAAATTTCCCTCAAGTGGATGACCTAAGGTTTATCAATCCGTGGGAGGCGTAGGATGAAGATGGTCTCTCTCAACCAACCCTGCAACCAAATAACAAAGAGTCTCTTGTGTCCACAACACACCCAATACAATAGCAAATTGTATAGGTGCACTAATTCGGCGAAGAGATCGTGATACAAGTGCAATATGGATAGTAGATATAGGTTTTTGTAATCTGAAAATATAAAAACAGCAAGGTAACTAAAGGTAAAAGTGAGCATAAACGGTGTTGCAATGATAGGAAACAAGGCCTAGGGTTCATACTATCACTAGTGAAAGTTCTCTCAACAAGGATAACATAATTGGATCATATTACTAGCCCTCAACATGCAACAAAGAGTCACTCCAAAGTAACTAATAGCAGAGAACAAACGAAGAGATTATGGTAGGGTACGAAACTACCTCGAAGTTATTCTTTCTGGTCGATCTATTCAAGAGTCCGTAGTAACGTTCAATCTATCACAGAGTTCGTAATAGAATAACACCTTAAGACACAAATCAACCAAAACCCTAATGTCACCTACATACTCCATTGTCACCTCAAGTATCCGTGGGCATGATTATACAAATATGCATCACACAATCTCAGAAACATCTACTCAACCAACACATAGAACTTCAAAGTGTGCCCCAAAGTTTCCACCGGAAAGTCAAGACGAAAACATGTGCCAACCCCTATGCATAGATTCCCAAGGCCACGGAACCCACAATTTGATCACCAAATCATACATCAAGTGAATCACGTGATATCCCATTGTCACCACAGATAAGCACATGCAAGACATACATCAAGTGTTCTCAAATCCTTGAAGACTCAATCCGATAAGATAACTTCAAAGGGAAAACTCAATCCATTACAAGAGAATAGAGGGGGAGAAGCATCATAAGATCCAACTATAATAGCAAAGCTCGCGATACATCAAGATCGTGCCATCTCAAGAACACGAGAGAGAGAGAGATCAAACACATAGCTACCGGTACATACCCTCAGCCCCAACGGTGGACTACTCCCTCCTCGTCATGGAGAGCGTCGGGATGATGAAGATGGCCACCGGTGAGGGCTCCCCCCTCCGGTAGGGTGCCGGAACAGAGTCTAGATTGGTTTTCGGTGGATACAGAGGCTTTCGGTGGCGGAACTCCCGATCTAGGTTATTTTCCGGAGGTTTCTGTATTTATAGGATTTTTGGCGTAGGGCACAAGTCAGGGGGGTCCCCGGGCTGTCCACGAGATAGGGGCACACCACCACTTGGGGTGGGCGCGCCCCCCACCCTCGTGGGGAGCCCGTGGCTCTCCTGGCCCAACTCTTTTACTTTGGGGGCTTCTTTTGGTCCAGAAAAAATCATCAAAAATTGGCACGTCAATTAGACTCCGTTTGGTATTCCTTTTCTATAAAACTCAAAACAAGGAAAAATCAAAAGCTGGCACTGGGCTCTAGGTTAATAGGTTAGTCCCAAAAATAATATAAAAGTGTATAACAAAGCCCATTAAACATCCAAAACATCATAAATAATAGCATGGAACAATCAAAAATTATAGATACGTTGGAGGCGTATCAATGACATGATGTATAGGGATAAACTCAAGCAATATGATATAAACCCCTTTTTTATCCTCGATGGCAACAATACAATACGTGCATTGCTACCCCTGGTGTCACTGGGAAAGGACACCGCAAGATTGTACCCAAATCTAAGCACTTCTCCCATTGCAAGAAAGATCAATGTAGTAGGCCAAACCAAACTGATAATCCGAAGGGACTTGCAAAGATATTAAATCATGCATATAAGAATTCAGAGAAGAATCAAATATTGTTCATAGATAATCTTGATCATAAACCCACAATTCATCAGATCTTGACAAACACACCACAAAAAGTATTACATCAAATAGATCTTTAAGAAGATCGAGGAGAACTTAGTATTGAGATCCAAAGAGGGAGAAGAAGCCATCTAGCTAATAACTATGGACCCGAAGGTCTGTGGTAAACTACTCACACATCATCGGAGAGGCTATGGTGTTGATGTAGAAGCCCTCCGTGATCGATTCCCCCCTCCGGCGGAGCACCGGAAAAGGCCCCAAGATGGGATTTCACGGGTACAGAAGGTTGTGGCGGTGGATCGGATGTTTTTAGGGCATATGAGTATATATAGGCTGAAGAAGTACATTGGTGGAGCTACGTCATACGTCCAAAATGCATCACTATTTTATATCATAATTCATCCTTATTCATTGATATATTTCACATTACGATGATGTTCTTATGTTGTTTTGGCCTATTTTACACAGTTTACAACTTTCCGGTGCCGAAGCAGCACACGCAAGATTCAGCTGTAAAAAGTGGACGCTGAGTTGCTGAAGAAGAATACCTCCAAATTACCTGAAAATCGACGGAGGGTATTTTCCAGAAGGATCACGAAGATACGCAAAAGAGCAACCAGAGGGGGGCCACAGGGTGCCCAGGCGGGCACCTGGCGCGGCCCCCACCCTGGCCGCGCCAGGAGGGCGCCTGGAGCCCCTGGCCCACTCCAGGCTCCCCCCCTCTGGCCTATATACTCCTCGTCATCCAGAAACCCTAGAAGGGGGAGAGTTTATGGAGTTCCGCCGCCCCTCCGTGGTGGAAACCTACAGAGAAGAAAAGCCATCTCCGGCGGGCAGATTCCGCCGGGGAGATCACCTCCCGGAAGGGGAGATCATCGCCATCGTCATCACCATCGTCACGGGCATCATCGAGATCATCATCAACATCATCCCCAACATCAGCACCATCTCCATCTTCATCCAATCTCATCTCACAATTGCAACGTGTGTTGTAATCCGTACTATCTATCCTCTCTACCCTATCGGTGTTGATTACTACTTTGTGGTGAATGCTATTGAGTTTTGTTGGAGAAATATCATTGTGTCCAGATTGTTTATCATCCATCTATCTCCACTGATCATGATCTCTTTTATGTCTTGTGAGTAGTTACTTTAGTTCTTGAGGACATGGGAGAAGTCTTGTTGTTAGTAGTCATATGATGTTGAAGTAATATGTGCTGTTTGATACTTAAGTTGTGTTGTTATTTTCCTAGTGGTGTTGTGTGAGTCGAACACTCAACACTTCGCCTTATTAAGGACCTAGGGGAATACATTGTGTACAAAGAATGCTTACGGTGGGTTGCCGGAGTGACAGAAACCTGAACCCCAGTTCGCACGCTTTTGCACAAGGGAACAATGGATCATCGATCGTATTGCTATGGTTAGGCTTTTGCCTTAAATACTACCTTGTATTTGCAGATGCTTGCAAGGTGTTTAATCATAAGAGTGCACTCATCTTAGTCTAGAGGGTGTACTAGCATAGATCCACCCACTCAACACTTATCAACACATCACATAGTACCGATACAAAATATGGCGAAAGCACATGACTACCTCTCCCGTGTGTCCTCAAGTACACTTTAGCCTTTATAAGTTCAGTTGCTAGGCCTCTCCTTTGCTCGGAAAGGATTGGGCCACTTGTTACTCTCCAGTGCCTTTTACTTTGCTCGCTTTTACTTTCCTGTTGCTTATATCAAGAAAACCCCTAAAAAGTTATCTTTCAGTGCTTGCAGTTATTCCTTGCTCATAATCACTTATCAATACCTTCTGCTCCTCGTTGGGTTCGACACTCTTACTTATCGAAAACGCTGCAATAGATCCCTTACGGTTGTGGGTCATCAAGTACCGTTTTCTGGCGCCGTTGCCGGGGAGTGTGGCGCTATTGGTAACTGAAGCTGGTAAGGAAGTTTTTATATTTCTGTTTTTATTTTGATGTTGCTGCTCTTTGTCCTTATGGACAACCTTGCTATTGGATCGTTGCTTGTGGGAAGACGCCCCACATCTGTGGTGGTTGCTCCTCCCCCTACTGAAATTGTGCCCTATAAAATACCAGCTAGTATTATCGATTATGTTTTGGCTAATCGTTATGCAGGAGACAGACATCACGGTGAACACTTGCTATATCTGTCACAACTATGTTCATTATTTAAGCTTGCAGGTGTATCAATGGAGTTTGTCATGAGGAAACTGTTCTCCGTATCGCTTATAGATAAAGCTTCAGATTGGTATAAGCTTCTCGATAACTCACACTTGCTTGATTGGCAAGAGCTTATGTCTCTCTTTTATACCAAGTTTTATCCTCTTCATGAAATTCATCGAGACAGGAACTATATCTATAACTTTAGGTCTCGTGACGGAGAAAGCATTGCTCAAGCTTGGGGGAGATTGAAGTCCCTAATGCTCAAATGTCCTATTCATGAGCTCCCCAATAAAATTATACTTACAAATTTTTATGCCAGGCTTTCTCGTCAGGATAAGAAGATGCTGGATGCCTCCTCTAGTGGGGTATTTCAGACAAAGAGCGTTGAAGAAAGGTGGGATCTCATTGAAAGGATCCAGAGCAATACCGAAGATTAGGAAATCGATAAAGGTATTGAACCCGCTATAAATTATGAGCATGATTATATTGAGAGCTATGTGAAAACTGATTACTTCAATACCCTTTTCTCTAAGATTGGTCTTGATTCCCATCTAATGATTGATTTCTGTAAGGATTTTGCCTCTCACGTTGATTCTTTTAAAAAGAAGAGAGATCAGCATCATGAACCTTTCAAAGAGTTACCTGTTGATATTCATGTTGCTGACTCTATTTTGCCTGCAGTTATATATGAAAAGCCTCCTTTTCCCGAAAGGATAAGGGAGCACTCTCTTGTGACAGGCATAATAAATAAAAGTGAGAGAAGAATTGATGAGCCTGAGGACCAGATCAAGGTCGATCCTCAAGTTGCATTGGTTAAAGACCTTGTTACTAATGATGTTTTGGATTCCAATGTAAAATTTTTTGCTGTTTCCTCTAACCTTGTCACAGCCAAGAATAAAGGCACAATTTCAGGTACTCCAGTAGTATCTGTTAAAATAGGAGATCACAATTATTATGGGCTATGCGATTTGGGATCGAGTGCTAGTGCTATCCCCTATTCACTTTATCAAGAGATCATCGGTGAGATTTCACCTTGTGAACTTGAAGAAGTTGATGTTACCATTCATCTTGCAAACAGAGCAACTATCTCTCCTATCGGAATTGTGAGAGATGTTGAAGTCCTATGTGGAAAGGTAAAATACCCTACCGACTTTCTAGTACTTGGTTCAGTGAGGGACAAATTTTGTCCTATTATTTTTGGTAGACCTTTTCTCAGAACTTGTGGAGCTATAATAGATTGCAAGAAAGGTAAAGTTTCTGTTGAATTCAATGGTGAGCCATATGAATTTAACTTTTCTAAGTTCTCTAAGAAGCCTTGTGGTACCGATTTACCTAGTGATGATAAAATTATTGAAAGTATTGCTTCTATTGCTATTCCCCCTAATGATCCTTTGCAGCAATATATGGAGGACCACGAGAATGATTTGCATATGCAGGAAAGAAATGAACTAGATGAAATATTCTTGAGACAACCTGCTATCCTGAAGCACAACCTTCCGGTTGAACCTTTGGGAATCTTATCAAAACCAAAAGAAGACCCGGTGTTCGATCTTAAACCTCTTCCCGATACGCTCAAGTATGCTTATTTAGATGAAAAGAAAGTATATCCTATTATTATCAACTCTAACCTTTCAGGATATGAAGAAGAGCAACTATTGGAAGTACTTCTTAAACACCGAGGTGCAATTGGCTATACCCTTGATGACCTTAAGGGGATTAGTCCATCTATCTGTCAACATACTATCAACCTTGAGCCCGATGCTAAACCAGTTGTTGATCATCAACGACGGTTGAACCCGAAGATGATGGATGTTGTAAGAACTGAGATTCTCAAGCTTCTAGCCGCAGGTATTATCTACCCTATAGCTGATAGTAAGTGGGTAAGCCCGGTACATTGTGTTCCTAAGAAAGGAGGTACAACTGTGGTTCCTAATGATAAGAATGAACTAATACCTCAGAAAATTATTATTGGATATAGAATGTGTATTGATTACAGGAAGCTGAACAAGGCAACCAGGAAAGATCACTACCCGTTGCCGTTCATCGACCAAATGCTTGAAAGCTTATCCAAAAATACCCACTTTTGTTACCTCGATGGTTATTCTGGCTTCTCTCAAATTCATGTTAACACTGCTGATCAAGAGAAGACCACTTTTACTTGTCCCTATGGTACTTATGCTTACAGGCGTATGCCTTTTGGTTTATGTAATGCCCCTGCTACTTTTCAAAGGTGTATGTCTGCTATCTTTCATGGTTTCTGTGAGGAGATTGTGGAAGTCTTCATGGACGATTTCTCCGTCTATGGAACTTTCTTTGACCATTGTCTCCACAACCTTAATAAAGTTTTGCAGAGATGTGAGGAGACAAATCTGGTACTCAACTAGGAGAAGTGCCACTTCATGGTTAACGAAGGAATTGTTCTTGGTCACAAGATTTCCGAAAGGGGAATTGAGGTGGACAAGGCCAAGATCGAAGCAATTGAGAGGATGCCCTATCCAATGGACATCAAAGGTATTCGCAGTTTTCTCGGTCATGCTGGTTTCTATAGAAGATTTATTAAAGACTTTTCTAAGACTTCGAGACCCCTCACTAATCTTCTCCAGAAGGACGTTCCTTTTGTATTTGATGAAGATTGTAAGGAGGCTTTTGAAGTTCTTAAGAAAGCTTTAATAACCGCTCCTATAGTACAACCACCTGACTGGAATTTACCTTTTGAGATTATGTGTGATGCTAGTGATTTTGCTGTTGGAGCTGTTTTAGGGCAAAGGGTTGATAAGAAATTGAATGTTATACATTATGCTAGTAAAACCCTTGATAGTGCTCAAAAGAATTATGCTACTACTGAGAAGGAATTCTTAGCTGTAGTGTTTGCTTGTGATAAGTTTAGGCAGTATATTGTTGATTCCAAAGTTATTATTCATACTGACCATGCTGCCATTAAGTACCTTATGACAAAGAAGGATGCCAAGCCAAGACTTATCAGATGGGCACTCCTTCTTCAAGAATTTGATTTGCAGATTGTTGATAGGAAAGGAGAAGACAATCCAGTGGCGGACAATCTTTCAAGGATGGAAGATATACCGCATGATCCCATCCCAGTCAACGATAGTTTTCCAGACGAGCAACTTGCCGTTGTAAAAGTACAATCTCTTTCCGATCCTGGTTTGCAGATTATGCTAATTTTATCGTTGCGAAGTATTTGCCTCCAGGTTTAACATTTCAGCAAAGGAAGAAGTTCTTTCATTATTTGAGGCACTACTTTTCGGATGACCCACATCTTTTCAAAGAAGGTCCAGACGGGATCGTGAGAAGATGCATACCGGAACATGAGCAGAAGGACATTCTCAGACAATGTCATGATAGTCCCTATGGAGGACATCATGCCGGTGAGAGGACCGCACATAAGGTTCTTCAATCAGATCCCGTTTCAGGTTTTCTCCAGGCAAACTACTTTCCAGGTGGGAAGGGCCATTTCATATTGAAGAAGTCTATCGGTCTGGTGCAATCAAGATTGACAATTTTGAAGGTACCAAACCTCAAGTTGTGAATGGGCAAAGACTTAAGCATTACATAGCAGGAGACCCTGTCAATGTTGATGTGAATATGATATACACAACAACTCACGAAGAACATGTTGCAGCCCTGTTTCAGACACCAGCAGAAGCAGAATAAGAAAAGGTATGTATTACGGTAAGGAAACATCGCGAACCGCCATAAAAGTTCCATATTATGAGTTTTTGCAAAATTAGGAAAATTCTAAGCCTAAGTTGAGCCGGAGACAAGCTCCAGGGGGCCCAGGCGCCCCCTGGCGCGGCCTACCTCCTGGCCGCGCCGGGAGGCCGCCTGGGCACCCAGGAGTCCGTCTCCGACCCCACTTTAGCTTGTTACCTTCCTTTCTGTGCAGAAATTTTTGCTATATATTTGCCCGGATTGTTCCGGCAACGTATCTCGCGATTTCGTGTGTTTTCTTTTCGATCTGTTTCTGCCAGGGTAAAAAGTTATTGTTAGAGATGTCTTCTTGTGGCTCGAGCGGAGAGGACTTCTTGGGATGGCGTCTACGTCAAGTCCAGAAGGATCTTAATCAAGGGAAGCACGTTGACTGGGCTACCGAAGAAGAGATTGCCGCAAGACAAGCGGAGATAGAGCGCTCCGTGAGGGAGGAAGTCAAGACTATCACTGCCCAACAACAAGGAGGCCCAAGCAATCCCATCATGGTGGGATCTATCCAACCTCATTATGATCTTTCTCTTAACCTTTCAGGGCCCTCTACTTCACTTGAAGATCAACGTATGCTCTCCACCATCTCCGAGGCTTATTGCATCACCAATCAGCTGTGCGAAGATTTCCGTGTACTAAAGGTACAAGTGGAGATCTTGGAGAAGGAAAACCAAACCCTTCGCCGTGTCATAAGAGATTTGAAGAATCAACGTCAACAAGAATGAGGAGTGAAATCGCCTTGGGTAATGGCATCCCCTTGGCTTGTTCCAAGCTTGGGGGAGTGCCCGGTATCTTTATCTTTATCTTTTGTCTTTTAGAGTCAAGTAGAGTCGTATCATGTCTAGGGAGGTTATTATATGAAATAGGTGTGTGCATTGAGGTCTATCACTCCTTCTGTGGAGAGATTGTATCCGTGAGTGTGGAGTCGTCTATGATGGAATATTAATGAGAAGTCTATTGGTTCCTTTGCTGCACTCGGTATTCTCTTCACGCAATCGACCTTATATGATGATTCTTATGGGGAGTATTGACCTTATATCAGGTATGGCTTTGAAAACTTTATTTAATCTTGGCAAACATAGCTTTGGTCATAACAACAAGCATGATTTTCTTAAAGTAGCGACATAGCCAAAACCTTTATGTTATTATGCTTGAAGTATTATGCTGACAAGGAAGACAACTTGATGTGTTATGCTTATTTTAATGTTTATGCTTTATATTGCTTTCCATCTTAGTCATCATCAATTGTCTGTTCTCTCAAAGCCTTTGCTAGCCTAAACTCTGTACTAAGCGGAATTCTGCTTGTGCATCCATACCCTTATACCAATACCTTCCATATGAGTCCACCATACCTTCCTATTCGTGGTATTCCACTACCACCTCCTAAAGTATAGAATTTATGTGTTATCCTTAAATGTTCAAAATCTTCTATTTTGTGCCCGTGTTTTATCTCATGAGGAAGTAGTAGTTAATTCATGATCTTTTTAAGTTGGACAAGTTTTACCCCGGGATTGCATGTCTAATCTGCAAACCCCTAATACGAGGAGGAACTGGCATGAGTGCGCCCGGCTCATAAAAGATAATACAAGAAACAAACCCTCCTTCACGCTTTGTTCATGAGAAATCAGAAAACTTTTGGCAGTGATAAACAAAGGAGATTAAGGGGATGTGATCGTCCCCGTGCGGGAGCCGTTCCTCGAAACTTGTCCAGTTTGAGAAGTAATTGAGTTATCTATTAGCATTCGTTGACAAATCATGCACCTCTCAAAACTAGTTTTCATTCTGTTTGATTTAAGGATAGCACATGAGTTTTCCCTACTTCCCTAGAGCAGGGCCTATCTCTTAGTTTTAGGTTGAGTCAGTTATTCCTACTTCCTTCTATTCTTAAAGAGAGCAGACATTTGATGTTGACGAGGATTCATTAATATAAAGTTGCATTAAGATTTGTCATATCATATCCTTGTTGACATTATCATTTGATAAGTAAGTTGTTTGTCAAGCCCAGCTAAAGCAAACATCTTCCTTTGTGTTAACACTTTCACTTCTTGCCTAATAACATGTTCTTTCAAAAGCTTCAATTAATCTCACCAAAACGTAAAGAGAAAGAGCAAAAGTAAAAGCTATTAGTTGTTCTTTGACCAAAGGACATGTTTGCCATGATTTGATGAGTTTCCTTAGCCCTACTTTCGATTATAAGTGTTACCACTCTTTTATAAGGGCCTTATGAGTTGAAGATTGCTGTTGAGGATATTTGAGTTTGGTGAAGAAACTGTGATGCTTCTTGTCCGTATTCTATTTATCGAAACTTCACTCTCTAAACTTATGGACAGGTTTACCGAGCTCAGTATTCGCTTGGGGACAAGCGAGGTCTAAGCTTGGGGTGTTGATACGTCCAAAATGCATCACTATTTTATACCGTAATTCATCCTTATTCATTGATATATTTTACATTACGATGATGTTCTTATGTTGTTTTGGCCTATTTTACACAGTTTGCAACTTTCCGGTGCCGAAGTAGTAGACACAGGATTTAGCTGTAAAAAGTGGACGCTGAGTTGCTGAAGAAGAATACCTCCAAATTACCTGAAAATCGACGGAGGGTATATTCCAGAAGGATCACGAAGATACGCAAAAGAGCAACCAGAGGGGGGCCACAGGGTGCCCAGACGGCCACCTGGCGCGGCCCCCACCCTGGCCGCGCCGGGAGGGCGCCTGGAGCCCCTGGCCCACTCCAGGCTCCCCCCTCTGGCCTATATACTCCTCATCATCCAGAAACCCTAAAAGGGGGAGAGTTTACGGAGTTCCGCCGCTGCTCCGTGGCGGAAACCTACAGAGAAGAAAAGCCATCTCCGGTGGGCAGATTCCGCCGGGGAGGTCACCTCCCGGAAGGGGAGATCATCGCCATCGTCATCACCATCGTCACGGGCATCATCGAGATCATCATCAACATCATCCCCAACATCAGCACCATCTCCATCTTCATCCAATCTCATCTCACAATTGCAACTTGTGTTGTAATCCGTACTATCTATCCTCTCTACCCTATCGGTGTTGATTACTACTTTGTGGTGAATGCTATTAAGTTTTGTTGGAGAAATATCATTGTGTCCAGATTGTTTATCATCCATCTATCTCCACTGATCATGATCTCTTTTATGTCTTGTGAGTAGTTACTTTAGTTCTTGAGGACATGGGAGAAGTCTTGTTGTTAGTAGTCATATGATGTTGAAGTAATATGTGTTGTTTGATACTTAAGTTGTGTTGTTATTTTCCTAGTGGTGTTGTGTGAGTCGAACACTCAACACTTCGCCTTATTAAGGACCTAGGGGAATACATTGTGTACAAAGAATGCTTACGGTGGGTTGCCGGAGTGACAGAAACCTGAACCCCAGTTCGCACGCTTTTGCACAAGGGAACAATGGATCATCAATTGTATTGCTATGGTTAGGCTTTTGCCTTAAATACTATCTTGTATTTGCGGATGCTTGCAAGGTGTTTAATCATAAGAGTGCACTCCTCTTAGTCTAGAGGGTGTACTAGCATAGATCCACCCACTCAACACTTATCAACACATCACATAGTACCGATACAGAATATGGCGAAAGCACATGACTACCTCTCCCGTGTGTCCTCAAGAACACTTTAGCCTTTATAAATTCAGTTGCTAGGCCTCTCCTTTGCTCAGAAAGGATTGGGCCACTTGTTACTCTCCAGTGCCTTTACTTTGCTCGCTTTTACTTTCCTGTTGCTTATATCAAGAAAACCCCGAAAAAGTTATCTTTCAGTGCTTGCAGTTATTCCTTGCTCAGAATCACTTATCAATACCTTCTGCTCCTCGTTGGGTTCGACACTCTAACTTATCGAAAACGCTGCAATAGATCCCTTACGGTTGTGGGTCATCACTACGCTGGGCCCACGAGGGTGGGGGCCGCGCCTACCCCCCTAGGAATGCCCTCCTGCCTCATGGTCGCCTCGTGGCATTCCAGACTTGTACTCCAAGTCTCCTAGATTGCGTTTGTTCCAAAAACGATCCTCGCGAAGGTTTCATTCCGTTTGATATTCCTTTTCTGTGAAACACTGAAATAGGCAAAAAAAACCAGCAATTTGCACTGGGCCTTTGGTTAGTAGGTTAGTCCCAAAAATAATATAGAAGTGCATATTAAAGCCCATTAAACATCCAAAACAGATAATATAATAGCATGAAATAATAAAAAAATATGGATACGTTGGAGACGTATCAAGCATCCCCAAGCTTAATTCCTGCTCGTCCTCGAGTAGGTAAATGATAAAAACAGAATTTTTTGATGTGGAATGCTACCTAACATAATTTTCAATGTAATTTTCTTTATTGTGGCATGAATGTTCAGATCCGAAAGATTCAAGACAAAAGTTTAATATTGACATAATAATAATAATACTTCAAGCATACTAACAAAACAATTATGTCTTCTCAAAATAGCATGGCCAAAGAGAGTTCATCCCTACAAAATCATATAGTCTCGCTATTCTTTATCTTCATCACACAAAATACTTAAGTCATGCACAACCCCAGTTTCAGCCAAGCAATTGTTTCATACTTTAATTTTTCAAACTTTTTCTACTTTCACGCAATACATGAGCGTGAGCCATGGACATAGCACTATAGGTGGAATAGAGTGGTGGTTGTGGAGAAGACAAAAAGGAGGAAGATAGTCTCACATCAACTAGGCGTATAAATGGGCTATGGAGATGCCCATCAATAGATATCAATGTGAGTGAGTAGGGATTGCCATGCAATGGATGCACTAGAGCTATAAATGTATTAAAGCTCAACTAAAGAAACTAAGTGGGTGTGCATCCAACTCGCTTGCTCACGAAGACCTAGGGAATTTTGAGGAAGCCCATCATTGGAATATACAAGGCAAGTTCTACAATGAAAATTCCCACTAGTATATGAAAGTGACAAAACAAGAGACTCTCTATCATGAAGATCATGGCGCTACTTTGAAGCACAAGTGTGGAAAAAGGATAGTAGCATTGCCCCTTCTCTCTTTTTCTCTCATTTTTTTTGGGACCTTTCTTTTTTTCTCTTTTTTATGGCCTCTTTTTTTCTCTTTTTTTCGTCTGAAGTCTCATCCCGACTTGTGGGGGAATCATAGTCGCCATCATCCTTTCCTCACTGGGACAATGCTCTAATAATGAAGATCATCACACTTTTATTTACTTACAACTCAAGAATTACAACTTGATGCTTTGAACAAAGTATGACTCTATGTGAATGCCTCCGGCGGTGTACCGGGATGTGCAATGAATCAAGAGTGACATGTATGAAAAAATTATGAAGGGTGGCATTGCCACAAATACAATGTCAACTACATGATCATGCAAGGCAATATGACAATGATGAAACGTGTCATAATAAACGGAATGGTGGAAAGTTGCACGGCAATATATGTCGGAATGGCTATGGAAATGCCATATAGGTAGGTATGGTGGCTGTTTTGAGAAAGATATATGGTGGGTGTATGGTACCGGCGAAAGTTGCGTGGTACTAGAGAGGCTAGCAATGGTGGAAGGGTGAGAGTGCGTATAATCCATGGACTCAACATTAGTCATAAAGAACTCACATACTTATTACAAAAATCTGCAAGTCATCAAAACAAAGCACTACACGCGTGCTCCTAGGGGAAGGGTTGGTAGGATTTAACCATCGCGCGATCCCGGACTCCACACAAAGGAAGACAATCAATAAACAAATCATGCTCCAACTTCATCACATAACGGTTTACCATATGTGCATGCTACGGGACTTGCGAACCTCGACACAAGTATTCCTCAAATTCACAATTACTCTACTAGCATGACTCTAATATCACCATCTTCATATCTCAAAACAATCATCAATTATCAAACTTCTCATAGTATTCAATGCACTCTATATGAAAGTTTTTATTATACCCATCTCGGATGCCTATCATATTAGGACTAATTTTTTAACCAAAGCAAATTACCATGCTGTTCTGAAGGACTCTCAAAATAATATAAGTGAAGCATGAGAGATCAATAATTTCTATAAAATAAATCCACCACCGTGCTCTAAAAGATATAAGTGAAGCACTAGAGCAAAATTATTTAGCTCAAAAGATATAAGTGAAGCACATAGAGTATTCTAATAAATTCTGATTCATGTGTGTCTCTCTCAAAAGGTGTGTACAGCAAGGATGATTGTGGTAAACTAAAAAGCAAAGACTCAAATCATACAAGACGCTCCAAGCAAAACACATATCATGTGGTGAATAAAAAAATAGTCTCAAGTAAAGTTACCGATAGACGAAGATGAAAGAGGGGATGCCTTCCCGGGGCATCCCCAAGCTTAGGCTTTTGGTTGTACTTAAATTTTACCTTGGGGTGCCTTTGGCATCCCCAAGCATAGGCTCTTGCTACTCTTTATTCCATAGTCCATCAAATCCATACCCAAAAACTTGAAAACTTCACAACACAAAACTTAACAGAAAATCTCGTGAGCTCCGTTAGTATAAGAAAACAAACCACCACTTTAAGGTACTGTAATGAACTCGTTCTTTATTTATATTGGTGTTAAACCTACTATATTCCAACTTCTCTATGGTTCATACCCCCTGATACTAGCCATGGATTCATCAAAATACGCAAACAACACACACAAAACAGAATCTGTGAAAAACAGAACAGACTGTAGTAATCTGTAACTTTAGAATACTTCTGTAACTATTAAAATTCTGAAATAAATTGGTGGACGTGAGGAATTTGTCTATTAATCATCTGCAAAAAGAATCAACCTAAAATCACTCTCCAGTAAAAAAAATGGTAGCTAATCTCGTGAGCGCAAAAGTTTCGATTTTTTACAGCAAGATCGCAAAGACTTCACCCAAGTCTTCCCAAAGGTTCTACTTGGCACAAACACTAATTAAAACACAAAACCATATCTAACTAGAGGCTAGATGAATTATTTATTACTAAACAGGAACAAATGCAAGGAACAAAAATAAAATTGGGTTGCCTCCCAACAAGCTCTTTATTTTATAGCCATTAAGATAGGCTTGAGAATTCAATGATGCTCACATGAAAGACAAGACTTGAAGCACAAAAAGAACATCATATACCATGTGAAAATCACATATAAGTCTAACATAGTTCCTGTGCATAGGAATTTTATAGGAAAACAAATTAGCAAGACAACCAAGATCTAACATATGGAAGGAAGAAGAAAGAAACAAGATCAATCTCAACAAGAAGAGAGGTAATTTAGTAACATGAAGATTTCTACAACCATATTTTCCTCTCTTATAATAATTGCATGTAGGATCATAAGAAAATTCAACAATATAGCTATCACATAACATATTCTCAACACGATCCACATGGATGCGAAGTTGACACTCTTCCAAAATAGTGGGATTAACATTAACTAAAGTCATGACCTCTCCAAACCCACTTTTATCAGAAATTTCATAAGATTGAACATTCTCCAAATATGTGGGATCTAAAGTTGACACTCTTCCAAACCCACTGTCAATATTATTGCAAACATTATTATCAATCTTACATTCATCATGGCGATTAAATAAGTTTTCAAGATCATAAGAAGAATCACCCCAATCATGATCATTGCAACAAGTAGTGGACATGGAATATTAGCATCCCCAAGCTTAGGGTTTTGCATATCATTAACACAATTGACATTAATAGGATTTATAATAATATCATTGCAATCATGCTTTTCATTGAAGGAACTATCGTGAATCGCTTCATAAATTTCTTCTTTCAGCACTTCATCACAAATTTCAGATTCACGAATTTCAAGCAAAACCTCATAAAGATAATCTAGTACACTCAACTCACTAGAAATAGGTTCAACATAATTGGATCTTTTAAAAAGATTAGCAAGTGGGCGAGGATCCATAATTTAGCAAGCGAAGATGCAAGCTAATAGAGGGCACATGGCAACACAAGCAGACAAAAAGACGAACGAAAAAAGGCAAATGTGAAGTGCGGGACAGGAAAACGAGAGGCGAATGGCAAATAATGTAATGCAAGGGATAACAGTTTATGATGGGTACTTGGTATGTCTTGACTTGTGCGTAGATCCCCGGCAACGGCGCCAGAAATCCTTCTTGCTACCTCTTGATCATGCGTTGGTTTTCCCTTGAAGAGGAAAGGGCGATGCAGCAAAGTAGCGTAAGTATTTCCCTTAGTTTCTGAGAACCAAGGTATCAATCCAGTAGGAGACTACACGCAATTCCCTAGTACCTGCACAAACAATTAAGAACCTTGCAACCAACGCGATAAAGGGGTTGTTAATCCCTTCACGGCCACTTGCAAAAGTGAGATCTGATAGAGATAATAAGATAAATATTTTTTTGTATTTTTGTTGTATAGATTGAAAAGTAAAGATTGCAAAATAAACTACGATAAAAATAGCTAGTTGACGGGAGATTAATATGATGGAAAATAGACCCGGGGGCCGTAGGTTTCACTAGTGGCTTCTCTAAAGATAGCATATTTTATGGTGGGTGAACAAATTACTGCCGAGCAATTGATAGAAAAGTGCATAGTTATGAGAATATCTAGGAATAATCATGTATATAGGCATCACGTATGGGTCAAGTAGACCAAAACGGTTCTGCATCTACTACTATTACTCCACACATCGATCGCTATCCAGCATGCATCTAGAGTATTAAGTTCATAAGAACAGAGTAATGCATTAAGCAAGATGACATGATGTAGAGGGATAAACTCAAGCAATATGATATAAACCCTATCTTTTTATCCTCGATGGCAACAATACAATACGTGCCTTGCTGCCCCTGCTGTCACTGGGAAAGGACACCGCAAGATTGAACCCAAAGCTTAGCATTTCTCCCATTGCAAGAAAGATCAATCTAGTAGGCCAAACCAAACTGATAATTCGAAGATACTTGCAAAGATATTAAATCATGCATATAAGAATTCAGAGAAGAATCAAATATTGTTCATAGATAATCTTGATCATAAACCCACAATTCATCGGATCTCGACAAACACACCGCAAGAAGATCGAGGAGAACTTTGTATTGAGATACAAAGAGAGAGAAGAAGCCATCTAGCTAATAACTATGGACCCTAAGGTCTGTGGTAAACTACTCACACATCATTGGAGAGGCTATGGTGTTGATGTAGAAGCCCTCCGTGATCGATCCCCCCTCCGGCGGAGCGCCAGAAAAGGCCCCAAGATGGGATCTGATGTGTACCGAAGGTTGCGGCGGTGGAAATAGGGTTTCGTGGTGCTCTCGGATGTTTTGGGGGTATATGAGTATATATAGGCTGAAGAAGTACGTCGGTGGAGCTATGAGGGGCCCACGAGGGTGGGGGCGCGCCTATCCCCCTGGGCGCGCCCTCCTGCCTCGTGGCCGCCTCGTGGCGTTACAGACTTGTACTCCAAGTCTCCTGGATTGCGTTTGTTCCAAAAATGATCCTCGCGAAGGTTACATTCCATTTGGATTCCATTTGATATTCGTTTTTGTGAAACACTGAAATAGGCAAAAAAAACAGCAATTTGCACTGGGCCTTTGGTTAGTAGGTTAGTCCCAAAAATAATATAAAATTGCATATTAAAGCCCATTAAACATCCAAAACAAATAATATAATAGCATGGAATAATCAAAAATTATAGATACGTTGGAGACGTATCAGGTAGCAGATTGGATTTTTGTGCTTCCAGTTCTATTTGTTTTGTAGTATTATGAACTCATTAAACAACAATATACAACTTGCATGATATAAAAATAAGGCCATAGAATGAGAGAGAAAAATCCTTAGCCTCTAAATTTAGTGACAAACTCCTAAAATGGTTTTGAAAGATTTTGTATCATTTCAACATATGACCTAGGTCTGGTTAGAATGCATTTTGTGCAGCGATATGCAACTTTTTTAGTAGAATATTATACGAGGAAGTGCATGATACGTCTCCAACGTATCTATAATTTTTTATTGTTCCATGCTATTATTTATGAAGTCTTGGATGTTTAATGGGCTTTATCATTCACTTTTATATCATTTTTGGAACTAACCTACTAACCCAAAGGCCCAGTCCAGATTGCTATTTTTTGCCTATTTCAGGGTTTTGCAGAAAAAGAATATCAAACGGAGTCCAAACGGAATGAAACCTTCGCGAGAGATATTTTTGGAGAAAATCACGCCCAGGAAGCTTGAGAACCACGTCAGAGGGTCGAGGAGCCGCCCTCGAGGGTGGGGGCGCGCCTCCCTTCCCAGGGCGCGCCCCCTGCCTCGAGGCCTCCTCGAGTGGCCCCCGGTGCCCTCCTTCTTCCTATATAAGTCCACGTACCCCAGAAACTCCGTGAACAAAGAGAAAACCCTAATTCCACTGCCGTAGCTTCTGTTCCCGTGGAGATCCCATCTTGGAGCCTGTTCCAGAGCTCCACCGGAGGGGGATCCATCACGGAGGCCTTCATCGTCATCATCATCGCCCTCACCATGAGTTGTGAGTAGTTTACCACAGACCTTCGGGTCCATAGCTAGTATCTAGATGGCTTCTTCTCTCTCTCTGGATCTCAATACAAAGTTCTCCTCGGTCTTCAAGGAGATCTATTTGATGTAATCTCTTTTTGCGGTGTGTTTGTCGAGATCCGATGAATTGTGAGTTTATGATCAAGGTTATCTATGAAAGATATTTGGTTCTTCTCTGAACTTTTTATGTGTGCTCATAATATCCTTGCAAGTCTCTTCGAATTATTGGTTTGGTTTGGCCTACTAGATCTATAGTTCTTGCAATGGGAGAAGTGCTTGGCTTTGGGTTCAATCTTGCGGTGTCCTTTCCCAGTGACAGTAGGGACAGCAAGGCACGTATTGTATTATGGCCATCGAGGATAAAAAGATGGGGTTTACATCATATTGCTTGAGTTTATCCCTCTACATCATGTCATCTTGCTTAAGGCGTTACTCTGTTCTTATGAACTCAATACACTAGATGCATGCTGGATAGCGGTCGATGTGTGGAGTAATAGTAGTAGATGCAGGCAGGAGTCGGTATCCTTGTCTCGGACGTGATGCCTATATACAATGATCATGCCTAGATAGTCTCATAATTATTCGCTTTTCTATCAATTGCTCAACAGTAATTTGTTTACCCACCGTAGAATATCGCTATCATGAGAGAAGGCACTAGAGAAAACTATGGCCCCCGGGTCTATTCTCAACATATCAATCTACATCTACTTTACTTTTACCACTTTTATTTGCTGCTTTATTAAACCAAATTCCAAAAATATAAACTATCATCTCTATCAGATCTCACTCTCGTAAGTGACCGTAAAGGGATTGACAACCCCTTATCGCGTTGGCTGTGAAGTTCTTATTTGTTTGTGCAGGTGCGAGGGACTGGCACGTGGTTTCCTACTGGATTGATACCTTGGTTCTCAAAAACTGAGGGAAATACTTACACTACTGTGCTGCATCTCCCTTTCCTCTTCGAGGGAATACAACGCAAGCTCAAGAGGTAGCAAGAAGAATTTCTGGCGCCGTAGCAGGGGAGGCTTACGCAAAAGTCATATACCAAGTACCTATCACAAACCCTTATCCTTCGCATTATATTTTTGCTTCTCGTTTTCCTCTCCCCCACTTCACCCTTGCCGTTTTATTTGCCCTTCTTCCGCCGTGTGTTTATCGTTCGCTTGCTTCTTTGTTTGCTTGTGTGCTGTTTGCTTGCCTGATTGCCCTCATGTCTGAGATGGGGGACGATCGTATCGAGAAGGGTAGTAATGTCGAGGGCAACGTCTGTGTTGATCCCCCGGATGAAGCTACCACTTTACATATTAAGAAATTCCAGGTTGGTAGTGGTAATATTATTGGAAAGGGAGTTCTTCAAGACTTCTTTACTTGTGCTGGTGCTTTGCCCACTATGGGTGGCTCTATTCTCCACATAACTAGTAGCCTTGCACATGATGTATCTATGCTTATAGTAGAGATTGAAAGGGAATTTATCCATATGCATCCCTGTATTCAGAGAATCTTTTGGAGTTCTCCAACATTGAGCATTCTTTTGTTAAGCGTGCAGCTACTATCTTTTTGGCTCATGAATTTAGATATATCATGAAAGAGGCGAGAGAAATATTTGCTCATTACGGAGTAGATGCCGGTCGACCTCCTATAGATGCTATCTTGTTCAATCAAGAAGACCTAATGCGGTTGTGATCTCCTGATCATGTTGCTTTTAATGAAAACCTTAGAAAAAAGGTTCCTATTGAGATATTGATTGATAGAATTTCTGAGATAAACGATGATTTTGCTGTTTAAAATAATGGGCTAGGTTTCTTCCTTGAGCGAAGGCCTATGACCTTCTGCCGAAAGAATGCCTATAATGATGAATTGGTTATCCAGTACAAGGGGCCAAAGGAGGAACCTGTTCCTCCTGAGATTGATGTAGGGGACTTTTGTCCTATTAAATTTAGCCCTTTTGATTACTTTTGTTTGCCACAAAGGAAGCTTGCTGCTGAACGTAGGGAATATGAGATGAGCTTTCGGGACATATCGTACCACTATGGCAATACCTAGATCTATCTTGTATCGTGCCTTGCTAGGGGCGTAAAACGATAGCGCTTGTTGGGAGGCAACCCAATTTTATATTTTTTGTTTTTGCTGCTGTTAGGGAATAAATATTTCATCTAGCCTCTCATTAGATGTGGTTTCATGTTTTGTTTAGTGTTTGTGCCAAGTAGAACCTTTGGGAAGACTTTTGTGAAGTTTATGTGATCTTGCTGTGAAAAATAGAACCGTTAGCGCTAGCTAAAGTAGTCGTGGGTTTTTACTGGAGCGTGATTTTTAGTTGATTCTTTTTGCAGATAATTGGTAGACAAATTACGCAAATTTACCAATTTAGTTTGAACTTTTTGGAATTACAGAAGTAGGCGAACCCTTCAGATTACTACAGACTGTTCTGTCTTTGACAGATTCTGTTTTTCGTGTGTTGTTTGTTTATTCCGATGCATCTATGAGTAGTATTGGAGGATATGAACCATACAGAAGTTGGAGTACAGTAGGTTTAACACCAATATAAACAAAGAATGAATTCATTGCTGTACCTTTGAGTAGTGGTTTGCTTTCTTATACTAACGGAACTCACGAGAAGTTTGTCTAAGTTTTGTGTTGTGAAGTTTTCAAGTTTTGAGTATTGCTTTGATGGACTATGGAACAAGAAGTAGCAAAGGCCTAAGCTTGGGGATGCCCATGGCACCCCAAGTAAATCCAAGATAATCAAAAGCCTAAGCTTGGGGATGCCCCGGGAAGGCATCCCCTCTTTCGTCTTCATCCATCGGTAACTATACTTGGAGCTATATTTTTATTCGCAACATGTTATGTGTTTTGCTTGGAGCGTCTTGTATAATTTGAGTCTTTGCTTGTAAGTTTGCCACAATCATCCTTGCTGGACACATCTATTTTAGAGAGTTAAATATGGCCTAGTAATTATTAGAACACTCTATGTGCTTCACTTATATCTTTTGAGTTGAATAGTTTTTGCTCTAGTGCTTCACTTATATCTTTTAGAGCACGGTGGTGATAATATTTTGAAGAAATCGTTGAACTCTCATGCTTCACTTATATATATTTGAGAGTCTATTAAAATAGCATGGTAATGTGTTTAGGCTAAAGAAACTAGTCTTCACATGATAGACATCCAATGTCAATGTAGTAAAAAAAATCACACCAAGTGCATTTAATAGAATGAGATGTTGGATGCTTGATAACTATTTTGAGATATGAGGATAGTGATATTAGAGTCATGCTAGTGGAGTTATTATGAAATTGATAAATACTTGTGTTAAGGTTAGTGATTCCCGTATCATGCACGTATAGTGAACCGCTATGTGACGAAGTTAGAGCATGAGGTATTTGTAAAGTGTCAACCTTTGTGTGGAGGTCGGGGGCGCGCGATGGTTAACTCCTACCAACCTCCCCCCTAGGAGCATGCATTGATTGCTTTGTTTTGATGACTCGTAGATTTTTGCAATAAGTATATGAGTTCTTATGACTAATGTTGAGTCCATAGATTATACGCACTCTCACCCTTCCACCATTGCTAGCCTCTCTTGTACCGCGCAACTTTCACCGGTGCTATAAACCCACTATTGTAGCGACCAGACCTCAAACATTCTGATCTTTGTGCATCAGTGTCATCCCTGGATCAGTAATCCTGACACGCACAGTACTTGAAGGATTTATAACAGAGTAGAAATCACAGACGTATTACATCGATAGTCCAACGATGAACTTATTACAAATAATATGGCTGAAGGCCATCTAATACGATAACAACGGAAGGCATGGAAGATAAGTGAGTCCATCAACTCCAGCGGTATCACTGAGTGTAGAACCACGACCTAAAAGGCATCTTACTCGTCGTTTGAAAAGTCTGCAACATGAAACGTTGCAGCCCGAAAACGGGTCAGCACATGGAATATGCTGGCAAGGTAACACAAGAGAATGCAATGGAAGTAATGCTATACTATATGCAATATGGCTGGTGGAAAGCTCTATGGTTAAGTTTTTGCGTAAAGCCAATTTTTCCCAAAGGAATAGATTTTAATTAACTATCATGGTAGTTGAAACATCGTTGAGAAGATAGACATCCTCTCAACCCCAATTAAGTAATCATTAAACCCAATAAAATTAATTAAAGTAACATGATGAGATTCACATGATAATCCAAGTACTAGATACTCAAGACGTCCATAACCGGGGACACGGCTAATCATGATCAGTTTCTACACTCTGCAGAGGTTTGTGCACTTTTCCCCGCAAGACTCGATCGCCTCCGTTTGGTTTCTCGCACTGCTTGGTGTTTGAGAAACGGATGGCCGAGACACAGTCTTTCCGAAGAGGTCCCCTTAACCAGATAGATAGGCCGGTACACCTACAAAACCCACTACATCTGCTAGCCCATCATGGAAAGGTTTCCCACAACTTACTCAACTATGCCAGAGCCCATATTGGCATGTGGCTGCACACGGAAGTTTCTAGTATGAAAAATCTCATGATCCCTTTGAGCCTGGGTGGCGGTCCAAAAGAAAAACAGGCAATCACTGGAATACCCAGATGCCTCAATCCACCCAGATGTGTATTAATGTTGCCACTATAAGTTGAACCATTAATTAACAAACTCACATCTGTCATGGAATTCACTCACCCAATCCACGTCCATGAGCATAGCATGTCCTAACAGCAAACGTAGCAGTAACTCTCAAAGGTTTGAATGTAATGCAGGTAATAGGTACTACCTCAAACTACTTCCCAATCCCACAAGTTAATTGATCTTACTCATGCAATGTGTGAGGGTTGGACTAATGCAATGAAAACTGGGTAATTGGAAAGTATGATCAAAGAGTTACTTGCCTTGCTGATGATCCGCAAAACCTAGAGACTCAAAGTAGCAAGCGGCGCACTCCGGGTACTCTATCGCAAACAAACAAGAATACAATAAGTACTTAACTAATGGACGGGTAAAACTCAAATAAGAGATCTAACCAGAAAGTTCAACTTAAGAACTCCGGTTTGCAAAAGAATTAACTCGAAAGAAGCAACGGAAACTCAAACTGCAAAAGAAACGAACTTCGGTTTACTAGTTGGCCTACAGTCAAATTTTATAGAAGCCAAAAATTTGTTCAAGTTGATCTAACGTAAAGAGGGTTTCGAGACGAAGATCTGGGATTTTGAATCACCTGATTCCGACTCGTGCGAAAAGAAAAACGAAAAACAAGATCAAGGCAGAAATTGCGATAGGAATAACCGCGGATAAATACCCCGAAAAAGAAAACGGACGAACAGGCTAACGAACGAACGTTCGCTGTCTGTGGTTAACTAACGAAAACCGTTCGTTAAAACGAACGTACGGACGAACGCCCGCTAAATAACTAAACCGACGGAAAACCGAACCGATCTATCTAAATAAAAATCAGATATAGGTTTTTCTAAAAACAAAACCGATCGGTCTTTTCAAAAAAACCGATAGCGGCGGCGGGCTTCTACCTCGGCGACGGCGACGAGGTCCGGCGGCTCCGGCGGCGGGGCGGCTACGGCGCGGCGCGGGCGGCGGGCAGCGCGGTGGCGCTGGCAGCGGCGGGAGGCGGCGGGGCGGCGTGCGGCGCGGGGCGGCAGGGTGCGGCGCGGCGGCGGCGACAGCAGGCGACGGGGCGGCGGCTGGCGGCGGCGGCGGCGCTGGCGGCGGCGGCGGCTGGCTAGGGTTAGGGCAGGGGCGGCGGCTGGGCTGGGGCGAAAACGGGTCGGGGCGCTGGCTTATAAAGCCCACAGTCCTACTCCTATATGAATCCTAAGTCGGTTCGTTTTTTTTTCTAAAAGAGTCCCCGCGCAGAAAAACTAACGAAAGAAATACCAAACGGACTCCAAAATTCCCGAAATAAATTTTCACCGTCCTCTAATAATATTTAGGACAAAGTGAACATTTTTCCCGGACCTAAATGCAATTTTGAAAAACGTGTATTTTTCCTATGCAAATAAATCCGCAAATAAATCCAGAAAAATACCAAAAGTGATTTTAACATTTTCCCTCCAATATTTCTGTTATTTTTGGAGAAGTCATATTATCTCCGCTCATATTTTGTATTTAGAAATATTTTTAGGAGAGAAAAATATTTAGAATCACATTGTCCTCGTACCGGTATTCGAGTGAACTCAAATACGAAAACGGTAAAATTCTCAACTCTCTCCGTAGGTCCTTGAGTTGCTTAGAATTTCGAGGAACGCCACAAACAAAATGCAAAAACATGAAATGCAAGTATGATCTATGTATAACATACCAAATTAAAAATTCGGGATGTTACAAACCTACCCCCCTTAGAATGAATCTCGCCCTCGAGATTCGACTTGGCTAGAGAATAGGTGTGGGTGGTCCTTGCGTAGATCATCTTCTCGTTCCCAGGTGGCTTCTTCCTCGGTGTGGTGACTCCACTGAACTTTGCAAAACTTGATAACCTTACTGCGAGTAACTCTGCTCGAAAATTCGAGAATCTTCACAGGCTTCTCCTCGTAAGTCATATCACTGTCCAACTGAATTGCTTCCAGGGGTACTGTGTCTCTAAGCGGTATATCGGCCATCTCCGCGTGGCACTTCTTGAGCTGCGAAACGTGAAACACGTCGTGCACACCTGACAATCCTTCGGGCAATTCCAACTTATAGGCAACCTCTCCCATGCGTTCCAAAACACGATAAGGTCCCACAAATCTCGGGGCTAACTTTCTTTTTACTCCGAAACGTTTAACTCCTCGCAAAGGCGATACTCTCAAGTACGCTCTATCTCCGATCTCATAGGTTATCTCCTTGCGCTTCGAGTCTACATAACTCTTCTGCCTGGACTGAGCTACCTTTAGTCTATCTCAAATCAACTTCACCTTCTCCTCGGACTCTTTGATTAAGTCTGGTCCAAACAACTGCCGGTCTCCAACTTCATCCCACGACAACGGTGTTCGGCATCTCCTTCCATACAATGCCTCGAACGGTGCCATCTTCAAACTGGCTTGGTAACTGTTGTTGTATGAGAACTCCGCGTAGGGCAGATTGTCATCCCAACTAGATCCATAATCTAACGCACAGGCTCTCAACATGTCCTCGAGGATCTGATTGACTCTTTCCGTCTGTCCATCGGTCTGTGGATGAAACGCTGTGCTAAACTCTAGCCTGGTACCCAAAGTTTCATGTAACTGATTCCAGAACTTTGAGGTAAACTGGGTTCCTCTATCTGATACGATGCTCCTCGGAACTCCATGCAGACATACAATTCTGGTCATGTATATCTTGACCAACTTTGCACTGGTATAAGTGGTTTTCACAGGGATAAAGTGGGCTACCTTCGTCAATCGGTCTACTACTACCTAGATTGAATCATATCCTGCTTTGGTCCTGGGCAATCCGGTGATAAAGTCCATGCCAAGCTTCTCCCACTTCCATTCGGGTATTGGCATAGGTTGTAACAATCCTGAGGACTTCTGATGTTCTGCCTTCACTCTCTGGCATACATCACAAACTGCTACATACTCCGCGATATCCTTCTTCATACCGGTCCACCAGAAAATATCCTTCAAATCCAAATACATCTTAGTATTTCCTGGGTGAATCGAGTACGGTGATTCATGGGCCTCTTGTAAAATCAACTTCCTGATCCCCGGGTCATTAGGCACATAGATTTGATCCTCAAACCATAGGGTGTCGTGTTCATCCTCACGAAAACCTTTAGCTTTTCCTTCGCTCATCCTCTCCTTTATAGCGACAACCTCCTTGTCAGCTTTCTGAGCTTCTCTGATTTTATCCATCATGGTAGACTGGATTTCTAATGTTGCTACATAGCCTCTCGGAACTATCTCCATACGTAGTTCTCGTAGGTCCTCGGCTAACTCCTTTGGAAATCCTTCCATCATTAGGGTATTGACATGACTCTTACGGCTTAGCGCATCGGCTACTACGTTAGCCTTTCTGGGATGATAATGCAATCTCATGTCATAATCCTTAATGAGTTCCAGCCATCTCCTTTGCCTAAGATTCAGCTCCTTCTGAGTGAATATATACTTCAAACTCTTGTGGTCCGTATATACTTCACAATGGTTTACAATAAGAAATGTCTCCACGTCTTCAATGCATGCACTACGGTGCTAACTCCAAATATTGGGTGGCATAGTTCAGCTCATGAGGTTTTAGTTGTCGTGAAGCATACGAAAAAACTCTTCCTTCCTGCATAAGAACTACTCCAAGTCCTTGACGTGAAGCGTCGCAGTACACCTCATAATCCTTATGTAGATCTGGCAGAATCAACACAGGGGATGAGACCAGTCGCTTCTTTAATTCCTGAAAACTGGCCTCACACTCTTCTGTCCAACTGAACTTGGTGTCCTTCTTCAACAACTCCGTCATTGGCTTTGCAATCTTCGAGAAATTCTCAATAAATCTCCGGTAGTATCCTGCGAGTCCAAGAAAACTCCGGATCTCTCCAACTGTTGTTGGTGCTTCCCAATGGGTCACAGTGTCCACCTTGGCGGGATCTACTTCTATTCCTTCTCCAGATATAACGTGTCTGAGAAATCCGACTTCCTTCAACCAAAACTCGCATTTGCTAAACTTGGCATATAACTGATGCTCTCTAAGCTTCTCCAATACCAAACGCAAATGCTATGCATGCTCCTCTGCATCCTTCGAGAAGATCAATATATCATCTATGAACACTACGACGAACTTATCCAAATACTCCATAAACACTTTGTTCATCAGGTTCATAAAGTATGCAGGTGCATTTGTCAGACCAAACGACATAACGGTATACTCGTACAACCCATATCTAGTGGTAAAGGCCGTCTTAGGTATATCCTGCTCTCGGATCTTCAATTGATGGTACCCTGATCGCAGATCGATCTTGGAAAATATCTTAGCTCCTTGCAATCTATTGAACAGATCATTGATCATTGGTAATGGGTACTTATTCTTGATCGTTACTTCATTTAATCCACGGTAATCAACAACCATTCTTAACAATCCATCCTTCTTCTCCACTAGAAGTACTGGCGAACCCCAAGGCGAAGAACTTGGGCGTATGAATCCTTTATCCAGTAACTCCTTAATCTTTTTCTTTATCTCCTCCAAATCCTTTGCGGACATCCTATATGGTCTCTTAGAAATTGGCCCGGTGCCTCACAAAAGTTCAATCAAAAACTCTATATCTCTATCCGGTGGCATGCCAGGTAACTCCTCTGGAAACACATCCGGATAATCCTTCACTACTGGCACTTCCTCCTGAACAACTCCCGTGAGAGAATGCACTTGAGTCCTTATAGGCGAATGCCTAGATACATACTTAATCCTTTTTCCCTCCGGGGTGGTGAGCAACATAGACTTACTGGCACAGTCAATGTTACCTCCATACTTCGATAGCCAATCCATACCTAATATCACATCCAATCCTTGTGACTCCAGAACTATTAGGTCAGAGGGAAAAGTATGGCGTCCTATGATCAATGGCGTCTGAAAACATCCTTGGTGTGCCATATAATCTGCTCCAGGTGAACTTACTAACATGGGGGTCTTAAGAACTCTGGTGGACATCTTATGTCTATTTACGAATCCCCTTGAAATATATGAATGCGATGCACCAGTATCGAAAAGAACTATTGCGGTAAATGTCTTAACCAAAAACTTACCGACAACAGCATCTGGTTGCTCTTCTACCTCCTCCACGGTCACGTGGTTCACTTGTCCTTTATTGAACAGGTTGGGCTTCTTCCCGGCGCTTCCATTGCTGTTCCCATTCTTAACTTCTGGGCATTCATTGGCATAATGTCCATTCTTCCCGCACTTGTAACAAGTGACATGGCTAAAATCCCTCTTGGTGGGTGTGGATGGTGTAGGGCGGCTCTGGTTTCCATTAGCTCCATTCCCATTTCCATTGCCATTCTTGGTGCCATTGTGGTTGTGCGAGCTACCTCCTCCATGGGTATGTTGAAACTGTCCTACCGCTTTAGGGGTAAAGCGGGGCTTCTGCTGAGCTCCAGAATTATACTTTCCTAGCCCATACTTCCTCTTGCGACTCTCAATCTGCTGGTGCTTCCTTTCAATCATTAGGGCGCGGTCAACCAACTCCTGGTAGTTATTGAAAGTTGCCACCATCAACTGTACGCTCATCTCATCATTCAGCCCTTCCATGAATCTCTCTTGCTTTGCGGCATCTGTGGCCACATCATCTGGGGCATAACGAGATAGGGTACTAAACTCATCCACGTACTGGGCCACAGTACGATTTCCTTGGCGCAAATTGCGAAACTCCTGCTTCTTCATACTCATGGCTCCAGTTGAGACATGGGCGGTACGAAAAGCTTGCTGAAACTGATCCCAAGTCACATTGGCTACGGGGTAAGTGGCTGTGTAATTCTCCCACCATGATGCGGCTGGTCCAGACAACTGGTGTGCGGCAAATCGCACCTTCTCAGCATCCGAGCAATTGGCGCTGGTCAAATCCCTTCTAATCTTGTGTAGCCAGTCATCAGCCACTATTGGTTCGATGCTGCTAGCAAACACAGGTGGTTGCAACCTTAAGAAACGTGTCAGGTTGTCCACGGGTGGTGGCGGTGGAGGGTTGTTGTTGTTGTTCTGGTTGTTCTGAGTGTTCTGGACAAGGAGTTGCATCAGGGTGTTCTGCTGCTGGATCAACTGGGTGAGCTCAGGGGGAAACTCAAATTCACGTCTTGGAGGCATCTGATGGGTGTAGAGGGAAGAGATTAGAGTAGAAAAGAGGTCTAAGGGAAAATCACTACCCATATGCACATGAGACAAACACACAATCATATCACACCAATCAATTTCAAACAAGGTCTTACAAATCTAACGATCGTTACAAAGTGCTATAAAACTAATATATGGAGGTAAACTACTAGTCACAGGGTGGTCATCTAAAAATATTGATCGGCAGAGGATTCCATAATATCTGCTCCAGCTTCATCTTCATAGTCTTCGTCCTTGCTATCCTCAGCTTCCGATTCTGTGTCATCTATGATGATATAGTCTTCCGGTGGAATCTCCTTGGGTTCTTCTTCTTCGTCTTCTTCTCCCATGAGTATCCCTAACTTCCGGGTCAAATCATCATTCTTCTCCACAAGTATTTTCATCTCCTCCTCATATCCGTCGCGTGTAGACTTGAGTTCTTCTTCCAGCTCCAAATTCCTATTTAGGGCCTTCTTCAAATCTATCATCCCTGCACACATCTGGTGCTCCTGGCGATGAATGTGGTGGTTCAACTCCTGGATGAATGCTGCAATGGACCTATCCTTCCGGGTGTCGACCATATCCCAATTCTCATCTCGGCGTCCACAAATCTGGTAGATAGTGTCCTTTAGCTCCTGCTTGTAGACTTCTCCAATCCTTCCCATAGCAATGTGGGCTGCCATGCTCCTTACTAGGCTCCATGTAGGTGCATTAAATGAAAATGCTATGAGTGAGGTGACGGGTGCGAACGTCCTTCCTGGAACTTGAGCTTGAATCAACCAACGCTCCTCCTCAGGTAGAGTGGCATTGTAGGTTCCGGTGAAAC
Organism: Secale cereale; assembly: GCA_902687465.1. Classification (NCBI taxonomy): domain Eukaryota; kingdom Viridiplantae; phylum Streptophyta; class Magnoliopsida; order Poales; family Poaceae; genus Secale; species Secale cereale. Next base: position 248,410,273 of record LR738711.1, read on the forward strand.
TTGGTAATCCAATATTGAGATATCTTGTGACTTCCTTCAGGTGTCGTCCAAAAGGTGTCTCTTCATCCGGTTGCATGAACTTGTGCTTTGCTTCCACCATCCTAAAGAGTAGAAAAGATGAGGAGTCAAAAAAGAGAAGAGTGAATTGTGCTCTAGGGCTTGTCTTAGTGGTCGTGTCCTACAGACAGTGTGTGCTCTGATACCATCTTGTAGCGACCAGAACTCAAACAGTCTGATCTATGTGCATCAGTGTCATCCCTGGATCAGTAATGCTGACATGCACAGTACTTGAAGGATTTATAACAGAGTAGCAATCACACACTTATTACATCGATCCAACGATGAACTTATTACAAATAATATGGCTGAAGGCCATCTAATACGATAACAGCGGAAGGCTTGGAAGAAAAGTGAGTCCATCAACTCCAGCGGCATCACTGAGTATAGAACCACGACCTAAAAGGCATCTTACTCGTCGTCTGAAAAGTCTGCAACATGAAACTTTGCAGCCCGAAAACGGGCCAGCACATGGAATATGCTGGCAAGGTAACACAAGAGAATGCAATGGAAGTAATGCTATACTATATGCAATATGGTTGGTGGAAAGCTCTATGGTTAAGTTTTTGCGTAAAGCCAATTTTTCCCTACTTCAAAGGAATAGATTTTAATTAACTATCATGGTAGTTGAAACATCGTTGATAAGATAGACATCCTCTCAACCCCAATTAAAGTAATCATTAAACCCAATAAAATTAATTAAAGTAACATGATGAGATGCACATGATAATCCAAGTACTAAATACTCAAGACGTCCATAACCGGGGACACGGCTAATCATGATCAGTTTGTACACTCTGCAGAGGTTTGTGCACTTTTCCCCACAAGACTCGATCGCCTCCGTTTGGTTTCTCGCACTGCTTGGTGTTTGAGAAACGGATGACCGAGACACAGTCTTTCCGAAGAGGTCCCCTTAACCAGATAGATAGGCTGGTACACCTACAGAACCCACTACATCTGCTAGCCCATCATGGAAAGGTTTCCCACAACTTACTCAACTATGCCAGAGCCCATATTGGCATGTGGCTGCACACGGAAGTTTCTAGTATGAAAAATCTCATGATCCCTTTGAGCCTGGGTGGCGGTCCAAAAGAAAAACAGGCAATCACTGGAATACTCAGATGCCTCAATCCACCCAGATGTGTATTAATGTTGCCACCTTAAGTTGAACCATTAATTAACAAACTCACATCTGTCATGGAATTCACTCACCCAATCCACGTCTACGAGCATAGCATGTCCTAACAGCAAACGTAGAAGTAACTCCCAAAGGTTTGAATGTAATGCAGGTAATAGGTACTACCTCAAACTACTTCCCAATCTCACAAGTTAATTGATCCTACTCATGCAATGTGTGAGGGTTGGACTAATGCAATGAAAACTGGGTAATTGGAAAGTATGATCAAAGTGTTACTTGCCTTGCTGATGATCCGCAAAACCTAGAGACTCAAAGTAGCAAGAGGCGCACACCGGGTACTCTATCGCAAACAAACAAGCATACAATAAGTACTTAACTAATGCACGGGTAAAACTAAAATAAAAGATCTAACCAGAAAGTTTAACTTAAGAACTCCGGTTTGCAAAAGAATCAACTCGAAAGAAGCAACGAAACTCAAACTGCAGAAGAAACGAGCTTCGGTTTACTAGTTGGCCTAGAGTCAAATTTTATAGTAGCCAAAACTTTGTTCAAGTTGATCTAACATAAAGAGGGTTTCGAGATGAAGATCTGGGATTTTGAATCACCTGATTCCGACTCTCGAGCGAAAAGAAAAACGAAAAATAAGATCAGGGCAGACATCGCGATCGGAATAACCGCGGATAAATACCCCGAAAAAGAAAACGGACGAACAGGCTAACGAACGAACGTTCGCTGTCTGCGGTTAACTAACGAAAACCGTTCATTAAAACGAACGTACGGACGAACGTCCGCTAAATAACTAAACCGACGGAAAACCGAACCAATCTATCTAAATAAAAAAACAGATCTAGGTTTTCCTAAAAACAAAACCGAACGGTCTTTTTCTAAAATAAAACGATAGAGGCGGCGGGCTTCTACCTCGGCGACGGCGGCGAGGTCCGGCGGCGGGGCGGTGACGGCGCGGCAGCGGTGGCAGCGGCGGGAGGCAGCGGGGCGGCGTGCGCTGCGAGGCGGCGGCTGGCGGCGGCGGCGGCGACGCGGGCGGCGGCGACGCGGACGGCGGCGGCGGCGACGCTGGCGGCGGCGGCGGCTGGCTAGGGTTAGGGCAGGGACGGCGGCTGGCCTGGGGCGAAAACGGGCCGGGGCGCTGGCTTATAAAGCCCACAGTCCTACTCCTATACGAATGCTAAGTCGGTTCGTTTTTTTTTCTAAAAGAGCCCCGGCGCAAAAAAACTAATGAAAGAAATACCAAACGGACTCCAAAATTCCCGAAATAAATTTTCACCGTCCTCTAATAATATTTAGGACAAAGTGAACATTTTCCCCGGACCTAAATGCAATTTTGAAAAAAGCGTATTTTTCCTATGCAAATAAATCCGCAAATAAATCCAGAAAAATACCAAAAGTGATTTTAACATTTTCCCTCCAATATCTGTTATTTTTGGAGAAGTCATATTATCTCCGCTCATATTTTGTATTTAGAAATACTTTTAGGAGAGAAAAATAATTAGAATCACACTGTCCTCGTACCGGTATTCGAGTGAACTCAAATATGAAAACGGTAAAATTCTCAACTCTCTCCGTAGGTCCTTGAGTTGCTTAGAATTTCGAGGAACGCCACAAACAAAATGCAAAAACATGAAATGCAAGTATGATCTATGTATAACATACCAAATTAAAAATTTGGGATGTTACAACTATATATCCTTCCTCAAAACAGCCACCATATTGTTTCTCAAAACAGCCACCATACCTACCTATCATGGCATTTCCATAGACATTCCGAGATATATTGCCATGCAACATTCCACCGTTCCGTTTATATGACACGCATCATATTGTCATATTTCCATTGCATTATCTTGTAGTTGACATCGTAGTTGTGGCAAAGCCACCATGCATAATTTTTCATATATGTCGCTCTTGATTCATTGCACATCCCTGTTGTCAGGACCCCGATCCTAAGTCACACCGATCTAGCTGTAACATGTCATATCACTTTGCGGCCTCACGCACGGTATTCCCACGGGTGCCACCTTACCTGGCCCGGGACCGTTTGCGCAGTTTGGCACACGTATATGACAGTGTCGCTAGCATCCATATGACAGAGAACCCGTGCCGACATGGCTAGTTATAAACCAAAAGTGGCACTAAATTACATAGACAGGCATCCATGACCCAGCAACGAACGTGTCGGTCATCAACGTATGAACCCAAGTCGTAGCAAGCTACATGGACTTAAAGGAACAACGCGTGACATTTCCCCTAAGGGACAGACACAGGAACGAAGAAGGACACATGCCGGCCAGCCTACGTGTTCTGAGCAGTAGCAAGCTACCAAGGCCCGTTGGAAGCACTAGGAGGCATTTCCCTGTAAGATAGGCTACCAAAGGAAAACAACTAGGTGTCGGATCCCACACATACCAAGCATTTCAATCATATACACAATATGCTCAATATGTGCAAATACAACATTGCATCACAACAGAACTCTATGACTCAAAGTACTTTATTTAAAATGCTCCAAGAGCCATACATAACATATCCATACAGGTAGGGGTCACATGACCCAACACTCAAGTCATACAGTCATACAAGCACAAGCGGAAGCTACATGTCTGAGTACAGACAACTTAGAAAATAAAACAGGCTTGGTGTAGCCTGACTATCTACAAGGCCCTTCACAAGCTCCAGATCTCCGTCTAGGTAACAAGCTACTCGTCGACGTCAACGTCTATGTAGAACCCATCAGAAGGGGCAGGGTTCTCCTCTGCAACAGTTATTAAGCAAACATGAGTACAAAAGTACTCAGCAAGTCTTACAACAGAACCTATCATACATGCAACATTATCAACAGGGGGTAGTGGAGTTCATAGCAGAAAGCCAGCTTTGACTCTTTGCTAACCTATACTACAACTCTCAACAGATTGCGAGATATTACTACGTACACGAGTCCTCCACTCACCACAACAATACACCACCGGGGATCCTCTTCCGTCATCCTACGGAAGGGCCATCCACGGCACTCACACTTGTCTTGAGGCTTTTAATAGCATCCATCAACTTGTCTATGAACTGTAGGAGTAACCAAGTAGTCCGTACCGCGAACAACGGCTATTCGAATAGATTGATAACCCTGCAGGGGTGTACTTCTTCACACACGCTTCCACCACTTATCACCGTTTACTCGACATGTACTCGACAACCTTCAAGCGGAAGCCCAGCGAGGGTGTCGGCCACGACCTGACTAACTACACAAGTCTCTCGTCCAGGTTTATCGCCTATTTGGGTTCCATCCATGGGGAGATCCGGCCGGGGTGTCGCTCACGGCCCCAAACGATGTGTACAGGGTTCCCGAGTCACCAAACGGGCAACCGGTACACCGTGCCACGTACCTGTCGCATCACAGCCCACCCCGAGGGTCAACGCTGTGCACGACCACCAGTAAACTACAAACACCAGAAACTATTGCAACTCCTGGACAGAGAACAGGGGCAGTTAATAAGACGAGAGGGCTTGGAGCGCCCGGAGCCCAGTGCGTGGTAGTAACTGTAACTTGAATCACACATACAGATCTCGGGTCCTATGGACGATTCCAATGAAACAACCCACCATGTACTCCTACATGGCCTTTCATCGATACCTTTACCAAACATATTCCACACTTCCTTCTCTTTACCGGTATGATCATTTCACTCTGATCCATCACCCAGATGAACCAGACCTGACACAACTCTAAGCATAGCAGGCAACATAAACAAATAGCATGGTGGATTACACATCACATGGCTCAATCAACTCCTACACATGCTAGTGGGTTTCGACTATTTACTGTGGCAATGACAGGTCATGCAAGGGAATAGGGTTCAACTACCGCAGCAAGAAGCAGTTCACACGTTGTTGCCTTAATGCAGTAAAAGAGAGCAGGAGCGAGAAGATGGGTTTGTATCGGAATGATCAATGATTGCTTGCGTGACAAAGTGGTTGTCGGGTACTGCTCTTCAGTTGGATACGCAGAAGTATCCTCGGGAGCAGGACCTAACACGGAGAATACCGGCGATACAATCAATAAGCAAAAAAATGCAACAATATGATGCATGCTCATGATATGGAAAGATGCATGTGTTTTGGGCTAATCCAACTATAACCAGAAGGGTTTAAGCCCATTTGAATCAAAGATTCAAATTGAAACCCAAATTTTTATTTAATTAAGTGCATTAACTTGTTTTAATGTAAACAGCAAGGTTAACTTGCTCAAACATGCATGAAACTAGTTCTATTGGAAAGATTGGATTTTTCTGATTAATTTTCATATATAAATCTTTTCCATCTGAGCTACTGTTGAGTTTATATGATTTTTTGAAGTTTAAAGCATTTTCTAGAATTTCCTGAATTATTTTTAAATCTAAAAAAATCCCAGAAAATCCTTTACTGCGTCAGCATGACATCATGCTGACGTCAGCCAGTCAACAAGGCGGCCCAGGTTAAACCTGACCAGTGGGACCCACTGGTCAGTATCACAGTTAGTTAACTGACTAATTAAAATTAAATTAAACACTAAACTAGGTTTGACTAACAGGCAGGGCCCACATGTCAGTGACCCAGGGGGGTCAAACCCTTGGTCAAACAGGGCTAACTCGCCGGCGTTTAGCCGCCGGCGAGGCCAAACGCGGCGGTGAGGTGAGGGTTTTGTGCTCCGGCTGCCAAAACAACGACGGAGCACACCTACGGGTAGCTGGGAGTGAGCCGCGTCGAGTGGTGGTGGTGGCTGGCCTCGGGGTCGCCGGAAACAACGCCGGCGACGAGTCCAGCGGCTGCCGGAGTTCGGGTGAGGTCGAACTCGTCGGTGTGGTGCTCGTAGAGGTGCGTGGAGTGTTCCTACAGCACCTACATGTGACGGTGAAGCTGGTGGGCACGGTGGTCGGACCATTAGATGGCCGGAGCCTCGTCGGTGACGAGCTCCGCGACGGCGCGTGCAGGTGAGCCTCGTGCGGTGCGTTCAGTGCAGGAAAGAGCCAACGGAGAGGGGGAGGACGGAGTTGAGCTCACGGCGGTTGTAGTAGACGCCGAGGTGAGCTTGGGGACGGTCGGAGCTGAGCGGGGCGGCGAGGGGGATCTCTGCGGCCGGAGTTGGGGAAGACGGGGTCGGGGGCGACTCCAGAGCGGGCGAGCGCTCGGGGCTCAGCCTGCTCGACGTAGTCGAGGACGGTGGAGCGGACGGACACGATGACGGAGCTCGGGGACGGCGGTGGACGCGGCTATCACGGCGGCGCGAGCACGGCGGCGTCGGCCATGGTGCGGGGAAGGCGAGGGAGAGGAGCTGGGGCGGGTGGAGAGTGTCAGTGAGCTCGGGAAGGAAGTGGGGGATCGATCCCACTCACCAGAACGGCGAGGGGAGGAAGCAGGGCGGCGGGCAGCTGCGTGGCGCGCGCTGCGACCGCCGTCGAGCACCTGCCTGCCTGCCTGGCCGAGCCAAGCAGCTCGCTGGAGCGGTGGCTGGGCTGGGCCGGCAGGTGGGCCTGTTAGGCGCCAGGTAAGCTCTTTCTCTCTTCTCTTTTTTCTATTTTACTTTCTGTTTCATTTCTTTTGCAACTTTGTTTAATTAATAAAAATGCCAGACATTTTTATAGCTCATAAAACTAGTCATGCCCACTGTATATAATATGAACAGCATGGAACATTTTAGTTTATGATTAATTGGGCACACAAAATATTTTATAGCATTTAAATGCCCAAATGCAAATACCATATGAATTAATCCATAGAGCTTCGATGTCCTAGAAAATTGTGCACCATTTTTGGCAGAGGTTTAAGACCAAGGCAGAAATGATGAATATTTTTGAAGGGCATTTTGGGTACATTGGAAAAGATTTTATTAAACCCTAGTTGTTAGAAGAGGGGTGCTGGGGTTTCTGTCATTCCCATTTCAAGTTTCTTTGAAAAGTAAACATGATGCACACTCTAGCTAGTCCTAATGCAAGCACTGACTAGGGATGTGACACCGGTACACTGCCGGAAGCATTCATGTAGAGTCATACTTGTTGTAATATCGAGTTGTAATAAAAAGTGTGACGATCATCATTATTAGAGCATTGTCCCATGTGAGGAAAGACCAATAAAAAAGAGATGGCCCAAAAAAATAGAGATGGGCTAATAAAAAAAGAAGAAGAGAAAGCCCCTCCAAAAAATGAGAGAAAAGAGAGAAGGGACAATTGCTACTATCTTTTTCCACACTTGTGCTTCAAAGTAGCACCACGTTCTTCATTGTAGAGAGTCTCATGCTTAGTCACTTTCATATACTAGTGGGAACTTTCATTATAGAACTTGGCTTGTATATTCCAACGATGGGCTTCCTCAAATGCCCTAGGTCTTCGTGAGCAAGCAAGTTGGATGCACACCCACTAGTTTCTTTTGTTGAGCTTTCATTCATATTTAGTTCTAGTTCATCTGTTGCATGGCAATCCCTACACACTCACATTGATATCTATTGATGGGCATCTCCATAGCCCGTTGATATGCCTAGTCGATGTGAGACTATCTCCCTCCTTTTTTGTCTTCTCCACAACCACCTCTATTCCACCCATAGTGCTATATCCATGGCTCACGCTCATGTATTGCGTGAAAGTTGAAAGGTTTGAAAAGATAGAGTATGGAAACAAATGCTTGGCTGAAATCGGGGTTGTGCATAATATGAATATTTTGTGTGATGAAGAGAGAGCATAGCCAGACTATATGATTTTGTAGGGATAACTTTCTTTAGCCATAGTATTTTGAGAAGACATGATTGTTTTGTTAGTATTGCTTGAAGTATTATTATTTCTTATGTCAATATAGACTTTTATCTTGAGTCTTTCAGATCTGAACATTCATGCCACAATTAAGAGAATTACATTGAAAAACTATATTGGTTAGCATTCCACATCAAAAATTCTTTCTTTATCATTTACCTACTTGAGGACGAGCAGGAATTAAGCTTGGGGATGCTTGATTCGTCTCCAACGTATCTATAATTTTTTATTGTTCCATGCTATTATTTATGAAGTCTTGGATGTTTAATGGGCTTTATCATTCACTTTTATATCATTTTTGGGACTAACATACTAACCCAAAGGCCCAGTTCGGATTGCTGTTTTTTTGCCTATTTTAGGGTTTTGCAGAAAAAGAATATCAAACGGAGTCCAAACGGAATGAAACCTTCGCGAGAGATATTTTTGGAGAAAATCACACCTAGGAAGCTTGAGAACCACGTCAGAGGGTCGAGGAGCCTCCCTCGTGTGATGGCCTGGCTTATTAGGGATGATAGACTACTCATATCAATAAGGAATTCCTTCTTTTCCAGGAGCCCATTCGGATAGAACTCCAAAGTTAAGCGTGCTCAGCTTGGAGTAGTTTCAGGATGGGTGACCGACCGGGAAGTTGCTCCCGGGTGCACACAAGTGAGGACAAAGTGCGCAGAAATGACTAGTATTGATATGTGAGGCCAATCTAGATCCCGCCAGGAGTAACGACCATCGGCTGGTGTGTCCGGAGCGTTACAAGTTGGTATCAGAGCCGACCCTCGCGGTTACACGGATGTTTGCGGACAGTTTGCAGTCATGTTGTGCATGACGTTTGTGACCCGTCGTGGCACACGGCATGTCACATGTGCTGTCCTAGAAGCACAGATGGTTGTGCCAAGAGGGAACGTTCCTGTGGCCCGACGAGGACGTCGGTTCCTCTGAGTGAGGGTGTATGTGATGGCCTGGCTTATTAGGGATGATAGACTACTCATATCAATAAGGAATTCCTTCTTTTCCGGGAGCCCATTCGGATAGAACTCCAAAGTTAAGCGTGCTCAGCTTGGAGTAGTTTCAGGATGGGTGACCGACCGGGAAGTTGCTCCCGGGTGCACACGAGTGAGGACAAAGTGCGCAGAAAAGACTAGTATTGATATGTGAGGCCAATCTAGATCCCGCCAGGAGTAACGACCATCGGCTGGTGTGTCCGGGGCGTTACACCTCGAGGGTGGGGGCGCGCCCCCCCTCCTTGAGGCCTCCTCGAGTGGCCCCCGGTGCCCTCATTCTTCCTATATAAGTCCACGTACCCCAGAAACTCCGTGAACAGAGAAAAAAAACCCTAATTCCACCGCCGTAGCTTCTGTTCCCGTGGAGATCCCATCTTGGAGCCTGTTCCGGAGCTCCACCGGAGGGGGATCCATCATGGAGGCCTTCATCGTCATCATCATCGCCCTCACCATGAGTTGTGAGTAGTTTACCACAGACCTTCGGGTCCATAGCTAGTATCTAGATGGCTTCTTCTCTTTCTCTGGATCTCAATACAAAGTTTTCCTCGGTCTTCGAGGAGATCTATTCGATGTAATCTCTTTTTGCGGTGTGTTTGTCGAGATCCGATGAATTGTGAGTTTATGATCAAGGTTATCTATGAAAGATATTTGGTTCTTCTCTGAACTTTTTATGTGTGCTCATAATATCCTTGCAAGTCTCTTCGAATTATTGGTTCGGTTTGGCCTACTAGATCTATAGTTCTTGCAATGGGAGAAGTGCTTGGCTTTGGGTTCAATCTTGCGGTGTCCTTTCTCAGTGACAGTAGGGGCAGCAAGGCACGTATTGTATTGTTGCTATCGAGGATAAAAAGATGGGGTTTACATCATATTGCTTGAGTTTATCCCTCTACATAATGTCATCTTGCTTAAGGCGTTACTCTGTTCTTATGAACTCAATACACTGGATGCATGCTGGATAGCGGTCGATGTGTGGAGTAATAGTAGTAGATGCAGGCAGGAGTCGGTCTACTTGTCTCAGACGTGATGCCTATATACAATGATCATGCCTAGATAGTCTCATAATTATTCGCTTTTCTATCAATTGCTCGACAGTAATTTGTTTACCCGCCGTAGAATATCGCTATCATGAGAGAAGCCACTAGAGAAAACTATGGCCCTCGGGTCTATTCTCAACATATCAATCTACATCTACTTTACTTTTACCGCTTTTATTTGCTGTTTTATTGAACCAAAAATACCAAAAATATCAACTATCATCTCTATCAGATCTCACTCTCGTAAGTGACCGTAAAGGGATTGATAACCCCTTATCGCGTTGGCTGCGAAGTTCTTATTTGTTTGTGCAGGTGCGAGGGACTGGCGCGTGGTCTCCTACTGGATTGATACCTTGGTTCTCAAAAACTAAGGGAAATACTTATGCTACTGTGCTGCATCTTCCTTTCCTCTTCGAGGGAATACAACGCAAGCTCAAGAGGTAGCAGTGCATTGGGTAAGTTGTCATCTGAATGTGACGATGCTCAACTAATGCACTCTACTTATATAATTGAATTAACACATGAGAAAACAACCCGAGATAACCGACATATATAGTTAGCTCGAGTTTATTCTGATATTGAGTTTTTAATCTAGTGGGTTATGACCTGATTATCCTGGAAATGCATTATGCTCAGACATATTTCTCCAAAATAAAAGGAAGGGCAATTAGGCAGATTTGTAGAGAACCGCCATGAACCAAAAGAACATGGAAGAAATCTAAATCGCAAGTGTCCAGGATTCCATGGTGCATATATAGTTCATGTTTCACTACGAGAAACGTGGACTAAGAAAAATAAGACACATCAAAGCTTTGTAGGTCAAATGACCGAGTTATGCTTTGAATATTTTGACAACACATGATGTTCTGGTTTCGAATACCACGGTAATACATTATCTGATTTCAGGAACATGAATACATCAAGAGTATTTGTGGAATAGATATTAGCAAGATCTAACAAATTCTTGTCTTGCTCCATCAAAGGAGTTGCATTAGTTCATTGAGCACCGAAAGTCATTCTCAAAGAATAATGTAACTGTTGTTGTCGAAGGCTTGTATTTCTAGAGACCTAATTATCTGAATGTATTATTGCCATGTAAAGAACTATCATTGGCATGCATGTTATCATATATCAGTGTTATTGTATTGTTGATGTATCGGTGAAGTGTCTATGTTATAGAAACTCTTGTGTAGAATGTTTGCTTATGAATGTTTACTTGAAGATGAAATCATATTATGTGTCAAAACTGAGATGCCGTGAAAGATTCTTTTGGGGACCTCGTCAACAGGGTAGGTGCTCCTGTGATTTCATAAAGAATATACTTGACCAGAATTGTAGGAGAAACTAGACCGAAAACGACACAACACAATGGCATAATTGATTAGGCAACAACTAAAAAAATAACGAGAGCAAACCTCTAATCAAGGGCTGCGGAGAACGATCGGATGGGAAGAACCTCTTCGACAACGCGTCCAAGGACAAAATGTCGCCCGTGAGAGTCAACACCATCGGCATTGACACCCACCGGGAGAGTGCCTCGAAGCAGATGCCATGAAATATATGTAGTATAAGTATCTCTAGTTACTACTTCCAAATGTAGATGAACTAAAGACACGCCTTTTTTAACATGCTTTGTTGTTCATTAGACCGGTGATTTCTTGAAAATAATGTACTAAAATTAATATAATTTGTTTGGTCACAAGTGTGAATGTTTAGTTGACAAGGATACCACGAGTGCATGCAGATATTGTCAGTTAAATGACCTCGATTACGACGAATTGTCACCTAATATTTACCACCATGGCAGAACAACATTGTTACAGTGGAATTTTTGGCGAACTCGTACGTTCTGAACCTGTCTATTGACATGTGCCTTTGGTCCATATGCGTATATGCATGTTCATGTGTGTCGTATAGGATTTATCATTCAGCAAACAAGTGATGATGCTAATCTTGATTAATCTTAACGAAATATTTCTTAGAGGTAAACGCACCGGGAGTCCACAAACGCTCGGTCTATGATGGTTTGGTCTGTAAACTTGTAAAAAAACTCACCCCGCCACCAATAAATTTGTAGTCCAGGTGCAAAAAAGCATAGAGTCAATCATGAATGATGAGAAAGAAAATACATGAAGAGAAATGAGCCCGTTGGGGATCGAACCCTCGATCTCTCTCCTCTTAGAGCATCTTCAACAGTCGCGCAGTAGCGCGACGCACTAAAATGATTTTAAATTGCTGAAATGGTGTTTTTGCACTCGAGAGGTTTACCAGACGCACAAAAACCCAGCGTCCAACCCGTCAGCCCCACATGCAGCAGCCCGCGCGCACAAGTCGGCGCCCCAAATTTGCTGCCCTGCAGTCCACATGCGCTAAATTTACAATCTCGTTTTTATGCATGCTTTATTTTACATCTTTTGTATGAGCTATGTTTTCGGTTGCGCATACTATATAGGTATATTTTTCAGCGCACGACTTATATAGTGCGTCTATTGAAGATGGTCTTAACCAATGCAGTATTCCTTATAATATCCTAGCCCCTTATGAAAGCGTGCAAAGAGTGAGATCGTGTCTCATAAAAACACAATTAATTATGCTAAAAAGGATAAACAACTCTTTTCAACCGCTGAAGAAAACAGATCGCAACAATGTCTTTTTCTAGCTTGGCAGTTATCACCAGACTTTTCTAGGTTCGGCAGCCAGAACGAGATTTGCGTCCGAATTGCAGGTCCAAATCATTATCCTTTTTGGCTTGGCTCCTACCTTTCGGGTGGCCAGCAGGCATCGTTCTCTTCTATCTGGCCAAATCCTCTTCCGTGTGAACCAGAACGCCTGCACGCTTCTGGAAACCGGCTAAGGCAATCCTTGCTGTAGAATAAGTAAGTTCCAAAAAAGAACTTGTTATTTTATTGTGAACAGAAACTGAGGTTAAACGGCCGCCCAAGCTGGTTTGACGGAGCTTCACAGGATAGAAAACTCTCAGGGCAGCGGCAACAGTAGGTAAGCCCAAACTTGCTTGTTTCTTGCTACTAATATTTTTCTCCAACAGTAGTTAATCTGTTGTTGCAAGCAAAACTTGTGCCTGCATTCTTGGTTCTTGCCGTAAATCCATTTTTCTTTGTGGAGGAATGGAGGGATGGAATGGACCTGGTCCCATTCTGCAGACTTTGTCTTGCGTGCCCTTCTCTGAATTCCGAGCGTGAAAAGGTCTCGAGAGCTCACATGGCCCCTCCCGTTCCCTTTCCCCTTGACGACCCGCCTCTCTCCTGTGGTTGTGGGGTTCCTCCGAGCTGAGCTGGCCACTCGAGACAAGCACGCGGAGGTCCATCCCTTGCGCTTGGTTGGTCCCAGAGATGGAGCCTCTGCCTCTCTCTCGCAGTTGCTCCCATGGCCACCGCCATGGCCTACGATTTCCATGCCCGTATCTCTGAGGTACTCACCTCGCCTGTTGCTTACTGTTGAGTTAAATTAATGCTTCAACCAGCCCGCGTCGCGCAGCCCATGCTGGGCAGTTCCCATTCTTGATACGTAACCCCTTTCATAATTGCTCGCACGCGGAATAATTCCTAGTAGTTTCTCTCGATTTGTTCATGGGTTAGCTCAACTCCGTCGTTTCTGCAGCTGGATTAACTGGTAGCGGCCGCTAGCGGTCCATGGAGGAGGAATCCCACTGCCCGCTCCGGTGGGAGAGCACGGGCGACCAGTGGTGGTACGCCACGCCGATCGACTGGGCGGCCGCGAGCGGCCACTACGACGTCGTCAGGGAGCTGCTCCACCTGGACGCCAACCTCCTCATCAAGCTCACCTCCCTGCGCCGCATCCGCCGCCTCGAGTCCGTCTGGGACGACGACATGCGCTTCGCCGACGCCGCCACCAACCGCGCCTCCGTCGCCCGCTGCCTGCTCCTCGACTGCGAGTCCCGCGCTCGGCCTGGGGGGAACCGGCTCATCCGGGCCGGCTACGGCGGCTGGCTGCTCTACACGGCGGCCGCGGCCGGGGACGCGGGCTTCGTGCGGGAGCTCCTCGGGAGGCAGCCCCTGCTGGTGTTCGGCGAGGGGGAGTACGGCGTGACCGACATCCTGTACGCCGCCGCCAGGAGCAGGTGCCCAGCGGTGTTCCGGATGTTGCTCATCGCGGTGCTGTCTCCGGCCGGAGAAGATGGGGCTGGGGATTCGGGAGACGCCCCTGCTGCTGCCAGTCGTGGGGGGTACATGTTCAGGCGCGAGATGATGAACCGGGCAATGCACGCCGCGGCGAGGGGCGGCGACCTGGAGATCCTCAGGGAGCTCCTGCAGGGTTGCTCCGATGCCGCTGCGTACCAGGACGCGCAGGGCGCCACCATCTTGCACGCTGCGGCTGCAAGGGGCCAAGTTGAGGTGATTCTACTTCTGCTTCTGAATTTTATGATATCTGAGTGCCTCAGTTGCATTATTCTTTTTGGCCGAATTGATACGTTGCGATATATAAATTAATTGAATTAAAGAGCATTACTCGACTCCAACTGGCGATGAACAGATCTAAATCTGTTAAACTCTGAGATTAGTTGCTAGTTTGTGAGACATTACACATGAGAGCTACTGCGGAAACCAGAGAGCAATAATGCATGTTCTGTTTGACATGATTGTTGATATAAGTTGATCTTGTGAACATTCAACATGCCAGCCAGGTTGTGATTCTGCTCGTGCATAGAAATATAATACTATAATTTTTTGATGATAAGTCTTTTGGCATGCTTTAATTATTGTAATGGTGCTCTGTTTGCTTGGGGGCAGTTAGCTCATGATACTGCCTGTATCTACAAAAGTGCTTAACAACTAAGTTCTCATGCTTGCAGGAATTATTCAGTGCTATTCTGTATTTTGTTCATGCTACTATTATATTATTCATCAAAAATTAATTATCATTGTAAATCATATAGTGTCTCGCCGTGAGAAGCTAGTATTTCATCATTTCTTTTGCTGCAGCATCAGGTTCATTTGTCAATGAAGCTATTAATGGATTTTTCAGCAACTGCCAGGTGTAGTACTAACAAGTTATCATTGCAGGTGGTGAAGTATCTGATTGTCGCTTTCAACATCGTCAACTATGTAGATGACCAAGGGAATACAGCGCTGCATATAGCAGCATTCCGCGGTCATTTACCGGTGGTCGAAGCCCTGATGACTGCATCACCATCACTTGTATCAGCTAGAAATGAAGTTGGTGACACGTTCCTTCATATGGCACTGACTGGCTTCAGAACTCTTGGCTTCCGAAGGCTTGATCGTCAGATGGAGCTCACGAAGCATCTGGTCGCTGGATCAATCATGGATGTCAGCGATGTCATCAACGTGCAGAACGACGATGGAAGGACCGTTCTTCACCTGGCAGTGGTTGGTAATCTGCACTCCAGCCTCGTTGAGCTCCTGATGACCGTGCCATCGATCGACCTGAACGTCCGCGACAGCAACGGCATGACTCCGCTGGATTTACTGAGGAAGCAGCCGCAGACCGCATCATCTGAGATACTCATCAAGGAGCTGATTCTGGCCGGCGGGATCTCGAACTCGAGGGATCACGAGACGAGGTCCGCCATTGCTTCTCAGCTGAAGATGCACCACATTGTGGGCAGCCCAGGGACTTCTTTCAGGATCTCAGATGCTGAGATTTTCCTCCATGCGGGTATCGATGCGTCAGGCGTCAGTGAAGGAACGAGAACGAGAACGACCTCATTCTCTAGTGTTGGCAAGAGTGCTGAACTTGGAACCCTGGGACCTGGTCTTAAGAGGCTGAATTCCATGCAGAGCGCGGCAAGACGTCTCAAGGTCCTGCTCAGATGGCCGCTTCGCAAGGGGAAGAAATCAGCCGGCAGCCCCAGGGAATCGGATGACGACGCCTCCTCGGTGGACTCTGTCAAGAGCTGGAGCCATGGGGAGACAACCCCGACACCGCTGAGGCAGAGGTACTCCAAGGTGAGCTCCCTGTTCGGCAACAAGCGAACCTTGGCAAGCCCATCAATGAGGATGAGGTCTGCAGCTGACCACACACTCCCTGAATCTCCTTCGGCTTCGGCCTCCTGGTCTTCGTCGTCGTTGATCGACAAGATCGAAGCAGTCCATCTGGACAAAGACGAACCATCACCCAATGCCAGTATGGTGATCAGGCACACGCCTAAGAAATATGGATCTCTGAACAGTAGACTTATGAACCAGTACCTCGGCACCGGAGCGCAATTGGGGGATTCAACCTCGGCGCAGCGGTCGAGACGCTCGCTTCTGTCGGTAGTCTGATCAAATGAGTTACGTAGATGCCACTCAAATTTGACACCGCCTGTTCCCCTTGATTCGATGCTTAAAAGTTACAGCTACTTTGGTAGCACCAGATGGACGACTTCAGTCCTCATTGTTCGAGTCCATGTGGTATTACTGATGAGGCCGAGATAGCTAATCATATCTGTACTAAATTACTAATGTAATGCGGTTACAATGCTAGTGTGCCTTTTGTGGGCTGGTAAGTGTAACCGAGAGCATGATTTGGAAATGTATGGATCATACAGTTAATTACTACTCCCTTCTATACTACTCCCTCCGTCCAAAAATACTTGTCATCAAAATTGACAAAAATGAATGTATCTAAAACTAAAATACATCTAGATACATCATCTTTTATTCATTTTAATGATAAGTATTTCGGACGGAGGGAGTAGAAGAGTGTTTTTGACACTAGTAGCAAACATCGACAGACGAGTTTTCCGGTACGTAGTTGTTGAGAATGATTCGTTATACATCTGCAATAGCATAGTGCTCACCTCTGCATCTTTACATAATGTCTACATGAATGTGCCGATTTGTCAATCATTCTTCACATGTGCCTGCTGTTATTCTTTTCATTTTGTTTAAGAAGATGTGTACTTGTTTTTGTGTATAAAGCTGTGTCGGCCACTCTTTCTCATGTAGCCACGGTGGAGAAGTGCGCGTCGGTTCCTTGGTTTCAACTACCAATGACTTCTCCTTTCTTTTTCTTGAGAAGATGTATTTTTTTAGGTCAACAACCAATATCTTGATACTAGGTTAGTCGTTGGTAAACCGTTTTGTAGAACGGTGCTGGTGGAGTGAATTGCAGAAAACCATCACATTATAGAGTAGGTTTGCAGAAAAGACTCTTCTATGAAATTGTTGCAAAAAACACTGATTCTCGGCCTAATCTTTTGCAGAAAGCACTGATATGTCTGTTTAGGCGTTTTTACCTAGTTTATGACAAGTGGGGCCCAACTTTGGTGATGTGGCACAACTGTTAGTCCTGGACGGCGTTGGACATGGTGTGACGTGAATCTACCAAATAGTCCCTGGATTTTTGCAGAGCCACCCTTGTATCAGAAAACAAAAATGCAATCAGGCCCTTGCCATGCCAAGCTCGACTGTACTCTGTCGCCGGCCATCCCGCGCTCGTGCGCTGCCGTCCACGCTGGTGTCCCGGCAACGGCGGAGCTCACCAGCGAGGTTCGCTACTTGGTTGCGCCCGTGTTGCGTGCCGCCGGGCCGCCGCTGCTTCTTGCGCACGGCCGTTGCTTGCTCCGGGGCTGCGCGCTGCCACTGCTGCTTGCTTCGGGGCTGCGCGCCGCCGCGCCGTTGCTGCTGCTTGCACACTGACGCTCCTGCTTGTGCCCGTGTTGTGCGCCGCTGCGCCACTGCGTGCTCTTGTGATGTGCGCCGCGCCGAGACTCGTGACCGTGCTGTGCGAGGCGGTGCCGCTGCTTGCTCCAGTGACGAGGTCGGGGAGGACATTGGGATGCGTGCCGCCTGCTCCAGAAAGAGAGAGGAGGAAGGATGGTGATAGGGAGGCGAGATCGCTGCTGCTTGCGCCAGGGCCGAGGTCGGGAATGCTGTCGGGCTCGTCGTCGCTGCTGCCGCGCGAGTCCCTGATGCCCCGGGCCCATCTTCCCTTCCCCGCGTCTGCAGGCATAGGGCGCCGACCGAAGAGCCGCCCCTAGGCTACCCCCTAGTCGTCGACGGCGGCGCCCATTTCCGCTGCGCCACCGCCGCCCCCGGGGGAGACAGAGGAATCAGGCCAAGGCGCGATCTAGATTTATCTTTGGGAGGGAGATTTAAAAAAAAAAGACCTGCCGAACATCGTCTACCACGAAACGTTACACCACGTCATCAAATATGGAGCCCATATGTCATAATCGCAGTTAAAATGGCCTAAGCGATTGATCAGTGTATTTTGCAAAAGATTAGGCCGATAATCAGTGTTTTCCGCAACAATTTTGTAGAAGAGTCTTTCATGCAAACCTACGCCGTAATGTGGTGGTTTTCTGCAATTCACTCGTGCTGATGGGATGCATTTCAGGATGAATGTATTTTGTCTAAAGAGATCGATGGAATGGAAATCAGATGAAAACCAAAGTACAACTATCAATACAGTACGACCAGCTTTATTATCCTTTGACAGGCTATAGGCAAACAATCATCAATTAAATAACCTTGGAGAAAATCTCTACCAAATAATAAAGTAAGGAGTGCTTTTGGGGGTCACTAAGGAGTGCTTTTTGGGGTCCCTCATGCAATTTTGCAGAAAACCCCTGTATTTTCTGTGAGTTAACCCGCAGTATAGACTTAAGTCATAGTCGAGCCGTTATTTTACTTTTTTGGAAACCTCCTCACTTTTTAGGTAATTCACCCGCGGATCATATTTAAGTTAAACAAATATTTTCTAAATTATCCATATATTTTAAACCGTAATTCCGATTGAAAGAGCATGGTGCCCCCATGTGTGGTTTTGGTAACTGATGACATTCTCTAAGGACTAATGGTTGACTTGAGTTATATTCGAGGTATTTCTCCATAGGTGATGGTGTCCTGAATTAAAGGGTACCAACCTCGTCACCCCGGCTTGAGTTATATTCGAAGGATCTGCTGAAGACTTGACGTATACTCCAAGACATCTCCTACCGCCTCCTTGCGATCCCCCAGGATACGGACCATGTAACCCTAGATGCCCTACCTGGCGTGTATATAAGCCAAAGGTATTAGCCCGTAGAGGGGACCTGATAACCCACAAGTATAGGGATCTATCGTAGTCCTTTCGATAAGTAATAGTGTCAAACCCAACGAGGAGCAGAAGGAAATGACAAGCGGTTTTCAACAAGGTATTTTCTGCAAGCACAGAAATTATCGGTAACAGATAGTTTTCTGATAAGATAATTCATAACGGGTAACAAGTAACAAGTGTAACAAAGGTGCAGCAAGGTGGCCCAATCATTTTTGTAGCAAAGGATAAGTCTGGACCAACTCTTATATAAAGCAAAGCGCTCTCGAGGACACATGGGAATTATTGTCAAGTTAGTTTTCATCATGCTCATATGATTCACGTTCGCTACTTTGATAATTTGATATATGGATGGATCGGTAATTGGGTGCTGTCCTTACTTGGACAAGCCTCCCACTTATGATTAACCCCTCTCGTAAGCATCCACAACTACAAAATAAGAATTAAGATAAATCTAACAATAACCTGAAACATGTGGATCCAAATCAGCCCCCTACGAAGCAACTCATAAACTAAGGTTTAAGCTTATGTCACTCTAGCAACCCATCATCTACTTATTACTTCCCAATGCCTTCCCCTAGGCCCACATAATGGTGAAGTGTCATGTAGTCGACGTTTCCATAGCACCACTAGAGGAAAGACAACATACATCTCATCAAAATATCGAACGAATACCAAATTTACATGATTACTTATAACAAGACTTCTCCCATGTCCTCAGGAACAACCGTAACTACTCGCAAAGCATATTCATGTTCATAATCATAGAGGCATTGAGTAGCATTAAGGATCTGAACATATGATCTTCCACCAAATAAACCAACTAGCATCAACTACAAGGAGTAATCAACACTACTAGCAGAAGATGAGGGGTGGATGATGGCCAGGGGGCCCACAAGCCATGGAGGTGCGCCCTGGGGGCATGGCGCCCCCCAGGCTTGTGGCCACATGGTGGGTCCCCTTCTGGTGTTTCTTCGTCCATTATTTTTTTATTCCAAAATAATTCTCCATAAAATTTGAGGAAATTTGGACTTGTGCAAAATAGGTATCTCAGATTTGCTCTTTCCCGATCTAGAATTCCAGCTACCAGCATTCTCCCTCTTCATGTAAATCTTGTAAAATAAGAGAGAAAATGCATATGTATTGTACCATAATGTGAAATAGTAGTCCACAATGCAATAAATATCAACTTAAAAGCATGATGCAAAATGGTTGTATTAACTCCCCCAAGTTTAGACCTCGCTTGTCCTCAAGCGAAAGCCAAAATCGGTAATCATGACCACATGTTTAGAGATAGAGGTGTCGAGAATAAAACACGTACATGATGGCACCATGATCATCTTCTAGAACAACAATATATTGGTGTATAACTTCTTATACCAAAGTGATAATTCGTTCACAAAGTAAAGTATGAATCACAAACCTTATTGAAAACTAACAAACTATGATCTCAGTCATTGAAGAAATTGCAATTTATCATAACATCGGAAAGAGTCAATTGAAGAAATGTTATTTAGCAAGTTCACATACTCAACCGTCTTTTAATCTTTCATAATTGCTAACACTCACGCGATACTTATGAGATCAAAGTTTCAATCAAACACATAGGAAGATAGGGGCTCATAGTTTCGCCTCCCAACGGTTTACCTCAAGGGTAATGTCAACAATAATAGTTTATGATCTTCTACAACCGTATGGATATGTATGTCCAGATCTTTCTCCAACATATAGTGCTTGCCAAAAGATAAAAGTAAAAGGAAGGGTGAAGATCACAAAGACTCTAGTATTAAGGTAGTCAATAAAATAAAAGATAGGCCCTTCGCAGAGGGAAGCAGAGGTTGTCATGTGCTTTTTGGTTGGATGCACGAAATCTTAATGCAAAAGAACATCACTTTGTATTGTCACTTGTGATGAAGACCTTTATTATGTAGTCCGTCGCCTTTATTTCTTCCCAATCACAAGATCATACAAAACTTATTTTCCTCACACTAAGAGAGAGTACATATTTAGAGAGCAATTTTTATTGCTTGCACCGATGGCAACTTACTTGAAGGCTCTTACTGAATCCATATGTAGATATAGTGGACTCTCATGGCAAAACTAGGTTAAGGGTTTTTGGATGCACAAGTAGTATCCCTATTTGGTGCAGAATTTGTTTTGCTAGCATACGAGGGAAAGCAAGCCCAACATGTTGGAGGATCTATGATAATATAACATCTATTCGGATATAAAGGAACATAACACATTACGTTGTTTTCCTTGTCCAAAATCAACCGTTTAGCATATAATATTTTAATGAGTGCTCACAATCACAAAAGATGTCCAAGATAGTATATTTATATGTGAAGCCTCTCTTTCTTTATTACTTCCTTTTAATTGCAACAATGACCAAAACTATGTTTGTCAACTCTCAACAAGTTTCATGTAGCATACTCCTTATATGTGAAGTCATCACTCCCCATAAGATTATTATATAATCTCTTTTTCTTTTCTTTTATTTCTTTTCCAATATCAAAGCAAGAAAGGAAAACCCTAAACTCAAAACTAAACTTTATTATATAACTCTCACACTCGATTACATAGATGGATCACTAAACAAAAACTAAAGGACTAGATGCTAAAACTTCTATTCTACTAGATCAATATATAACCCAAAATGATCGAACTAAGATAATGATAAAGATAAAACTGTGATGGTGATACGATACCGGGGCATCTCCCCCAAGCTTGGCATAAGCCAACGAGAGTGCCTGATAACCCACAAGTGTAGGGAATCTATCATAGTCCTTTCGATAAGTAAGAGTGTCGAACCCAACAAGGAGCAGAAGGAAATGATAGGCGGTTTTCAGTAAGGTATTTTCTGCAAGCACTGAAATTATCGGTAACACATAGTTTTGTGATAAGGTAATTGGTAGCAAGTGACAAATAGTAAAATTAAATAAGGTGCATCAAGATGGCCCAATCCTTTTTGTAGCAAAGGACAAGCCTGGACAAACTCTTATATGAAGGAAAGCGCTCCCGAGGACACATGGGAATTATCGTCAAGCTAGTTTTCATCACGTTCATATGTTTCGCGTTCGGTACTTTGATAATTTGGTATGTGGGTGGACCGGTGCTTGGGTGCTGCCCTTACTTGGACAAGCATCCCACTTATTATTAACCTCTATTGCATGCATCCGCAACTACAAAAGAAGTATTAAGGTAAACCTAACCATAGCATGAAACAAGTGGATCCAAATCAGCCCCTTATGAAGCAACGCATAAACTAGGGTTTAAGCTTATGTCACTCTAGCAACCCATCATCTACTTATTACTTCCCAATGCCTTCCTCTAGGCCCAAACAATGGTGAAGTGTCATGTAGTCGACGTTCACATGACACCACTAGAGGAGAGACAACATACATCTCATCAAAATATCGAACGAATACCAAATTCACATGACTACTTATAGCAAGACTTCTCCCATGTCCTCAGGAACACACGTAACTACTCACAAGACATATAATTGTTCATGATCAGAGGGGTATTAATATGCATAATAGATCTGAATATATGATCTTTCACCAAGTAAACCAACTAGCATCAACTACAAGGAGTAATCAACACTACTAGCAACCTACAGGTACCAATCTGAGGTTTTGGTACAAAGATTGGATACAAGAGATGAACTAGGGTTTGAGAGGAGATGGTGCTGGTGAAGATGTTGATGAAGATAACCCTCCCCAAGATGGGAGAGTTGTTGGTGATGACGGCGGTGACGATTTCCCCCTCCCGGAGGGAAATATCCCCGGCAGAACAGCTCCGCCGGAGCCCTAGATTGGATCCGCCAAGGTTCCGCCTCGAGACGGCGGCGTCTGGTCCCGAAAGCCTCCTTCTGATTTTTTCCAGGTCAAAACACCTCATATAGGAGAAGATGGGCATCGGGGGGTCATCGACTGGCCCACGAGGCAGGGGGCGCGGCCCCCACCCTCGTGGAGAGGTGGTGGCCCCCCTGGCACATCTCGTTCGCCAGATATTTTTTATATTTCTAAAACGGTGTTTCGTGGAGTTTCGAAGCTTTTTGAGTTGTGCAGAATAGGTCTCCAATAGTTGATCCTTTTCCAGCCCAGAATTCCAGCTGCCGGCATTCTCCCTCTTCATGTAAACCTTGTAAAATAAGAGAGAAAAGGCATAAGTATTGTGACATAATGTGTAATAACAACCCATATAGCAATAAATATCAATATAAAAGCATGATACAAAATGGACGTATCAACTTCCCCAAGCTTAGACCTCGCTTGTCCTCAAGCGAAAGCCGGTATCAAAAAATATGTCCACATGCTTAGAGATAGAGGTGTCGATAAAAATAAAATACGGACATGAGGGCATCATGATCATTCTTATCACAGCAGCACACACACACACACACACACACACACATATATATATATTGTCATATGACTCTTATGCTAAGGTAACAAGCTATTCACAATGTCAAGTATGAATCATAAACTTCATTGAAAACCAACAAACTAAGATCTCAGTCACTGAAGGAATTGCAATTTATCATAACATCAGAAAGAGTCAATATAAGAGCTTTTCAGCAAGTCCACATACTCAACTATCATCTAGTCTTTCACAATTGCTCACGCTCACGCAAAACTTATGGGTATGGAGTTTTAATCGGACACAGAGAAAGATAGGGGCTTATGGTATTGCCTCCCAACCTTTTACCTCAAGGGTAATGTCAACAATAATAGACCATGATAACTTACATCCAATTGGGTATATATGTCAGGATCTTTCCAACACAATGTGCTTGCCAAAGGATAAAATGCAAAAAGGAAAGGTGATTTTCACCTGACTCTTATAAGGCAAGAATAATAGATAGGACCTTCGCAGAGGGAAGCAGAGGTTGTCATGTTCTTTTATGGTTGGATGCACAAAGTCTTAGCACAAAAGAATGTCACTTTATATTGTCACTTGTGATAGGGACCTTTATTATGCAGTTCGTCGCTTTTATTACTTCCATATCACAAGATCGTATAAAGCTTATTTCCTCCACACTAATAAATCATACATATTTTAGAGAGTTTGCAACCATGACAACTTACTTGAAGGATCTTACTCAATCCATAGGTAGGTAGGGTGGACTCTCATGGCAAAACTGGGTTTAAGGATGTATGGAAGCACAAGTAGTATCTCTACTTGGTGCAAGGAGTTTTGGCTAGCATGAGGGAGAAAGGCAAGCTCAACATGTTGGATGATCCATGACAATATACTTTATATTGGATATAAGAAAACATAACCCATTATG
This sequence comes from Secale cereale, assembly GCA_902687465.1. NCBI lineage: Eukaryota > Viridiplantae > Streptophyta > Magnoliopsida > Poales > Poaceae > Secale > Secale cereale. The sequence goes on from LR738711.1 coordinate 248,434,605, forward strand.
TTGTCTTCCTTGTCCAACATCAACTCTTTAGCATGTCATATTTTAATGAGTGCTCACAATCATAAAAGATGTCCAAGATAGTATATTTGTATGTAAAACCTCTCTTTCTTTACTACTTCCTATTAATTTCAACGATGACCAGAGCTATGTTTGTCAACTCTCAACAACTTTTATTCATCATACTCTTTATATGTGAAGTCATTACCTTCCATAAGATCAACATGATCTCTTTGATACTTTTTATATTTTCTTTTATTCTCTCACGGCCATAGCGAGGAAATCAAGCCCTTGACTCAACACTAATCTTTATTATATAGCTCACGGACTCGATTACAAAGGTAAAGATCAACAAGCAAAAGCTCACAACTAGATCATGCTAAGTTTTATTCTACTAGATCAAGATATTACCAAAAGGATCGAACTAAGAAAAACGGTAAAGATAGGAGTGTGATGGTGATACAATATCGAGGCACCTCCCCCAAGCTTGGCAGTTGCCAAGGGGAGTGCCCATACCCATACGATTATGTCTCCTTCTTCGAAGTTGGTGATGATGGAGTTGAAAGCAGTGATGCCGGATCATCATACATCGAGCATAGTAGATCCTCCAACTTGCGGATAATACCTTTGAGTGCGGTGATATGCTCCTTCAGCAAAATATTTTCACTTGTGAGATACTTGTTTTGTACTTGAGCTAACTCAATCATCTTGAAAGCTTCAATCTCAGTTGAAGTAAAAAGGTCTGGAAGGGGTTGAAGGATGTATTCTTCTCCTGTTGCCGGATCCTGATCTTCCAAAACCTTCTTGATCCTATTCTCCTTGTTGATCTCCTCGGGTTCTTCCCTCTTTAGCTCTATCTTCATTAGCCAAGCATTGTTGCCCTCATTGTTGGAGGAGGAGGACGACATGATGCATGTCCTTGTCAACCCTAGCAGAAAATAGCTCGAAACAAGAACAGAGGATTTTTGCGTGATACGGTGGTCAAAACCTTCGGGAGAATATATAGTGAGTTTTTACCGACCAAAAGAAGTAACATGCAAGAAATCAGAGTCCGGGAGGCACACGAGGTGCCCACGAGGCAGGGGGCACGCCCAAGAAGGTAGGGCGCGTCCTCCACCCTCGTGGATGCCTCGTGTCCTTTCTGGACTGCCTCTTATTTTTCTATTTTTCTAAATATTCCAAAACGGTGAAAAATTGCCATTAGAACTGTTTTGGAGTCGGTTTACTTATCGTACCACATACCTCTTCCTTTTCGGAGTCTAAATCTTTTTGGAAAGTGTCCCTTATGTATTCCTCTGGGGTTACGGTTTCAATAACATTGGTTTCAACATTTATAGGGTTACCTGAGATATAATGTTTGATTCTTTGACCGTTCACCACCTTTGGATTCGTGCCTTTGAAGTTGTTGATTTTTATGGCACCGGAACGATAGACCTCCTCGATAACATAAGGACCTTCCCATTTAGAGAGAAGTTTTCCTACAAAAAATCTTAAACGAGAGTTGTATAACAAGACATAATCACCTACGTTAAACTCATGTTTTTGTATCCTTTTGGCATGCCATCTTTTAACCTTTTCTTTGAACAGCTTGGCATTCTCATAAGCGTGGGTTCTCCATTCATCAAGCGAGCTAATGTCAAATAACCTCTTCTCACCGGCAAGTTTGAAATCATAATTGAGCTCTTTAATAGCCCAATATGCCTTATGTTCTAGCTGAAGAGGTAAGTGACATGCTTTTCCATAAACCATTTTATATGGAGACATACCCATAGGATTTTTGTATGCAGTTCTATAGGCCCATAATGCATCATCAAGTTTCTTGGACCAATTCTTTCTAGACCTATTAACTGTCTTTTGCAAAATTAATTTCAGCTCTCTGTTACTTATTTCTACTTGACCACTAGACTATGGGTGATAAGGGGATGCAATTCTATGGTTAACATCATACTTAGCAAGCATTTTACTGAAAGCACCATGAATAAAGTGTGAACCACCATCAATCATTAAGTATCTAGGGACTCCAAACCTTAGAAAAATAACTTCCTTAAGCATCTTAATAGAGGTGTTGTGATCAACACTACTAGTTGGAATAGCTTCTACCCACTTAGTAATGTAATCAACAACAACTAAAATATGTGTGTACCCATTAGAGGAAGGAAACGGTACCATATAATCACAGCCCCAAACATCAAATGGTTCAATAACAAGTGAATAATTCATAGGCATTTCTTGGCGTCTACTAATATTACCAATTCTTTGACATTCATGACAATATAAGATAAACTTACGAGCATCCTTGAAGAGAGTAGGCCAATAAAAACCAGATTGCAATACCTTATGTGCAGTTCTATCTCCAGCATGGTGTCCCCCATAAGCTTCGGAGTGGCACTTGCGCAGGATCTGTTCCTGGTCATGCTCAGGTACACAACGTCTAATAATACCATCTACTCCTTCTTTATAAAGGTGTGGATCATCCCAGAAGTAATGTCTCAAATCATAGAAGAACTTTTTCTTTTGCTGGTATGTGAAACTAGGTGGTATAAACTTAGCAACAATGTAATTAGCATAATCCGCATACCATGGAGCAGTACGAGAAGTATTTATGATAGCTAATTGTTCATCAGGAAAGCTATCATCAATAGGTTGTTGGTCATCAAGAATATTCTCTAGCCTAGACAAGTTGTGTGCAACGGGGTTCTCAGTTCCCTTTCTTTCAATAATATGCAAATCAAATTCTTGCAGCAGGAGAACCCATCTAATAAGTCTAGGTTTAGCATCTTTTTTTTCCATAAGGTATTTGATAGCAGCATGATCAGTGTGAATAGTTACTTTGGAATCAACAATATAAGGTCTAAACTTATCACAAGCAAATACGACTGCTAAAAACTCTTTCTCAGTAGTAGCATAATTTCTCTAGGCACTGTCTAGAGTTTTACTAGCATATTGGATAACATTCAATTTTTTATCAACTCTTTGTCCTAGAACAATACCTACAGCATAATCACTAGCATTACACATAATCTCAACGGGTAAATTCCAGTCAGGAGGCTGGACAATAGGTGCAGAGATCAATGCTTTCTTAATATTTCAAATGCTTCTACACAATCATCATCAAAGACAAAAGGAACATCTTTTTGTAAGAGATTGGTCAAAGGCCTAGAGATTTTGGAGAAGTCCTTAATGAACCTCCGATAAAACCCGGCATGACCAAGGAAACTTCGTATACCTTTGATGTCCTTGGGACACGACATCTTTTCAATAGCATCAACTTTAGCCTTGTCAACTTCAGTACCTCTTTCGGAAATTTTATGTCCCAAGACAATGCCTTCATTAACCATAAAGTGGCACTTCTCCCAATTCAAGACAAGATTAGTGTGTTCACATCTCTGCAAAAACTCGATCAAGGTTGCTCAAGCAATCATCAAAAGAAGTTCTGTAAACAGAAAAATCATCCATGAAAACCTCAACAATCTTTTCACAAGCATCAGAGAATATAGCCATCATGCATCTTTGAAAGGTAGCAGGTGCATTACATAAACCAAAAGGTATACGTCTATAAGCAAAGGTACCGAAAGGACAAGTAAAAGTGGTCTTTTCTTGATCCCCTTTTGACACAGGTACTTGAGAGAAACTAGAATAACCATCTAGAAAGCAAAAATGGGTGTGTTTGGATAACCTTTCTAGCATTTGATCAATAAAAGGTAAAGGGTAATGATCTTTCTTAGTGGCTTTATTTAATTTGCGGAAATCAATTACCATCCTATAACCTGTAACAATTCTTTGCGGGATCAATTCATCTTTATCATTAGGAACAACAGTCATACCTCCCTTCTTAGGGACACAATGGACATGACTTACCCACTGGCTATCAGCAACTGGATAGATTATACCTGCCTCTAGAAGCTTTAATATTTCCTTCCTTACCACTTCTTTCATCTTAGGATTTAACCGTCGTTGATGATCGATAACCGGTTTCACGTCCTCTTCCAACTTTATCTTGTGTTGGCATAGAGTGGGACTAATACCCTTAAGATCATCCAGAGTATATCCAATAGCAGCACAATGCTTCTTTAGAGTTTTCAATAATTTTTCTTCTTCTTGCTCTGAAAGGTTAGCACTAATAATAACAGGATAATCTTCTTTTCATCGAGATAAACATACTTAAGAGTATCAGGTAATGGTTTAAGTTCAAACACGGGATCACCCTTGGGTGGAGGAGGATCCCCTAGAAGTTCAATAGGCAAGTTGTTTTTCAATAAGGGTCCCTGCTTAAAGAATATTTCATCTATTTCCCTTCTCTCACTCATATACATATCATTTTCATGGTCTAGCAGATATTGTTCTAAAGGATCGTTAGGAGGCACAACAATAGAAGCAAGACCAATAATTTCATCCTTACTAGGCAATTATTTATCATGGGCTTGTTTATGAAATTTAGCAAAGTTAAAATCATGAGACATATCCCCTAAACCAACAGTAACAATATCTTTTACGCATTCTATCTTAGCATTAACAGTATTCAAGATGGGTCTACCAAATATAATGGGACAAAAATTATCTTGTGGGGAACTAAGAACAAGAAAATCAGCAGGGTATTTAATTTTCCCACACAAGACTTCAACATCTCTAACAATCCCCATTGGTGAAATAGTGTATCTATTGGTGAAAGGATCGATATGGTTGACTAGAGGGGGGGGGGTGAATAGGCAACTAACAATTTTTAGCTTTTCTTAACCACTTTAAATTAAGCGACAAAATAAGTTGTCTAGATATTCTACTAGGATGATAACTAAGATAAAGGAGGACAACAACTACACATGCATGCTATAGGAGTTGAACAAGTAAAGCATGCAAAAGTAAAGGTAAGAAATAACCACAAGTGGAACCGGTGGAGACGAGGATGTGTTTCCGAAGTTCCTTCCCTTTGAGGGGAAGTACGTCTCCGTTGGAGCGGTGTGGAGGCACAATGCTCCCCAAGAAGCCACTAGGGCCACCGTATTCTCCTCACGCCCTCACACGATGCAAGGTGCCGTGATTCCACTAGTGGTGCCCTTGAAGGCGGCAACCGAACCTTTACAAACAAGGTTGGGGCTATCTCCACAACTTGGAGGCTCCCAACAAACCACGAAGCTTCACCACAATGGAATATGGCTTCGAGGTGACCTCAACCGTCTAGGGTGCTCAAACACCCAAGAGTAACAAGATCCGCAAGGGATTAGTGGGGAGAATCAAATATCTCTTGGTGGAAGTGTAGATCGATGCCTCCTCAAGCAATCCCGAGCAAATCAACAAGTTTGATTGGCTAGGGAGAGAGATCAGGCGGAAATGGAGCTTTTGGAGCAACAATGGAGTAGAGGGGGAAAAGGTAAGTCTTCTTGGAGAAGAAGACCCCCTATATATAGTGGGGGGACAAATCCAACCGTTATTGGAGTTTTCAGCCCGCAGAGAGCGGTAGTACCGCGCATGAGTTGCGGTACTACCGCTTGCTGAGCGGTACTACCGCTTTGGGAGCGGTACTACCGCTTAGGCAAAAGAGGCGACAAGATTGACAACCACGGATGAAATAAATTACATCCGTGGCTACATCCGCAGGGAAAACGGTAGTAGCAAAATGCGACATGGTACTACCGCTTAAGATAAGCGGTACTACCGCATTGTATACGAAAGTAAAAAATTACTTCCGCATCCACTTCTTTACTTAGACTCAGGGCCTGGGCCAGATACACGGTACTACCGCTCTGGGGACGCGGTACTACCGTTGGCACGGTACTACCGTGTCGGCAGGCGGTACTACCGTGTAACTGTGCGGTACTACCGCTTGGTCAAGCGGTACTACCGCTTGCGACACAGATGATCAGTTAAGAAGTCACAGTTTTGCGTATACGAAAAATAGCCGGTTGGACCTCCAGAGAAGCAAGGAAAGGTGGTGCGGGAGTAGGATGTGTACGTGTTGATTCTACCCAAACCTTTCTGACGCGGACCCCCTCTTAATAGTACGGCTTTCCTATTACTCAAAGCCACCGACAGGGAGCAAAAAAGAAAACACCGTCTTCCATAGAATCCGAGGGGCAAATAATCGTCTTGTGCCTAAGGGAGATATACCTGTATGAGCTTAGAGCACACGATCAGTCCGCAAATGCATTGTCATCAATCACCAAAACTACTTAGGGAGAAATATGCCCTTACAATCTCCCCCTTTTTGGTGTATTGATGACAATACTCGATTTGCACAGGGAAGAAATAATAGAGTAAGCAATGCAAGTCCTAGAGTATAGGTGAGCTCCCCCTGAATGTGTGCCTTCACAAGATTGTGCTTTGGACTTCACAGCACACATACTAGGTATAGTGCTCCCCTATAATCTACACGAGATACTCTATATCAAAACTAAGTACTCTGGATAAACATTAACGACATAATGATAAGTTCAATGATAACGGGGCATATGTATTACACCATATGATAGTCTCACGCACACGACACAACCATGCAAATAAACCAGAGTTCAAAGAAACACAAGAGCACACAGACACACAAGAGACGCAAATCACTCTCCCCCTTTGTCATCGAGACACCACAAAGGGGAAAGAGGACATGAAGACGGGTGGCAGCCCGGGAGAAGCTCAGTCGTCATACTCATCATCAAACCCCTGCTGCTCCTCCTGATAGTCATCATCAGACCCCTGCTGCTTCTCCTGATACTCCTCATCAGACTCTGACCATTTGTACCCCTGGCGAGCCATCCAGGTAGCCTCAGGTGTGATGTTATCCTCTGATCCATTGGAAACTTCCTCTCCATATAGTGCCAGAATCTTCTTGTCACGCTGGCGGGTCTTCTTGTCAGTCACATGAGCCCGGTATTGCCCCTTAGCCTGCATGCAGAAGAGGGCCTTCATCTTCTGCTGAAGCTTTTTAGCCCAAGAAGGCTTCTCCACAGCAGAGGAAGAAGAAGGGGCAAATCTGCCAGAGCGCACATCAGCAGTCTCATCCACATGCTCCTCCTCAGTGCCCATCTGGGCAGCAGCAGCCTGAGCACGAGTGGTGGTGTTGGCCCATCGAGTCTTGACACGAAGACGGATGGGATCATGACGGAAGCAGTCGGTCTTTGTTTGCAGACTCAGGATTGGCGTGAGGCCGAAAACCAATTGGGTTATGGAGACCCTCATCAGGAAGCTGAAGAAGATCCATGAAGTCCTTCCAAGTAGAGGTCATCTTGTGACCATTGGTCATCCAAGTCATGGGGCGATCCTCCTTGGTTTGGAAATTGACAGAGGCATAGAACTGAGCAATAATTTCTGGATCAAAGTCATTCTGGAAGGTCATGATGTGCTCCAGGCCCAACTGCTCTATCAAATCAAGAGCCTCTGCAAAGTATGCCCGGTTCTTGTCCTTCCTCATGTGATCCACATCCACCCAATGAGAATCCACATAAAGATTTGCCTTGGTCTTGAGCACCTCATGGTAGATGCGAAACTGCTGCTTGGTCCAGAAGATATCATCTCCAGGAAAGTGCTCACGGGGTTCTCCATACGGGTTGATCTTCCTTCGGGCCATGAACTCAGCAGCAGGCATCTCCTCCATAGACATTGAGGATTCCTTACGTTTGTTGGCTGAAGTCTTGTACCGGCGCTGGGGATTGGAGCCCTCTGGCACATCACTTGGGGTACGCAGGCGCTTCGAACCAGTGTCACGGACAGGGTTGGTACGACGACCCTCAAAACCAGAGCCACCACCTAAAAACACAAACACAAGACCACAGCAACACAAACACAAGAAGAATCAATGCCAAAGCCTCGAAAAACACAAGAAACCAGGAGAAATAGGAAAGAGATCATGCTACGAAGAAAATATGATACAAGCAGTAGTACTGCTGACCCTTGCGGAAGTATAAAATTAGTACCGCGGGGTAAGCGGTAGTACCGCATGACACATGCGGTAGTAATATTTTACTTCCGCCAGAAGAGGCGGAACTAAAAAATTAGTACCGCAATGTAAGCGGTAGTACCGCATGTGGATGCGGTAGTACCGCGTACACTGCGGTAGTAATATTTTACTTCCGCCAGAAGAGACGGAACTAAAATATTAGTACCGCAACGTAAGCGGTAGTACCGCATACGTATGCGGTAGTACCGCATACGTTGCGGTAGTAATATTTTACTTCCGTCAGAGGGGCGGAACTAAAAACTTAGTGCTACATGCGGAGCGGTAGTACCGCATTGGGTCGCGGTAGTACCGCTCGGCAAGCAGTACTAAATTTTTACTTCCGCCCGAGCGGTAGTACCGCTGAGGACAGCGGTAGTACCGCTCAGGTCAGATCAGATCTGGATTACATCGTGCGGTAGTACCGCGGTTCTCCAGCGGTAGTACCGCACGAAACAGATCTGAGAAGAGCAGATCTAGAAACGGCCAAAGAGATCGACACACGGTACTACGGCTTATCATAGTAACTTCGTAGCAACAAATCTAATCATATTTCTAGTGCACAAACACTCTCCCACATCCTAAGCATCCATGGATAAGATCACGAAGAACACAAGAGCACTAAGCATCTCCCCTAACCCTAAAAACTCAGGCAAGGCAATAAGAAAAGGGAAAAAAGGGGAGAAACCTGCATCCATGGCAAGAGGACGTGGTGGGGATCGATTCCACCGGTCGGAATGCGAGAAGAGTGGCCGAGGGAGGAGATCCGGCGAGGTCCTTCGGTGGGGTTCTTGAGAGAGAGAGACATGGACGACGTGGGGGTTAGGAGTGAATGGGTATATGGGAGATGGAACTCCCCCTGCCTGCTTATAACCCCCACACGTTCGGATATGTGCAGTAGTACCGCGGTCATCGCGGTAGTACCGCTCGCACGGTAGTACCGCTCGCCGGGCGGTAGTACCGCCCTACCAGCGGCAGTAAAAAATTACTGCCGTGCTGGAGGTGCGGTAGTACCGTATGTCCTCCGCGGTAGTACCGTAACCAATCACGGTAGTACCGCTCCCCCAAGAAAATGCATGAAAAGACAAGAGGCTTTAAGCACTAGAGAGAGTAAAAACACCATGTGCACAAGCAAAACAAGTAACACAAATTCCTCATAAGAGGGCGGTGGCCGAGGCCACCTATGTTTGAGTTTTATAGATATGGCACCGCGAAGAATTATCCTTGGGCCCATGATCAAAACTCGACTTGAAGCATTTAAGCCAACTATGTATGGCAAATGAAGAAGCTTTGGTTAGTTTATGCATAATGGGGGAAGGAATAGTTCATTGAGAGAACAGTACTCCCCCTAAGTCCATGCCTACATCTAGACAAGATAGCTATGTCGAGTGTGAGGAGTGTGTGCACAGATTCAAACCACATTGCTCAAATCAATGATATTTAGCTCATGCCTTAACTCGCGAAATCTTGCTTCATCCAGAGGCTTCGTGAAGATATCTGCAAGGTTATCATGAGTGTTGACGTAGTGAAGCTTGATTTCTCCTTGCCTTATGTGATCCCGGATGAAGTGATACCGAATCTCAATATGCTTCGTCTTGAAGTGTAGCACCGGGTTGAGAGAAATCTTGATGGCACTTTCATTGTCACACCAAAGAGGCACTTTGTCACAAGTGACACCGTAATCCTTTAAAGTTTGCCTCATCCATAAGAGTTGAGCACAGCAACTGCCAGCGGCCACATATTCTGCTTCGGTGGACGAGAGAGATACACAACTTTGCTTTTTGGAAGACCAACTAACAAGAGAGCAACCAAGAAATTGGCACCCTCCCGAGGTGGACTTCCTATCCACTTTGTCTCTCGCCCAGTCAGAATCTGAGAAACCAACAAGGTTGAAATTTGCTCCTCTTGGGTACCATAAGCCAAAGTTTGGGGTATGAGCCAAATATCGAAAGATTCGCTTGACAGCCACAAAGTGACTTTCCTTAGGTGAGGCTTGAAACCGTGCACAAATTCCCACACTCAACATAATATCTGGTCTAGATGCACAAAGATAAAGCAAGGATCCGATCATAGAGCGATATACCTTTTGATCCACGGCTTTAACATTGGGATCAATGTCAAGTTGGCATTTGGTTGGCATCGGAGTAGTAGCCGGCTTGACATCACTAAGATTGAACCTCTTGAGCATGTCTTGAGTATACTTGGATTGTTTGATGAAGATGCCTTCTCTTCGTTGTTTAATCTCAAATCCAAGGAAGTATTTCAACTCTCCCATCATGGACATCTCAAAATGTGTGGTCATGAGTGCGGCGAACTCATCATTGAAAGCTTTGTTAGGAGAACCAAAGATAATATCATCAACATATAGTTGTCATACAAACAACTCCCCTTTGACCTTCTTGGTAAAAAGAGTGGGGTCGATTTTCCCAATTTCAAACCCACGATCTTGTAACAACTCGGTAAGGTGCTCATACCACGCTCGTGGGGCTTGTTTAAGGCCATAGAGTGCCTTATCAAGTTGATACACATGATTGGGGAACTTAGGATCCTCAAACACTAGGGGTTGTTTAACATACACCAACTCATTAATGGGACCATTAGGAAATGCACTTTTCACATCCATTTGTTGCAATTTAAAGTTATGATGGGAAGAATAGGCAAGCAACAAACGAATGGATTCAAGACGAGCAACGGGGGCAAAGGTTTCACCGTAGTCGATACCCTCGACTTGGGAGTAGCCTTGAGCCACCAGACGTGCCTTGTTGCGGATGACAATGCCATGGGCATCTTGCTTGTTCTTAAAGATCCATTTGGTTCCAATGACATTATGGTTCTCCTTTGGTCTTTGCACAAGACGCCACACTTTGTTGCGCTCGAAGTTATTGAGTTCTTCATGCATGGCATTGAGCCAGTCGGGGTCTTCGAGCGCCTCATAAACCTTCTTAGGTTCAACAAAAGAGACAAAAGCTTGATGAGCACAATAGTTAGCTAATTGTCTACGAGTGCTTACCCCCCCTTTTGATGCTTCCTAAAATGTTCTCGATGTGATGCTCGTTGGAAGCAAGCCTGGAGGCAACTTTTGCAGCACGACGCTCTAATTGCTCTTCAAGTGATAACTGAGGAGCGTTGAGTTGATCATCTTGAGCGTCATCATGAGCAAGATCTTGATCTTGAGCTTCCTCTTGACCTTGATCTTGCTCGGGGGACTGAACTTGGCCTTGTGCATCAATTGGTGGTTCTTCACCAACTTGAGATTGATCTTGCACTTGGCCTTGTTCAACTGGCTGAGGGCCTTCACTTTGTTCTTCGGAAGCGTGTGGGTCTTGGGTTGGTGATGGTTCCACTTGAGTGGAACATTGTCCTTCTCCTTCGGCCACAAGGGGTTCCTCAACGGGTAGGATATATCCAACACCCATTCTTTTTATGGCTTGAGGAGGAATTTCATCACCTGCATCACAAGTACCACTTTGCTCCACTTGGGAGCCGTTATTTTCATCAAACTCTACGTTACTCGTCTCCTCTATGAGTCCAGTGGACTTGTTGAGGACACGGTAAGCATGAGAGTTTGTAGCATAACCAACAAATATGCCCTCATGAGCTCTAGATTCAAATTTAGACAAACGAACACCTTTCTTGAGAATGAAACACTTACACCCGAACACCCGGAAGTACTTGAGATTGGGCTTGTTACCGGTAAGAATCTCATACGGAGTTTTGTTCAAGCCTTTGCGGAGATAGAGAGATTTGAAGCATGGCAAGCGGTGTTGACGGCTTCGGCCCAAAAGTTGTATGGAGAGTTGAATTCAGCCATCATGGTTCTTGCAGCATCTATTAAAGTTCGGTTCTTTCTCTCCGCAACACCGTTTTGCTGAGGGGTATATGGGGCTGCATATTGATGTTTGATCCCCTCATCACCAAGAAACTCATCCAAGGTGTAGTTCTTGAACTCGGTGCCGTTGTCACTTCTGATCATCAATATCTTTGCTTCATGTTGTCGTTGAGCTTCATTTGCAAAGTTGATGACGGTTTGTTGGGTCTCACTCTTCTTCTTAAAGAAGTATACCCAGGTATATCTTGAGAAATCATCCACAATCACCAAGCAATATTTCCTACCCCCAAGACTATCAAAAGTAGGAGGCCCAAAGAGATCCATGTGGAGAAGCTCCAGGGGTCTCTTTGAATAGATGATAGTCGTGGGAGGATGAGCCTTCTCATGTAATTTTCCTTCAATGCACGCCCTGCAAGCACGATCTTTGGCAAAGCTAACATTTGTTAGTCCTCGGACATGGTCCCCCTTGAGAAGACTTTGCAAAGATCTCATATTGACGTGGGCCAAACGGCGATGCCAAAGCCATCCCACATCAACTTTAGCCATTAGGCATGTTGCGACCTTAGTGGGTTGCTTCGAGAAGTTAACCACATAAAGACCATTCTCGACATGCCCAACATAGGCTACTTTAAGAGTCTTGCTCCACAAGAGGGCCACAGAATCAATATCAAAGAATGTAGCAAAGCCCATGAGTGCAAGTTGGCGAACAGAAAGTAAATTGTATGCAAGGGACTCAACAAGCATGACTTTCTCGATCGTGAGATCATGAGAGACAACAACCTTGCCAAGTCCCAATACCTTAGAAGATGAAGCATCACCCCATTCGACGTTGGTGGCCATAGATGAACCGAGATGCACGTCCACCACCAAGTCTTTGCTTCCGGTCATATGATTTGTGGCTCCGCTATCGAGCAACCACGACCCCCCACCAGAAGCAAACCCCTACAATAGATCAATGCTTGGATTTAGTTACCCATTTGGTAATGGGTCCTTTGAGGTTAGTGACAAGGGTCTTAGGAACCCAAATGGACCATTCAATGTACTCATAAGAAGAACCAACAAATTTAGCAAACACATGGCCATCACTGGCACGGCATAAAACATATGAAGGATTAAAATCGCCGGCCATGTTTGATGGTGTGGTGGAGTTTTTCTTGACACCACCACTTTTCTTCTTGGTTGACGCGCCCTCTCCTTCTTTCATAAAGGATTGTCGGAGAGGGGGTGGTTGCTTTGTCTTGTCATTCTTCTTCTTCTTGGGCTTAGGAGCAAACCCAATTTCTTCCTTTGCCACAACTTGCTTTTGATTGCTCAAAAGAGCGTTGAGGTTCTTCTCACCTTGTATGCAAGTCACAAGGCCTTTCTCAAGTTGCTTCTTCAATTCGGCATTCTCTTCAACAAGATGCACATGCTCACAACATGGGTTAGTAGCATTTGCATTATCAATTAAAACCATGCGAGGAAAGATAGCCTTTTCCTTGGTTAGCGAAACTTGGAGTTGATCATGAGACTCCTTGAGAGTAGCGTGCATTCCTTTCAAGGCCTTGTGAGCCTTGTCAAGTATGTCAAACTCCTCCTTGAGTTTAGCATGGTCAACCTCAAGTTTTGCCTTCTCAGAGTTAAGGACACGAGAGACAACTAAAGCATGATCAAGATCTTTCCTCAATTTAGCATGATCATCGTTGTGTGACTCCTCAAGAGTCAAACGAAGACCACACTCTTCCTCTAGGGCATTAGAGAGATCCAATATCTCATCGGCATAGTCTCGACTATGTCCTTCCATTTTAGTAATGGTTTCCTCATGAGCCTCGATCATGTCATTGGCCTCACCGAGTTGTTCCAAGAGAGCAACAAAATGCTTCTTGGGTTTGCCCTTGAGATTCTTTATAAATAAATCAAATTCATTTTCTCCCTCCTTACTACCCTCACCCTCATCAATACAATTAGTCAATGAAGGATTAGAAGGGATAGTAGTATTGATGTTTGGGGTTACCTTGTTGGTGGCCTTAGCCATGAGACACTTGGCGGTGATGTTCTCGTTTGGTGAGTTGAAGAGAGATGAGTGCGTAGTGGTAGCAATGGCAATCGTGGCCATAGTGGTCACCTCATCGTCTTCATCATTGTCATCATCCTCCACATATTCTTCTTGAGCCACCAACACTTTTGGAGGAGTCTTCTTGATGAAGTTGTTCTTGTTGAGATAGGACTTTGACTTGTCCTTCCGAATAAGCTTGCCTCCAAAATCTTCTCTCTTCTCATATGGGCAATCCGCAACGAAGTGACTTACATTTCCACAGTTGAAGCATGTCCTCACTCGTTGCTTCCCTTTGTTCCCACTAGAGTTGTTCCTGTTAAAGTTGGACCTTGTGTTCTTCTTGCCCCAGAATTGCCTTGAAGCAAGAGCCATGTGCTCATGATAGGCATATTTGGTGTCCTCGGGGCAACACTCTTCATCATCTTCCACTTCCTCCTCTTCCACACAAGCCTTGGCCTTCAGAGCAAGATTAGGCTTCTTGGATCGTTGAGCTCTTAAGACCGCATTGTCGGCGGTCACGTCCAGGATCCTCATGGCAACAAATTCATCCAACACTTCATTTGAGGATAAAGTGTGGAAGTCCGGTCTCTGACGAATGACAGAGGACATGGCCTTATGATAGGGCATCATGGCCTTGAGGAACTTGCGCTTGATCCAATTGTCATCTGTATCCTTACTGCCATGATCGCGAAGAGACACTGCAAGAATAGTTAATCTTCGATAAAGTTCCCGAGGATCTTCATCTTCGATCATAGCAAACTCATCAGCTTCATCTTGCACCACTTCATAGTTGGAGCGTTGAATACTGGTGCTTCCCTTGTACATCGTGCCGACATGCTCCCAAGCCTCCTTGGCAACAGTGAAGGGTCGAAGGTGAGCAATGTCTTCAGGAGGGATGGAATCTTGAAGAATGCAAAGAGCGAACTCGTTGAACTGATGATCTGCAGTCTCTCTTGGAGTCATGTTGTCGGGATCATACGGATAAAAACCTTGCTCAATAATTCTCCAAAGGTTAGTGGAACAATGATTGATATGACGTTTGAAACGAAAAACCCAAGTAGCAAAATTAGTATTTTTAACAAACTTGGGAGGGGGCCCAACAGAGTTTAAATGCGGTGTGGGAACGGGTCCTCCATAGTGAGTAGGAGGAGCAGATTGGGCAAATTTCCCACTCCCATTCTTAGTGTCCGGGGCTTGCTCACTACTAGCTTCTCCCTTGTCGGGATTAGCCTCCGACACGTTGGTAGCGGGACGACCCACTTCCAACGGTGAGGTGGATAATTTAAGCCCCTCAAGCATTTCTTTAAACATGCCTTTGACCTCGCTCGCTAGTGATTCTTTCAATGTGGTCAAGGCCACATTGAACTCCTCACGAGTGACCGAGGCTCCCCCATCTGACGTAGGCAAGGACGGATTTCCACCGGAATGGTCCTCTGTCTCGACTACGTTGTCAACCATACTCTTAGGACGGTAAAGTCCTTAAAAAGAGACGAGGCTCTGATACCAATTGAAAGGATCGATATGGTTGACTAGAGGGGGGGGTGAATAGGCAACTAACAATTTTTAGCTTTTCTTAACCACTTTAAATTAAGCGACAAAATAAGTTGTCTAGATATTCTACTAGGATGACAACTAAGATAAAGGAGGACAACAACTACACATGCATGCTATAGGAGTTGAACAAGTAAAGCATGCAAAAGTAAAGGTAAGAAATAACCACAAGTGGAACCGGTGGAGACGAGGATGTGTTTCCGAAGTTCCTTCCCTTTGAGGGGAAGTACGTCTCCGTTGGAGCGGTGTGGAGGCACAATGCTCCCCAAGAAGCCACTAGGGCCATCGTATTCTCCTCACCCCCTCACACGATGCAAGGTGCCGTGATTCCACTAGTGGTGCCCTTGAAGGCGGCAACCGAACCTTTACAAACAAGGTTGGGGCTATCTCCACAACTTGGAGGCTCCCAACAAACCACGAAGCTTCACCACAATGGAATATGGCTTCGAGGTGACCTCAACCGTCTAGGGTGCTCAAACACCCAAGAGTAACAAGATCCGCAAGGGATTAGTGGGGAGAATCAAATATCTCTTGGTGGAAGTGTAGATCGATGCCTCCTCAAGCAATCCCGAGCAAATCAACAAGTTTGATTGGCTAGGGAGAGAGATCGGGCGGAAATGGAGCTTTTGGAGCAACAATGGAGTAGAGGGGGAAGAGGTAAGTCTTCTTGGAGAAGAAGACCCCCTATATATAGTGGGGGGACAAATCCAACCGTTATTGGAGTTTTCAGCCCGCAGAGAGCGGTAGTACCGCGCATGAGTTGCGGTACTACCGCTTGCTGAGCGGTACTACCGCTTTGGGAGCGGTACTACCGCTTAGGCAAAAGAGGCGACAAGATTGACAACCACGGATGAAATAAATTACATCCGTGGCTACATCCGCAGGGAAAACGGTAGTAGCAAAATGCGACACGGTACTACCGCTTAAGATAAGCGGTACTACCGCATTGTATACGGAAGTAAAAAATCACTTCCGCATCCACTTCTTTACTTAGACTCAGGGCCTGGGCCAGATACATGGTACTACCGCTTTGGGGACGCGGTACTACCGTTGGCACGGTACTACCGTGTCGGCAGGCGGTACTACCGTGTAACTGTGCGGTACTACCGCTTGGTCAAGCGGTACTACCGCTTGCCACGCAGATGATCAGTTAAGAAGTCACAGTTTTGCATATACGAAATATAGCCGGTTGGACCTCCAGAGAAGCAAGGAAAGGTGGTGCGGGAGTAGGATGTGTACGTGTTGATTCTACCCAAACCTTTCCGACGCGGACCCCCTCTTAATAGTACGGCTTTCCTATTACTCAAAGCCACCGACAGGGAGCAAAAAAGAAAACACCGTCTTCCATAGAATCCGAGGGGCAAATAATCGTCTTGTGCCTAAGGGAGATATACCTGTATGAGCTTAGAGCACACGATCAGTCCGCAAATGCATTGTCATCAATCACCAAAACTACTTAGGGAGAAATATGCCCTTACAATTGGCAAGCTTAATAGTGACATCAATCCCTTCTAACTCAGTGGGTGCAATATCATGCATAATTTCTTTATATAAGGAAATGGGTATTACACTCGCACTAGCACCTACGTCACATAAACCATGATAGCAATGATCTCCTATTTTAACAAAAATAGCAGGCATGCCTACAACAGGTCTATGTTTATTCCTAGTATCGGGTTTTGGCTATTCTAGCAGCTTCCTCTTGGAGGTAAATAACATGTCCATCTAAATTTTCAACCAAGAGATCTTTAACCATAGCAACACTAGGTTTAACTTTAATTTTCTCATAGGGTGTAGGTGTTCTAGTATTACTCTTATGAACCACAGTTGAAGCTTTAGCATGATCCTTTATCCTAACAGGGAAAGGCGGTTTCTCAATATAAGCAGTAGGAACAATAGGATCAACATTATAAGTGATAGTCTTTTCTTCAATTTTAACAGGTTCAACTACTTTTACTTCAATGGGAGGATGGTATTTAAACCACTTCTCCCTAGGGAGGTCAACATAAGTAGCAAATGATTCACAGAAAGAAGCTACTACCTCAGAGTCAAGTCCATATTTAGTGCTAAATTCACGGAAAACATCGGTATTCATAAAAGCTTTAACACAATCAAACATAGGGGTCATACCTGACTCCTTACCTTCGTCGAGATCCCAATCTTCAGAGTTGCTTTTAATTATTTCCAGTAAATCCCATTTGAATTCAATAGTCTTCATCATAAAAGAACCAGTACAAGAATTATCGAGCATGGAGTGATTATTGATTGAAAGCCGAGCATAAATTTTTTGAATGATCATTTCTCTTGAGAGCTCATGATTGGGGCATGAATATAACATTGACTTAAGCCTCCCCCAAGATTGAGCGATACTTTCTCCTTTGCGAGGCCAAAAATTATATATATAATTATGATCACGATGAACCTGATGCATAGGATAGAACTTCTGATGAAATTCCAACTTCAATCGATTGTAGTTCCATGATCCAATATCATCGCAAAGCCTAAACCATATCAATGCATCTCCCTTCAAAGATAAAGGGAAGACCTTCTTCTTGATAACATCCTCGGGCATACCTGCAAGCTTAAATAATCCACAAACTTCATCCACATAGATTAGGTGTAAATCGGGATGCAGTGTTCCATCTCATGTAAAGGGATTATCTAGCATTTTCTCTATCATACCCGAAGGAATTTCAAAGCAAAAATTTTTAGTAGGTTTAGTAGGTTGAGGAGAAACTCTTTTCTCTTCTGGTCGGGGTGAAGATACCCCGAACAAGCCGCTCAAAGTATTATGAGCCATAGTAACAAGTAACAATAAATTTTAGCACACTATATAAATTTTTCCTTACCAAAGGCGCATCACTCCCCAGCAACGGCGCCAGAAAAAGTTCTTGCTAACCCACAAGTGTAGGGGATCTATCATAGTCCTTTCGATAAGTAAGAGTGTCGAACCCAACGAGGTGCAGAAGGAAATGATAGGCAGTTTTCAGTAAGGTATTTTCTGCAAGCACTGAAATTATCGGTAACAGATAGTTTTGTGATAAGGTAATTGGTAGAAAGTGACAAATAGTAAAAGTAAATAGGGTGAATCAAGATGGCCCAATCCTTTTTGTAGCAAAAGAAAAGCATGGACAAACTCTTATATGAAGGAAAGCACTCCCGAGGACACATGGGAATTATCGTCAAGCTAGTTTTCATCATGTTCATATGATTCGCGTTCGGTACATTGATAATTTGGTATGTGGGTGGACCGGTGCTTGGGTGCTGCCCTTACTTGGACAAGCATCCCACTTATGATTAACCTCTATTGCATGCATCCGCAACTACAAAAGAAGTATTAAGGTAAACCTAACCATAGCATGTAACAAGTGGATCCAAATCAGCCCCTTACGAAGCAACGCATAAACTAGGGTTTACGCTTGTGTCACTCTAGCAACCCATCATCTACTTATTACTTACCAATGCCTTCCTCTAGGACCAAACAATGGTGAAGTGTCATGTAGTCGACGTTCACATGACACCACTAGAGGAGAGACAACATACATCTCATCAAAATATCGAACGAATACCAAATTCACATGACTACTTATAGCAAGACTTCTCCCATGTCCTCAGGAACAAACGTAACTAGTCACAAGACATATTATTGTTCATGATAAGAGGGGTATTAATATGCATAATAGATCTGAACATATGATCTTCCACCAAGTAAACCAACTAGCATCAACTACAAGGAGTAATCAACACTACTAGCAACCTACAGGTACCAATATGAGGTTTTGGTACAAAGATTGGATACAAGAGATGAACTAGGGTTTGAGAGGAGATAGTTCTGGTGAAGATGTTGATGAAGATAACCCTTGCCAAGATGGGAGAGTTGTTGGTGGTGACGATTTCCCCCTCCCGGAGGGAAGTATCCCCGGGAGAACAGGTCCACCGGAGCCCTAGATTGGTTCCGCCAAGGTTCCGCCTCGAGACGGCGGGTCTGGTCCCGAAAGCCTCCTTCTGATTTTTTCCATGTTAAAACACCTCATATAGGAGAAGATGGGCATCGGGGGGTCACCGGCTGGCCCACAAGGCAGGGGGCGCGCCCAGAGGGGGGGTGCCCCCCACCCTTGTGGGCAGGGGGTGCCCCCCCTAGCAGATCTCTTTCGCCAGATGTTTTTTATATTTGCTGAACCGATGTTTGGAGTTTTGGAGATTTTTTAGTTGTGCATAATAGGTCCCCAATGTTTGCTCCTTTTCCAGCCCAGAATTCCAGCTGCCGACATTCTCCCTCTTCATGTAAACCTTTTAAAATTAGAGAGAAAAGGCATAAGTATTGTGACATAACGTGTAATAACAACCCATAGTGCAATAAATATCAATATAAAAGCGTGATGCAAAATGAACGTATCAGTGCCCATACCCATGTACTCAAGTCTCTTTCTTCGGAGGTAGTGGTGCAATATTCTTGGCGATGATGCCTTTAAGTATGTGATTCTCCGCCTCAAGCTTATATTTTTCCTGCGTGAGATCCATACTTCCTTGCGGAGCTTTCCTGTAACAATCAAGGCAAAAAGCAACACTCTTTTTTAAGTTATTGTAAGAGATACATTGAGCACCGGGAGGTTCAACCGAATTCGGGGTGATTGAGCTGGTGAGTTCCTCATGCCCACTATTAGGTTGAGGGGGGAGAGGTGACTTCTTGCTCCCTTTCCATGGCATCCACTCCTTTCAGATCAGCTTCCATATCCTCCTCCATTGACCACCCAAAGGGATTAGCTTCGCTATATTCTCTTGGATCCAGTGACGGGTGAGAGTACGACTCTCCCCAATCGACTCTTGCAAAGACATCTTGCTCTGGATCTACTGAAGAAACACCGCGAAACAAGAACGGAGGATATTGTCGTGATACGGTGGTCATAACCTTCGGTAGATGGTATAATGATTTTTTTACCATGCAAAACAAGTATTCTGGGAGAAAATGGAGTCCGGATGGCACACGAGTTGACCACGAGCCAGGGAGGCGCGCACCCCACGGCTTGTCGCCTCCTCGCGCATTTTTCGGACTACTTCTTATTTTCCTAAATTTTTAAATATTCCGAAACGATAAAATTGCCTTTGGAAAACTTTTGGAGTCGGTTTACTTACCGTATCACATACCTATTACTTTTCAGAGTTTTGGAGCATGCTGGAAAGTTTCCCTTATGTACTCCTCCGGTGTTATGGTATGAATAATATTAGTTTCAACATTTATGGGAGTACCTAAGATATAATGTTTGATTCTTTGCCCGTTTACCACTCTCGGGTTATTGCCTTCGGTGTTAATGATTTTGATGCCACCAGAATGATAAACTTCCTCAATAATGTAGGGTCCTTCCCATTTAGAGAGAAGTTTTCATGCAAAAAATCTTAGACGAGAATTGTATAGCAAGACTTGGTCACTTAATTATATTCCCGCTTTTGTATTCTTTTGTCATGCCACCTTTTAACCTTTTCTTTAAATAACTTGGCATTTTCATAGGCTTGGGTTCTCCATTCATCAAGTGAGCTAATGTCAAATAGCCTCTTTTCACCGGCAAGTTTAAAATCATAGTTGAGCTTTTTAATTGCCCAATAAGCTTTGTGTTCTAGTTCAAGAGGTAAGTGACATGCTTTTCCATAAACCATTTTATATGGAGACATCCCCATACGATTTTTGTAAGCAGTTCTATAAGCCCATAATGCATCATCAAGTTTCTGAGACCAATTCTTCCTAGATCTATTGACAGTCTTTTGCAAGATCACTATTATTTCTCTATTACTTAATTCTACTTGACCACTAGACTGAGGGTAATATGGACATGCAATTCTATGGTTAACATCATACATAGCAAGCAATTTTCGGAAAGCACCATGAATGAAGTGTGAACCACCATCAGTCACTAAATATCTAGGGATTCCAAACCTCGGGAAAAATAACTTCTTTAAGCATTTTAATAGAGGTTTATGATCAACACTACTAGTTGGAATAGCTTCTACCCACATAGTAACGTAATCAACAACAACTAAAATATGAGTATACCCATTAGAGGATGGAAAAGGTCCCATATAATCAAAACCCCACACATCAAATGGTTCAATACACAAGTGAATTATTCATAGGCATTTCTTGACATCTACTTATATTACCAACCCTTTGAAATTCATCACAAGACAAGACAAACTTACGGGCATCTTTAAAAAGAGTAGGGCAATAAAAACCAGATTGTAGTACCTTGTATGTAGTTCTGTCTCCAGCATGGTGTCCTCCGTAGCCTCGGAGTGACACTTGCGTATAATTTGTTCCTGTTCATGCTCAGGTACACAATGTCTAATAACACCATCTACTCCTTTATAAAGGTGTGGGTCATCCCAGAAGTGATGTCTTAAATCATAGAAACACCTTTTCTTTTGTTGGTATGTGAAACTAGGTGGTATGAATTTAGCAACAATATAATTAGCATAGTCTGCATACCTTAGAGTGCTACGAGAAGCATTTATGACCGCTAATTGTCCATCGGGAAAGCTATCATCAATGGGTAGGAGTCATCAAGAATATTTTCTAACCTAGACAAGTTATCTGCTACTGGGTTCTTAGCTCCTTTTCTATCAGTAATATGTAAATCAAATTCTTGTAGCAAGAGAACCCACCTAATAAGTATAGGTTTAGCATCTTTCTTTTCCATAAGATATTTAATAGCAGCATGGTCAGTGTGAATAGTTACTTTAGAGTCAACAATATAAGATCTAAATTTATCGCACGCAAACACAACTGGTAAGAATTCTTTTCAGTAGTAGCATAATTTCTATGAGCACTGTTTAGAGTTTTACTAGCATAATGGATACCATTTAATTTCTTATCAACTCTTTGTCCTAGAACAGTACCAACAACATAATCACTAGCATCACACATAATTTCAGAGGGTAGGTTCCAATCAGGTGGTTGGACAATATGTGCGGAGATTAAGACTTTCTTAAGTATTTCAAAGGCTTCTATGCAATTATCATAAAAAACAAATGGAATATCTTTTTTCAAGAGATTAGTAAGAGGCCTAGAAATTTTGAGAGAACTCTTTTATGAATCTCCTATAGAAACCATCATGCTCAAGGAAACTTCGTATACCTTTGATATCTTTAGGACACGACATTTTTTCAATAGCATCAACATTAGCTTTATCAACTTCAATACCTCTTTTGGAAATTTTATGCCCTAAGACAATAACTTCGCTAACCATAAAGAGTCACTTCTCCTAATTCAAGACAAGATTAGTTTCTTCACATCTCTGCAAAACTTGATCAAGGTTGCTTAAATAAGTTTCGTAAATGGAAAAGTCATCCATGAAAACCTCAACAATCATTTCACAAAAATCAGAGAATATAGCTGTCATATATCTTTGAAAGGTAGCAGGTGCATTGCATAAACCAAAAGGCAACGTCTATAAGCAAAGGTACCAAAAGGGCATGTAAAAGTAGTTTTTTCTTGATCCTTTTGTGACACGGGTATTTGGAAAAAACTAGAATATCCATCTAGAAAGCAGAAGTGTGTATGTTTTGATAGCCTTTCTAGCATTTGATAAATGAATGGCAAAGGATAATGATCTTTCCTAGTAGCTTTGTTTAATTTTCTAAAATCAACTCGCATCCTATATCCTGTAATAATTTTTCATAGAATTAATTCATTTTTATCAAGGAACAACAGTAATACCTCCCTTCTTAGGGACATAATGAACATGACTTGTCCATTTACTATCAGCTATGGGATAGATTATACCTGCTTCCAGAAGTTTTAATATTTTATTTCTTACCACTTCTTTCATCTTAGGATTTAATCATCACTGTCGGCGTTCTGGGAACCACGGTACACAGACTTGCCTGCATGCAGCCCATGACGTGGCTCCTTTTCAAGTCTGGTACGGCCCATCTTCAGCATCGACACTCAAGGCCCTCGCGAGGGGCCAAGCCTCGCGGGGCGAATGACACCAAGACCTCCGGAAGGGACTGCCTCGTCTGACTAGCTGCTGAGGAGCCGAGAACTCTGTGCAACCCCCCACCTGGCGAGCTTTGCATGACGCAAGCCATGACGACCAAGGCCAGGCGGGCGCCAGCAGGCGCAGTACATCAGTTTCCTCTTTGGTACTAAGGAAGAAGGCTTAGACGTGGAGTCCCGAGGAATTTGCCAAAGGTTTCCATTTCCATGCAACAAGACCAAGACCGCCAGGATGGCAGGATGGAGGTCATGGACAACCCCACCATGGCGTCAGGATCAGAGGCTTTGCAGGCGAAGACCACCTTTAGTCAGGATAAGATGTACTAGTTGTCTCCCTTCAAAATTGGCCGTTGTGGGTTCCCTTCCCGCCAAAATTTCGGGGGGAAGGACCAAGGCCACTATATAAGTAGGATAGCCACCACCAAGCGGGGGAGGGATGATTCAGACCTTCCTCTCCACCACAAAGCAAGAACACACCTCCAGAGGTTGTTCACACCTTGTACTAGTTCACCCTCAGCCCATCTCGAGGCTAATCCACCATACTGCTGGAGTAGGGCCACTCACCGCTAGGTGGCCTGAACCAGCATAAACTGCCTCGTGTCTCTTTTACATTCCTGTTCATCGAGCTAGTTCATGGGATGGCGAGTAGGTAGATAGGCAAGGTTGAGTTCTTCGCACGCACCCCAGAGTTCGGACCTAGAAGGGTTTTGCGGAGCCCTGAATCCGACATTTGGTGTGCCGGGTAGGGGTGCGTCGAAGTTTCTCTTCGTTTGTTTGGTTCACCGTCACCTCATGACTGGCATTCCGCCGGCTCACACCAAGCCATGGGCCACCCAGCCTACTCAGACGACGTCCCTTGCCCAAGAATACCCCAATCCCGCGCTCCCCGCAGCGCGTGCGCCACATAATGCCACCTGCAGCGGGCGGCGCGAGCCGTCGCCGTTCCCCTCCGACCAACGCCGTAACTGCTCCACCACCCGGTCTTCAAGCTACGCAGCAACGATGGCCCCGCATACGCGCCGGTAGCAGGTGAATATGCGGGCTGCGATCGTTGTAGCTGATAACCCACAAGTATAAGGGATCACAATAGTTTTCGAGGGTAGAGTATTCAACCCAAATTTATATATTCGATACAAGGAGAGCCAAAGAATATTTGAAGGTATTAGCAACTGAGTTATCAGTTCAACCACACCTGGAGATTAATTATCTGCAGAGAAGTGATCAATAACAAAGTAGTTTGATAGTATTGATAGTAGTGACAACAGCAACAGTAATAGTAACAGTGATAGCAGTAATTTTGTAGCAAGTGTAACAATAGCAACAACAGTAGTAACTTAGCAAGATCAATATAGGACAAATTCATAGGCATTGGATCAGTGATTTGTTGGATGATATTCATCATGCGACAGTTATAACCTAGGGCGATACGGCACTAGCTCCAGTTCATCGATATAATGTAGGCATGTATTCCGTAAATAGTCATACATGCTTTATTAAAAGAACTTGCATGACATATTTTGTCCTACCCTCCCATGGCAGTGGGGTCCATATTTGAAACTAAGGGATATTAAGGCCTTCTTTTAATAGAGAACCGGAACAAAGCATTAACACATAGTGAATACATGAACTCCTCAAACTATGGTCATCACGGATAGTGGGCCCGGTTGTTGTCACTATGGGTTGTCGGATCATAACTGTAGTAGGTGACTATAACTTTCAAGATCGGATCTAGAACATGGATATAATGACGATAGCATAAACGGTTCACATCTGAGATCATGGCACCCGAGCCCAAAGTGACAAGCATTAAGCATAGGAAAGTCATAGCAACATCAATCTAAGAACATAGTGGATACTAGGGATCGGGACCTAACAAAACTAACTCGATTACATGATGATTCTCATCCAACTCCTCACCGACCAGCGAGCCTACGAAGGAATTACTCACTCCCGGTGGGGAGCATCATGGAATTGGGGATGGAGAAGGGTTGGTGGTGACGAAGAACAAAGATCCCCCTCTCCGGAGCCCCAAACGGACTCCAGATCTGGCCTCCCGAGGAAGAACATGAGGTGGCGGCGGCTCCGTCTCGTGGATCGCGATAATTCTTTCTCCCTGATTTTTTCCTCTGAAAATAGAAATTTATAGGATTAGGGTTGGCGTCTGCGGGGCCACCAGGTGGGTACAACCCACATGTGCGCGGCAGGAGAGGGGGGGGCGCGCCCTGGTGGGTCGTGCCCACCCAGGGGGCCGTCTCTGGTGGGTCTTGGCTCTAGTAATTCTCTTTTATTCCATAAAAATCCTCGCAAAGTTTCATTTCATTCCGAGAACTTTTATTTCTGCACAAAAACAACACCATGATAGTTCTGCTGAAAAAAGCGTCAGTCCGGGGTTAGTTTCATTCAAATCATGCAAATTAGAGTCCAAAACAAGAGGAAAAGTGTGAGGAAAAGTAGATATGTTGGAGACGTATCAACTCCCCCAACCTTAAACCTTTGCTTGTACTCAAGCAACTCAGTTGATAAACAAAAAGTGAGAAAGAAAAACTTTTATGAACTCTTTTGCTATTGTTTGCATAAATAAGTTTAAACAACATCTAGGTTTTCAGCCAGCATTATAACTAACCATGTCGACAATAATACTTAAAGATTATATTAACTCATATCAATGACATAATCGGCCAGTGAGCAAAAATAAGACATCTCAAACAACAACATGTTGTCAGAACAACCATGATACAATATGACAATAGTGGTATCTCGCTTTCCCTTTCTGAGACCGCAAAACATAAATGCAGAGCACCTCCAAAGTTCAAGCAGCGACTAAACATTGTAATTCATGGTAGAAAAGATCCAGTCATGCTAACACCCAACATTCACTACACACAATGCTTAGGCATGACAACAATGCTCTCAGATCTAGCGCTTATTAGAGAAGGTGATGACACAACATAAAAGTAAATAGAAAGTCCCTTCGCAGAGGGAATCGGCGATTTGCAGAGGTGCCAGAGCTCAAGTTTTTAAAACATAGGTAAACGAAATTTTTGAGAGGTGCACCCTTCTCATTTACTTCATGATTATTAGCTATTGACATCTCCCATGCTAAACGAGCTAGTAGCGGTTCCCAAGCAGAAAAGTAAATGTTTGAACTCCATTGGGAGTTTTTTTTGTTTATTTGTAAGCCTTTTCTTTTGGTGGTTTGGGACTGGGAATCCCTATTACCGCCCTTTTCTTGTGCAATGGCGTGTGAATAAACACTCAACCTGAGAATAACCCGCTTAGCATGGAAAATACCAACCACCTCATCTCGTTCCATGAACGATCCAGACACACGAAAAGGATATTTATTGAAGTTTTTAGAGGTGGCACATGCAAATTTACTTAGGACGGCAGGGTAATACCGCATATAGGTAGGTATGGTGGACTCATCTGGAATAACTTTGTGTTTTAGAATTTGATGCACAAGCAGTATTCCCGCTTAGTACAAGTGAAGGCTAGCAAATAGGTTGGGAAGCGGCCAGCTAGAGAGCAACAATGGTCATGAACATGCATCATGCATAATAAACATTGGACACCCGCATGAGTAGGATATGGACACCATGAACATAAATATCATAGAGGCTATGTTGGTTTTGATTCAACTACATGCATAAACATGTGCCAAGTCAAGCCACTTGAACATTCCGAGGAGGATACCATATCATCATACTACATCACAATCATTTTAACGCTATGTTGATATCCAAGATAAATCATTATTAACTCCTAGTTTCTTATGCATGGCATGAGAAACTGTAATCTCTAATTGTCATGGCAAACATGTTTAATCACAATGGGCTGAATCATGGGTACTAGGTTAAACATATTTACACAAACAAAACAAGTCGAGTTCATGCCGGTTTCTCCTTGCCACGACTAGTTCATTGTATATCGTCATTATTGCCTTTCACTTGCACGATCGAATGATATGAAAATAATAATAGTGCAAGAGTGCCGTGGACTAAGCTGGAATCTGCAAACATTTTATTCAACAGGAGAAGACAAGGTAAATGTGCTCTTTATTAGTTCAACAATTATTCATATGAGAGCCACTCAACATTTTCATCGTGGTCTTCTCCTTGGTATAACTCGAATAAAAAGAAAAGAAGTTCAGAAAAACACACTAAAATATGTTTGGAGTTTTTGGTTTTCTTGAACATGCAAATACAAAGAAAAAGCAAAAACTAGAAAAACTATTTACACGGGAAAGCTCCCAACAAGCAAAAGAAGAACAAGGAAATCTTTTTGGATTTTTTTTTAGTGCTACTACTAAGCATGCATAGAAAGTAAACTACTATAGCTATTTTTTTTGGTTTTTCTAAAGCTTTTTAAACACACAAGAAGAAAGCAAGAAAATAAATCTAAGCATGGATGATACAATGAAAAAGTGTGAGCACCGACAAATAGAATGATATGTAAACATAAATGTAATGTAGGTGAGAAACACGTACTCCCCCAAGCTTAGGCTCTTGGCCTAGCTTGGTAGTCGATCAGTAGCCTGGAGGGTAGTAGGGATCTTGAGGAGCGGGCATCCACTCATCCCACTGCTGAGGCTCCCCTGCAGCCTCTGCAGCAGCGTGATCATTCCAGTAGGCGATGATGTCTGCAGGCATAATCTGGTATCCGCCCCTGGCAGCTGAATCAAACAAAGCAGGTGCAGGTAATGGAGTAACATCACGAGTGTTAACGCTATAGACCAGGTTGTAAGGAATGGTAATATCAGGACGATCATATGCAAGAAAGTGATGGTGATCCATGGCTGCATGGTCTAGGTAAACCTTAGTCATAGGGTAATCCTGAGGGCGTCTTGCAACCCCGAAATGATCTGCCAAACGAGTGGCCAAAATCCCACCATGTATTTTACCATGGGATCTATTAGGATGCAGGCGACGAGCCATGATAGCTCCCAAGCTATGTGTGTTGTCGCCCTCAAGTGCACGACGCAAAACAACAAGGTTTGTTGAACTAAGTGCACCCACCTTCTCCCTAGAAAGCAAGCATTTGGTAATAAAAAGTGCAAAGTAACGAACATCAGGAAAATGTAAGCCATCGGTAGTGATGGCTGACACTCCTCTCTCATCATCCACTGTCAAAGTGCGATAAAAGGCCTCAAACTCGGACGGCCTAGGCTCAGCCAAGTTCCCATCGGACGGGTTCATGCATATGTCACAAAACTCAGTAAGTGGTATCTGATGGTTTTCAGCATATAAATCAAAGCTCACTTCAGGAGGATTATTTCTAGGCAGGAATGTAAAACTTTGAACAAAGATGTTTGTGAGGGTTTGGTGTTGGTCACACTCATGTGCAATGAAGTCAGCGAGGCTAGCATTAGCAATATATTGCATGAACTCCTCAAGAATTCCAGCCTCTTGCAGGAACGGGATGTGAGGCCATTCACACGGCCGTACTTCCGCCAACCTCCGAGGGTGGACATCACTGTCAGAAGATTCCCCAATAACACCCTTGGAGTTCTTCTTTGAGCCAAACTTCCTGAATATATACATGTTCACGTACAATTTTTCCTAGGAACAAAAATCTGAATTTTTAGTTCACAAAATTTTCCCAACAAAACTTCACAAAATTGGTAGTAACTACTCATAGGGATACATAGAAGCCATATCAATCATTCAAACTACTTAGAACACTAAGAATTCAACATGCAAGCACATCTACCACAGCACCAAGAGTAGCTAATTTTTTAAAGTATAAACCACTAGAGCAAAAACTAATTGGACGAGCGATGGAGTCACATACCAAGCAACAATCCGCCGAAATAGTTTTGGAAACAAAGGTTCGAGCAAAGAGATCGAAATCCGCGGGTTTGAGCTCAAGAACACGGGAGAGAGAGCAATGGAGATTTTTTTCTGGAGGTAAGTGATGATGTGGGCTAAAGAGGTAAGTGAGGGGGCCATGTGTGGACCACACCAGGGCGCGCCCAGGTGGGTTGTGCCCACCTGGTGCACCTCCCTCTGGTATTATTTGCACGAGAAATTCAGAAATATTCGTAAAAAATCGTATAAACTTTTCAGGGCATTCTGAGAAGATTTATTTTCGGGTCATTTTATTATTGCACGAGAATTTCAGAAAACAGACTAAACATGGCATTTTATTTTATTTAACTAGTAAAAACAGAAAATAAAAAGTAAGGACAGTAGGTAGTGCCTACTAAATTCATCAACTTCATACCGCTCAAAAATGATTCATTAATAAGGTTGTTCAGGTCTTATTAACAACCACTTTCGATTAGCATGAAACCGAAGAACTTTCGTAAATCACTAAGTTACCTCAATGGGCATATGGATGTCCCCAAAAATAAGCATTTCATATTTCTTTTTGATAGTAGGTAGAGGTATTTGAAAACTTCCAATAGTGATTGTCGGAGATTTTTCAATAACATTAATACCATTCACTTGGAATTGTTACTTTGGAAAGTGCACAGTATGCTCATTACCATTAATATGAGAAGTGGCCTTGCTTTTATTACAATCAATAACAGCCCCTGCAGTATTCAAGAAGGGTCTACCAAGAATAATAGACATATTCTCGTCCTCGGGCATCTCAAGTATAACAAAGTCAGTAAAGATAGTAACATTAGCAACAACAACGGGCACATCCTCAAAAATACCGATAGGTATGGTAGTTGACATGTCAGCCATTTGCAAAGATAATTCAGTTGGTGTGAGTTTATTCAAGTCAAGTCTTTTATATAAAGAGAAAGGCATAACACTAACACCATCTCCTAAATCACACAACGTAGTTTTCACATAATTCTTTTTTATAGAGCATGGTATAGTTGGTATACCCGGGTCTCCAAGTTTTTTAAGTACTCCTCCCTTAAAAGTATAATTAGCAAGCATAGTGGAGATCTCAGCTTCCGTTATTTTTCTCTTATTTGTAATGATGTCTTTCATATACTTTGCATAAGGAGGCATTTTCAAGATATCAGTCAAGCGAGTATGCAAAAAGACTGGCCTCAACATTTCAGCAAAGCGTTCAAATTCTTCATTATCTTTCTTTTTAGTTGTCTGGGGTGGAAAAGGCATAGGTTTTTAACCCATGGCTCTCTTTCTTTGCCGTGTGTTCTAGCAACAATGTGTCTTTTATCATATCTTTTATTCTTAGGTTGTGGGTTATCAAGATTAACAGGTGGTTCTATCTCAACATCATTATCTGGTTCTTTATCATTGCTTGGTTGAGAGTCTTCATGAACCTCATCATTATCTTTTTCATTATCACTAGGTGACTGTTCATTACCAGATTTAGTTTCAGCATCAGAGATATAAGCTTCATTATCGTTATCAGGAGGTTTTTCTATTTCAAGTTCACTAGAAGTGTATAAAGTCCTATCATTTTTCTTTTTCTTTTTAGAAGGACTAGGTGCACTAGTGTTATTTCTTTGTGAGTCTTTTTCAATTCTTTTAGGGTGTCCCTCATGATAAAGTAGTTCCTGAATCATTTACCTCCTCTAATTGCAACTCTAACAACAAAGTCATGCATATTATGATTCATTTCATCAAGCAATTCTCTTTGAGATTTAGCAACTTGTTTTAATTGAGTTTGAACCATAGAAGCATGTTTTCCAACACCTCTAACATCATTTGAAATTCTAAATAGCAAGTCACTCAAGCAAGCAATAATATTAGAATTGTATTTCAATTGTTTCATAACATTTGCGTTGAAGTGATCTTGTTTTCTAATATAGTTTTCAAACTCATAAAGGCATTGGCTAGGATGCATATTGTGAGGATGATCATTGTCATTGAACTTCATAAGAGAATTTACCTCTACCACCTCATGCAATGGTGGTGCATTAAGCCCATGTATTTCTTCAATAGGAGGTAAATTTTTAACATCCTCGGCTTTAATACCTTTTTCTTCATAGATTTCTTTGCCTCTTGCATATCTCCAGGACGGAGATATAATATACCCCTATTCTTCGGAGTCGGTTTAGCCGGTGGTTCAGGAATAGTCCAATCATCATAATTTTTCAATATGTTATTCAATAATTCTTCATCTTGAGCAATTGGTCATTCCCTGAAAACACAACCAGCACAACTATCTAGGAAATCCCTAGAAGCATCAGTTAGTCCATTATAGAAGATATCAAGTATTTCATTTTTCTTAAGAGGATGATTAGGCAAAACATTAAGTAACTGGCAAATCCTTCCCCAAATTTGTGGGAGACTCTCTTCTTTAGTTTGCACAAACTTAAATATTTCCTGTAAGGCAGCTTGTCTCTTATGAGCAGGAAAATATTTCTCAGAGAAGTAGTAAATCATATCCTGGGGACTACGCACACAACCAGGAGCAAAAGTATTGTACCAAGCCTTAGCATCACCCTTTAATGAGATTGGAAATAATTTGAGAATAAAGTAGTAGCGAGTTTTCTCATCGTGAGTAAAAAGGCTGGCAATGTCATATAGTTTAGTGAGATGTGCCACAACAGTTTCAGTTTCATAACCATTGAAAGGATTAGATTCAACCAAACTGATTAACTCTGGGTCGACAGAGAATTCATAATCCTTATCATCAATAAAGATAGGTGAAGTAGCAAACTTAGGATCACATTTCATTCCAGCATTCAGAGATTTTTATTTATACTTGTGTAGTAATTTCTCTAGATCATCTCTCTCATTACAATCAAGAATATCTCTAGTTGCTTCTTCACTCATAACATAACCTTCCGGTACCTTAGGCAATTCATATCTGGGAAGGCTAGTTCTAGCAGGTATTTCAGGAGTTTTAGTTTCAAGCTCATCATTAGATTCAACAACATCATGTTGTATTACTCTAGCAATTTTTTCATCGAGAAATTTACCAAGTGGCACCTCATCATTATCAAGCAAGGTACTAGCATAATCATAAGCATCATTCAGAGTAGAAGTAGAATCCTCAATAACTTGCGACATATTAGAATTGATAGCATGTGGTGGTGTTGCAAGTTTACTCATAACAGAAAGTGAATCTAAAGCAGAACTGGATGGCACTTCCTTACCTCCCCTCGTCTTTGAGGGAAATATCTTAGTCTTTGGATCCTTCAGATTCTTCATAGTGATAATATGATAATAATTCCAAGTGACTCAACAAATATAGCTATGCTCCCCGGCAACGGCGCCAGAAAAAGGTCTTGATAACCCACAAGTATGAGGGATCGCAACAGTTTTCGAGGGTAGAGTATTCAACCCAAATTTATAGATTCGACACAAGGGGAGCCAAAGAATATTTGAAGGTATTAGCAGCTGAGTTGTCAGTTCAACCACACCTGGAGATTAATTATCTGCAGCAAAGTTATCAGTAACAAAGTAGTTTGATAGTTTTGATAGTAGTGACAGCAGCAATAGTAACAGTAACAGTGATAGTAGTAATTTCGTAGAAAGTGTAACAACAGCAGCATCAGTAGTAACTTAGCAAGATCAATATAGGAAAAATTTGTAGGCATTGGATCGGTGATTTTTTGGATGATATTCATCATGTGACAGTTATAACCTAGGCCGATATAGCACTAGCTCCAGTTCATCGATATAATGTAGGCATGTATTCCGTAAATAGTCATACATGCTTTATTAAAAGAACTTGTATGACATCTTTTGTCCTACCCTCCCGTGGCAGCGGGGTCCATATTGGAAACTAAGGGATATTATGGCCTCCTTTTAATAGAGAACCGGAACAAAGCATTAACACATAGTGAATACATGAACTCCTCAAACTACGGTCATCACCGAGAGTGGGCCCGGTTGTTGTCGCTCCGGGGTTGTCGGATCATAACCGTAGTAGGTGACTATAACTTGCAAGATTGGATCTAGAACAAGGATATAATGATGATAGCTTAAATGGTACACATCTGAGATCATGGCACACAGGCCCAAAGTGACAAGCATTAAGCATAACAAAGTCATAAAAACATCAATCTAAGAACATAGTGGATACTAGGGATCGGGCCGTAACAAAACTAACTCGATTACATGATGAATCTCATCCAACTCCTCACAGACCAGCGAGCCTACGAAGGAATTACTCACTCCCAATGAGGAGCATCATGGAATTGGCGATGGAGAAGGATTGGTGATGACGAAGAACGAAGATCCCCCTCTCCATAGCCCCAAGCGGACTCCAGATCTGGCCTCCCGAGGAAGAATAGGAGGTGACGGCGGCTCCGTCTCGTGGATCGCAATAATTTTTTCTCCTTGATTTTTCTCTCCGAAAATAGGAATTTATAGGATCAGGGTTGGCGTCTGCGGGGCAACCAGGTGGGTACAACCCACCTGGGCGTGCCAAGAGAGGGGGGCATGCCTTGGTGGGTTGTGCCCACCCAGGGGCCCCTCTCTAGTGGGTCTTGGCTCCAGTATATCTCTTTTATTCCATCAAAAATCCTCACAAAGTTTCGTTTCATTTTGAGAACTTTTATTTCTGCACAAAAACAACACCATGGTAGTTCTGCTGAAAACAGCGTCAGTCCGGGGTTAGTTTCAGTCAAATCATGCAAATTA
The DNA here is from genome assembly GCA_902687465.1 of Secale cereale. Classification (NCBI taxonomy): domain Eukaryota; kingdom Viridiplantae; phylum Streptophyta; class Magnoliopsida; order Poales; family Poaceae; genus Secale; species Secale cereale. Next base: position 248,468,448 of record LR738711.1, read on the forward strand.
GAGTCCAAAACAAGAGGAAAAGTGTGAGGAAAAGTAGATACATTGGAGACGTATCAGTAGCTCGTGAGCTTCTACGATGCAGGCTCATGGAGGGCGGCCGCGACTCCTTATTGGAAAGAGCAGCGGAGTTGCTCGACCCAGCATGCAGGGGCACCGCACCCTTCTATAGCCTACCAGCATCTCGGGCGTCGTTGGGGGTACACGCCAGCCTCTGTGACACTCACGCAGCTCCTCTCGGAGAGCCCCGAGATCCTCATGGCACCAACCCGAGCCGCAACACCGTCCACCAGGCAAGAGGTGCGATGCTCGCTGACATTGCAGGCTCAAGCGACGCCTCGCGAGGCCGTGATGGGACGAAGCCGTGTGATCACCTCGACCAAATGCCACGCCAACCGGACAGTGATGTCGGGTGGCGAGGCAATGGCACAAGGACAAGAGCAACTGACGCCTCGGCGCCATCGGCGGCAGACCCGCCGTATTCGCCGAGGAGCCCTCAACTGTTTCCCCACTCGGCCTGGGTGGTGGGGCCAAGCGAGTCAGAAGCCCTCCGCGGGGCTCCCTGGGGCTTCGTCGATGCCTTCAGCGACAACGGCCGCAGGGTACATCCGATCTCTCGGGAGCATGTTTACGCTAACCATGGACCACGGGTGAACCAGGCCACAGCAGCCGGCGAAAACCCCGGGGTGGTGGCTCCGCTCTAGGCGGAGGTGGCGCACTGGGGGTTGTGCGGAAGGGGCCCGGAGCCAGGGTCTTCCCCGTGCCGCGCAGAGCAAGGTGTTGTACGGAGGTAGGTCCTCTGCCGGGGGAGGCGCCGGCGAGCCCTCCCCCCTGGCAGAGGGCCCGTGGTCGCCGAGGGTGCCGCCAGCGTCCCCATTGCCCCTTGGTCTCATCTTGGTTTTCGGACGCCCCAACGGTGGTCGGGGCGGTGCAGGAGCAAGGCTCATTCCTGTGAAGGTCTCCGCCCATGACACTCTCACGTAATAATGAGTGGGGCAATACATGCCCCGGAGTCTCCTAAGTGCCGCCCTCGGGCTCATGGGGGCTCCACCACACGTCCAAGTGGAAGCACCATGCTCCGCGCTGGCCGTCGCCACTGTCCCCCAATGACTATGCCCACGCCCAGTGGAAGCACTTAGCTCCGCGTTGGTATGAAGACGAAGACTAGTCTAGGTGCCGGACGCGACAGTTGGTTTTTTTCTTGTCCTCTTGCTGTAGCTCAATTTGCATTCTTTTTGTAGAATAAGACTCGGAGTTTCGTGTTTCCTAGAAAGGTTTTTTTATTCACGTTGTTTTCTTGCCCTTTGTTTTATTTGGAAGCAAGGCTCAGGCCTACTGCCCACTCCCGCAAGCGCCTCGCAAGCGGGGGTTGGGCGCCCCATACGCACTACGCGTGCCCAAAATGCCCTGAGCGGCACCCAACGGCTGACCAGAAGCCACCGAGCTCATGCCTCCCTCGGATCATGAGATGTTCTCGGGGACCTCAGACCTCCGTTGACCTCCGGATGTCCTCTCGGGAGAAAAGTGCCCTCGCGCCGCGAGGACCTGCCATGGACCGCCAGCGCCCCAGATAAGTTACGATATCCTTCTCCACCTAGGGGCCTGTAGGTTCAAAATGGCAACTTTCATAGCCTACCTCGAAAAGTACTCTCACTTCATACATCATGGGGGAACTTTCCTCACCAAGTGATCTTACACCCCCTCGGGGCAATGTCCAGAGATTTTTTGCTGCGAACTCGACAAAACAGGAAAAGAAGTTTAAGGAGGCGTGTCACCGATAGCATCGTCATCATCCGCATCGCCCTCTTCGGCCGCAGGCATGTTCACCTCTCCATCAAGGGCAAGCTCCGAGATCAGGTCGTCCACGTGGTCGTCCACCTACTTTGCCAAGACGCCCGCGGTAGCCCCGAGCACTGGGGCTATTGCGGCATAAAAATCAAAGTCAAGGTCCACGCTGATGAGGTGGCTGAAGATGCGCGAGAATGCACACCCAGGCAAACTTCGACTCCTGTCTTCGACAAGCCGGCGAGCTTTAGCGGCCCGGTCCTCCAGGCAGGCCACAACTTGGGTGAATAAGTGGAGATAGCTGCATCGTCGTCCTCATGAGGTCGTGGCACGCCCTCTTCGCAGATTGTGTCCAGGGCCCGGTTGGCCCTAACTCTGAGGTTGTCAAGCATTGAAGAGGGCTCGTGCCGCAGCGTGCGGTGGTGGTTAGCCTCGTCCACGGTTCGGCCCACCAAGGACTCGGCATTCGCAACCTGTCTCTAAAGTGAAGACAATTCAGCCTGGGTTGAGGCCAAGGCCTCTCTGGTAGCCATCTCGTGCTTGGATGTGGCAGCCAAAAGTTCCTTGAGGGCGTTGGTCCTGCCCTCCATTTCAACCTGCTATTGCTGGAATTTGGTCTTCTGAAGCTTCGCCCTCTAATGATATTCTTCCTCGATGGCCTCGCGGATCTGCGCCACTTTCCTTTCGACTTCTTGCTGGACCCTAGTTTCGCGGGCGACGACGGCATCCTTAGCCGCAGCAAGTTGGCGCTCCCTCACCTCCATCCTCTCTAGCTCCAGGCTGCATTCCAGAGCCTCGAGCAGTAGCGCTTCCTCACGCTCCTGGATCTCGCTCTCATTGGAAGGTGCTCCCTGCTACCTCTTGAGCTTGCGTTGTATTCCCTCGAAGAGGAAAGGGAGATGCAGCACAGTAGCGTAAGTATTTCCCTCAGTTTTCGAGAACCAAGGTATCAATCCAGTAGGAGACCACACCCGAGTCCCTCGCACCTGCACAAACAAATAAGAACTTCGCAGCCAACGCAATAAGGGTTTGCCAATCCCTTTACGGTCACTTACGAGAGTGAGATCTGATTGAGATGATAGTTTATATTTTTGGTATTTTTGGTTTAATAAAACAGCAAATAAAAGCGGTAAAAGTAAAGTAGATGTAGATTGATATGTTGAGAATAGACCTGGGGTCATAGTTTTCTCTAGTGGCTTCTCTCATGATAGCTATATTCTACGGCGGGTAAACAAATTACTGTCGAGCAATTGATAGAAAAGCGAATAATTATGAGACTATATAGGCATGATCATTGTATATAGGCATCATGTCCGAGACAAGTAGAACGAAACGATTCCGCATCTACTACTATTACTCCACACATCGACCACTATCCAGTATGCATCTAGTGTATTGAGTTCATACGAATAGAGTAACGCCTTCAGCAAGATGACATGATGTAGAGGGATAAACTCAAGCAATATGATGTAAACCCCATCTTTTTATCCTCGATGGCAACAATACAATACGTGCCTTGCTGCCCCTACTGTCACTGGGAAAGGACGCCGCAAGATTGAACCCAAAGCCAAGCACTTCTCCCATTGCAAGAACTATAGATCTAGTAGGCCAAACCAAACCAATAATTCGAAGAGACTTGCAAGGTTATTATGAGCACACTTAAAAAGTTTAGAGAAGAACCAAATATCTTTCATAGATAACCTTGATCATAAACTCACAATCCATCGGATCTCGAAAAACACACCGCAAAAAGAGATTACATCGAATAGATCTCCTCGAAGACCGAGGAGAACTTTGTATTGAGATCCAGAGAGAGAGAAAAAGGCATCTAGATATTAGCTATGGACCCGAAGGTCTATGGTAAACTACTCACAACTCATGGTGAGGGCGACTATGATAATGATGACGAAGGCCTCCGTGATGGATCCCCCTCCGGTGGAGCTCCCGAACATGCTCCAAGATGGGATCTCCACGGGAACAGAAGCTACGGCGGTGGAATTAGGGTTTTCTCTCTGCGTATGGAGTTTCAGGGGTACGTGGACTTATATAGGAAGAAGGAGGGCACCGGGGGCCACACGAGGGAGCCTCGAGGCAGGGGGCGTGCCCTGGGAAGGGGGCGCGTCCCCACCCTCGAGGGCAGCCCCTCTGTCCCCTGACTTGGTCCTGAAGTTTCCTGTGCGTGATTTTCTCCAAAAATATCTCTCGCGAAGGTTTCATTCCGTTTGGACTCCGTTTGATATTCTTTTTCTGCAAAACCCTGAAATAGGCAAAAAAACAACAATCTGGACTGGGCCTTTGGGTTAGTAGGTTAGTCCCAAAAATGATATAAAAGTGAATGATAAAGCCCATTAAACATCCAGGACTTCATAAATAATAGCGTGGAACAATAAAAAATTATAGATACGTTGGAGACGTATCAAGCATCCCCAAGCTTAATTCCTGCTCGTCCTCGAGTACGTAAATGATAAAGAATGAATTTTTGATGTGGAATGCTAACCAATATAGTTTTTTCAATGTAATTCTCTTAATTGTGGCATGAATGTTCAGATCTGAAAGATTCAACATAAAAGTCTATATTGACATAAGAAATAAAATACTTCAAGCAATATTTACAAAGCAATCATGTCTTCTCAAAATACTATGGCTAATGAAAGTTATCGCTACGAAATCATATAGTCTGCCTATGCTCCCTCTTCATCACACAAAATATTCATATCATGCACAACCCCGATTTCAGCCAAGCATTTGTTTTCATACTCTATCTTTTCAAACCTTTCAATTTTCACGCAATACATGAGCTTGAGCCATGGATATAGCACTATGGGTGGAATGGAGGTGGTTGTGGAGAATACAAAAAGGAGGGAGATAGTCTCACGTCGATTAGGCATTAGTCATAAGAAGTCATATACTTATTGCAAAAATCTACAAGTCATCAAAACAAAGCAATCAACGCATGCTCCTAGGGGGGAGGTTGGTAGGAGTTAACCATCGTGCGCCCCCGACCTCCACACAAAGCTTGGCACTCTACAAATACCTCATGCTCTAACTTCGTCACATAGCGGTTCATCATACGTGCATGATACGGGAATTACTAACCTTAACACAAGTATTTCTCAATTTCATAATAACTCCACTGGCATGACTCTAATATCACTATCCTCATGTCTCAAAACAATTATCAAGCATCCAACATCTCATTCTATTTAATGCACTTGGTGTGATTTTTTTTACTACATTGACATTGAATGTTTATCATGTGAAGACTAGTTTCTTTAGCCTAAACACATTACCATGCTGTTTTAGTAGACTCTCAAATAGATATAAGTGAAGCATGAGAGTTCAACAATTTCTACAAAATATTACCACCACCATGCTCTAAAAGATATAAGTGAAGCACAAGAGCAAAAACTATTCAACTCAAAAGATATAGGTGAAGCACATAGAGTGTTCTAAAAATTACTAGGACATGTTTAACTCTATCAAATAGGTGTGTCCAGAGAGGATGATTGTGGCAAACTAACAAGCAAAGACTCAAATTATACAAGACGCTCCAAGCAAAACACATATCTTGTTGCGAATAAAAATATAGCTCCAAGTATAGTTACTGATGGATGAAGACGAAAGAGGGGATGCCTTCGGGGCATCCCCAAGCTTAGGCTTTTGATTATCTTGAATTTAATTGGGGTTCCATGGGCATCCCCAAGCTTAGGCCTTTGCTACTCCTTGTTCCATAGTGCATCAAAGCAATACTCAAAACTTGAAACTTCACAACACAAAACTTAGACAAAAATTCTAGTGAGCTCCGTTAGTATGTGAAAGCAAAACACTACTCAAAGTTACAGCAATGAATTCATTCTTTGTTTATATTGGTGTTAAACCTACTGTACTCCAACTTCTTTATGGTTCATATCCTCCAATATTACTCATAGATGCATCGGAATAAGTAAACAACACACGAAAAACAGCATCTGCCAAAGACAGAACAGTCTGTAGTAATCTGCACGGTTCGCCTACTTCTGGACCACCAAAAAATTCAAACTAAATTGTTAAATTTGCGAAATTTGTCTACCAATCATCTGCAAAACGAATCAACTAAAAAGCACGCTCCAGTAAAATCTGAAGACTACTTTAGCAAGCGCTAATGATTCTGTTTTTCACAGCAAGATCAAATTAACTTCACACAAGTCTTCCCAAAGGTTCTACTTGGCACAAACACTAAACAAAACATGAAAACACATCTAATCAGAGGCTAGATGCAATATTTATTCCCTAACAGCAACAAAAACAAAAAACATAAAATTGGGTTGCCTCCCAACAAGCGCTATCGTTTTACGCCCCTAGCTAGGCATGATACAAGATAGATCTAGGGATAGCCATAGTGGTACGATATGTCGCGAAACCTCATCTCATATTCCCTACGTTCAGCAGCAATCTTCCTTTGTGGCAATCAAAAGTAATCAAAATGGATAAATTTAATGGGACAAAAGTCCCCTACATCAATCTCGGGAGGAACAGGTTCCTCCTTTGGCCCCTTGTAGTGGATGACCAATTCATCATTATAGGTATTCTTTTGGCAGAAGGCCATAAGCCTTTGTTCAAGGGAGAAGTCTAACCCATTATTTTGAACAGCAAAGTCATCGTTTATCTCAGAAATTCTATCAATTAAGATCTCAACAAGAACCTTTTTTCTAAGGTTTCATTAAATGCAACATGATCAGGAGATCGTAAACACATAAGGTCTTCTTGATTGAACAAGATAGCCTCTATAGGAGGTCGACCGACATCTACTCCGTAATGAGCAATGATTTCTTTGGCCTCTTTCATGATATATCTAAATTCATGAGCCAAAAAGATAGTAGCTGCACACTTAACAAAAGAATTCTCAATATTGGAGAACTCCGAAAATAATCTCTGAATACAGGGATGCACATGGATAAATTGCCTTTCAATTTCTACTATGAGCATAGATACAGCATCCGCAAGGCTACTAGTTTTGTGAAGAATAGAGCCACCCATAGAGGGCAAAGCACCGGCACAAGTAAAGAAGTCTTGAAGAACCCCTTTTCCAATAATATTACCAATACCAACCCGAAACTTCTTAATATGTAAAGTGGTAGCTTCATTTGGGGGGTCAACATGAACGTTGCCCTCGGCATTGCTACCCTTCTCGATAAAATCGTCCCCCATCTCAGACATGAGGGCAAGCAAGCACGCAACACACAAGCAAACAAGAAGCAATAAACACACGGTGGAAGAAAGGCGAATAAAACGGCAAGGGTGAAGTGGGGGAGAGGAAAACGAGAGGCAAATAAATGTAATGCGATGGATAAGGGTTTGTGATAGGTACTTGGTATATGACTTTTGCGTAAGCCTCCCCGGCAACGGCGCCAGAAATTATTCTTGCTACCTCTTGAGCTTGCGTTGTATTCCCTCGAAGAGGAAAGGGAGATGCAGCACAGTAGAGTAAGTATTTCCCTCAGTTTTTGAGAACCAAGGTATCAATCCAGTAGGAGACCACGCGTGAGTCCCTTGCACCTGCACAAACAAATAAGCACTTTGCAGCCAAGGCGATAAGGGGTTGTCAATCCCTTTACGGTCACTTACGAGACTGAGATCTGATAGAGATGATAGTTTATATTTTTGGTATTTTGGTTTAATAAAACAGCAAATAAAAGCGGTAAAAGTAAATTAGATGTAGATTGATATGTTGAGAATAGACCCAGGGGCCGTAGTTTTCTCTAGTGGCTTCTCTCCTGATAGCGATATTCTACGGTGGGTAAACACATTACTGTCGAGCAATTGATAGAAAAGCGAATAATTATGAGACTATCTAGGCATGATCATTGTATATAGGCATCACGTCCGAGACAAGTAGACCGAAACGATTCTGCATCTACTACTATTACTCCACACATCGACCACTATCCAGCATGCATCTAGTGTATTGAGTTCATACGAACAGAGTAATGCCTTAAGCAAGATGACATGATGTAGAGGGATAAACTCAAGCAATATGATGTAAACCCCATATTTTTATCCTCGATGGCAACAATACAATACGTGCCTTGCTGCCCCTACTGTCACTGGGAAAGGACACCGCAAGATTGAACCCAAAGCCAGGCACTTCTCCCATTGCAAGAACTATAGATCTAGTAGGCCAAACCAAACCAATAATTCGGAGAGACTTGCAAGGATATTATGAGCACACATAAAAAGTTCAGAGAAGAACCAAATATTTTCATAGATAACCTTGATCATAAACTCACAATCCATCGGATCTCGACAAACACACCGCAAAAAGAGATTACATCGAATAGATCTCCTCGAAGACCGAGGAGAACTTTGTATTGAGATCCAGAGAGAGAGAGAAGAAGCCATCTAGATACTAGCTATGGACCCGAAGGTCTGTGGTAAACTACTCACAACTCATGGTGAGGGCAATGATGATGATGATGAAGGCCTCCGTGATGGATCCCCCTCCAGTGGAGCTCCGGAACAGGCTCCAAGATGGGATCTCCACGGGAACAGAAGCTACGGCGATGTAATTAGGGTTTTCTCTCTGCGTATGGAGTTTTTGGGGTACGTGGACTTATATAGGAAGAAGGAGGGCACCGGGGGCCACACGAGGGAGCCTCGAGGCAGGGGTCGCGCCCCCACCCTCGAGGGCAGCCCCTCCGTCCCCTGACTTGGTCCTGAAGTTTCCTGTGCGTGATTTTCTCCAAAAATATCTCTCGCGAAGGTTTCATTCCGTTTGGACTCCGTTTGATATTCTTTTTCTGTAAAACCCTGAAATAGGCAAAAAAAACAATAATCTGGACTGGGCCTTTGGGTTAGTAGGTTAGTCCCAAAAATGATATCAAAGTGAATGATAAAGCCCATTAAACATCCAAGACTTCATAAATAATAGCATGGAACAATAAAAAATTATAGATACATTGGAGACGTATCACTCCCCTTGGTGGCGTCGCCAACAAGGATCAATGTGCCTGAATGCGTTGCTCTAGGGCAGCGTTCAATGCCTGAAGGTCTTTCTCCCGCTCCTCTGCTGCCTTGCAGCGGCGGCCCGCGGCCCCGGCCTCCTCCAAGGCGCAAGCACAAGCCTCGCGAGAAACTACAAGGGACTCTGTAGCCTCCGCGCCAGCCCGCTTGTGTTGCTAGTGCCCAAGCCTTATGGTGACCTTCAGCTTGTGCCACTCCTGCGCCAGGCAAAGACCCTACCACTCAAGGCGAACATCAACATCAGCAAGCTCTTCCCCAAGTTGACCAAGCGCACTGACGGCCTCTTGGAGGAGGTTGTGACGAATGGCGCTACGCCCGCGCGCAAGCTCCGGCCCACGACCAAACTCCTCCTCGGCGCAGGGGGTTGTCGAGGGGGCGCTGTAATGCCCAGGATGGGACTATATCTCCTACGTGTCGAGGCACGACTTCAAGATATAAGCCCATTCTGGAATGATCGCATGTTCGGTATCTTTGCACATCTCATGTAAAACAAGGGATGAAAGAGAAAAGATAGTTGGCTTACACTCGCCACATCACACAATTCATTACATATCCAAACATCATTCAAATAAACATCACAACCCGTCTACGGGCGAAATCCAAATGAAAGATACCAAACATAACTTAGAACCACAGGTCTGAATCGAATCCTAGTAGAAGCTCTACTGATCAACCGGATAGTTCACGTAGTAACGGCTACGCTCCTCGTCGTACTCCCAGTCTAGCTTAGTGCCATCGCCTGTGTAGCTCACCATCGTACCTGCATCTGGTGTGGTGAAGTAACTGTGAGCCACAGAGGACTCAGCAATCCCGTTCCCGGGTAACACGACTATCCAAGCCTTGGGTGTGGAACAAGGCTGAAGAAAGAACAAGAGTTTGCAGCAGCACTAGCACTAGCTTACGTAAAAGAGAGCGAGAAGAGAAGGTGCCTCGGTCGAGAGATGATCACGAAGTGATCCTAACTAGCAAGTCAAACATAACCCCACCGTGTTCACTTCCCGAATCCCTTTCGGAAAATGACCGTCACGGTACTCACGCTGGTAGTGTATTTGGAACATGGTGTCAAGTTTTCTACAACCGGATATTATCAAATTCCCATCTGCCACATAACCGTGGGCACGGCTTTCGAAAGTTCAAAACCCTGCAGGGGTGTTGCAACTTGGCCCATGACAAGCCCACGATCCGCGGAGTCGCAACTCCAAGGTGGGAAGGCTCGAGTATCCTCGGAATCCCGTGCTCAAGATACTCCGACTAAGGTAAGGCTAATCCAGCAAATCCTCCCGGCGTGCCGACACCCTGACAGTAGCCGCGCGTATCTAGTCTCAGGCCACGACCGAATGGGCGATCCTACAGGTAAAACCAATCCTCGAGTTTCCTCGTGGTGGCCCCGCATAACCCCCAGTTTGGACCAACACTCATGAGGAGCACTGGCCCGGGTTGTTGATTAAGAACTCGGGTTTGCAAGACCCTATGCAAGTTTTAGTTATTAGGCAAATAGTACCAATGTTGGGACTTGCTGGAAAAGACTTAGCACTTAGCGGTTTATCGAGGGGGTCCCATAACCCCAACCGTGTGAGGAACGCATAATCAAGGAACATAACACCGGTTTATACGGTTCCTAGCGGCATGAGTGGAACAAAACACCAAGCAAAAGGCTTAGCCTTCCACCCATTACCAATATATAGATGAGTTCATTAAGAGTTTAATATAGTGTGATATCCCAACAAACTTTAACAAGAAGCAAGAATCTTCAATCTTCTCCTGCAACTAACAACGCTATAAGAGGGGCTGAGCGAAGCCTACGTACAACAAATCAAGGGTTTGCATGGGCAGGGTGGTTAGACATGATCATGGTTACAACAGGAGGCTGACAGGAAAACATGGGCATCGAGGCAATAAGCTAAAGAGTGAGACTGCTAGCAATAGGCAAAGATAGTAATGATATCTGGGTCCGGTCATCTTGCCTGTTGAGTCGTCGATGGGATCGTAAGAGGGCTCCTCGTTCTCAACCTCGGTAGTAACCTCGTTCTCGTACTTGTACTCAGCTCCCGGCTCTACTCAAACACAAGAACACACGGGGCACGAATCAAACAAGATGCAATGCACAAGAAAAATACTGGATGCATGGCTGATGCACTATGGAAGCACTGCAGATGCACTATGGAAGCACAGAAAGTCTACTTAGGAAGCGCAGTGTAACAGCACAAGGAGCATGACAATATGCAATCAATAAAATTACTTCAAAACATGAAAACAAGAGTATAATATGAATCTACATGCAAAATCACACAAGTTACATATAGGACTTGCTCAAAACGGAGTAACGGGTTAAAAGATACACCCGAAACAATAAACATGCACAAGCTGAAATTAACAGCCACATAGCAACTTCGGAGCAAGAAATAAATAGCCTACAGCACTCAAACATCATGGCAAGGAGCATGGACATAAAGTAGACATCTCCTACATCAAACAAATCCTTTGGAGCATCTCCAAAGGAGGCATGGATCAATAGCAACAAGCTATGACATTTTGAACTTGACAACAAAATCCTGACAGCAGTAATTTGTTGCAACTTGGGAGTAAGAACTAAATATGCTACAGCCACCCGAATAAGCATGTGAGAGCATGAATGGATAGCCAACAACTTATACAACAAGGAATCATCAAGTGTCACCCCAAAACTATCATGGATTTGCCTAGAACAACAAGCAAACATGGCATCTGGAAATTACAGATTCCAGACTTGGTGAAATTTCACTAAGTGTTAAAACAGTAGTAACATCATGGCATATTTGTGAGCAAGTTTAAGTCACCTCAAAGCATGGCATGGCAAGTGGTAAGCACCACAGCAAAGTACACATGATGGTGAATCCAAAACATCTAAGCATGCAACAAGGGGACAAACACATCAATAGCAACGAGCTCCTCAACTAGGCATCTCGTAACGAGTTAATCAACATAACAGCCACATGCACTTTTGCAACGGAGATAAACATGGGAAGATGAAATCTATCATGCAAGCTAAAGCAACCAACATGTAGAGCATCTCATGATGAACACGTGGACATATCATTTGCTTCATTTGGATAAACATGCACCAAGATATCACATTGCAAACATGGCATGAAAACAACTACTAACATCAGTTTATAACAAGTAGCACTCTTGCAACAGATATTTAAGCATCTAGATGACCTCTAACATGCATGGCACAATGGAACAAAACGTAGTACAAGTCACCACGAACATTTTGACATATCATTTGCTCAAATTGGACATGCGCACAAAAAGTTATCCACAATGCAAAACTGCACCAGAAACTAAACTATCAGGGACTTAGTGAAAAAAACAACCTCAGTCAACGGAGGCAAACGGGCCGGATCTGCGGAGTCAACGGGGCGGACGGGGTCAACGCGGCCCACCAGGCCTGACCTGGCCTCCGGCCCACTAGGGCTTCGGCCCACCCGGCGGAGGATCTGGATCGAGGGGGATCCTCCCGATCCCCCGTGGAACGGCGGCGCTCGATGGCTTCCCGAGCCCGGCGGCGGGGCGCGGCGGCCTGGAGATGGCCGGGAGGCGGGGCGGCGCGGCTGGCCGGGTGCGGCGGCGGGGAAGGCCCGGCCGGCGTCGGCGCGGGGCGGTGAGGAGGAGCAGGGCCGGCGGCAGAGGGGCGGCGCCCGGCGCGGCGAGGGACCGGCGAAGGAGGAGGTGGCGGCGGCGCGGTGAGGCGGCTGACCGGCGGCGGAGAAGACGGCGGCACGGTCGGGAGGTAGGAGATGACGGTGCGGGGCCCGCACGTCGGAGTGGAAGCACAGACGGAGATCTCGGAAGCACGGCTCGCTGGGACGTCGGAAGCACGGCGGCTCAACGGTGGAAGCACCGCGCTTCAACGGTGGAAGCACGGGCGGCGCACTGTGGAAGCATTAGGGTTTCTGGACGCAAATTTTGGGGGAGGTGGACGTTTATGTAGGCACAAGGAGCTAGGGTTGTCCAAATGAGGTGAGGTTTTCGGCCACGCGATCACAATTGGATGGCCTAGATGAAGGGAGGGGTTTGGGTTGGTTTGGTGGGCTGTTGGAGGGGTGTCTTGGGCCTCAAAGAGGGGGTACTTTCAGCCCACGAGAATAACTGTTGGAGCACCAAACGAACTCCAAACGCGACGAGATTTGACAGGCGGGTTACACACTCCAAAACAACATCGCACGACAAGTCTCACGCCAAACCGGAAACGTTACACGGCCAAACACCAAAGTAGGCCTCGGGGATGCCACGGACACGTGAGAGAGCTCCGGAACTCGAAACGGACAACGGGAAGGAACGAGTGGGACCGGATGCAAACGACAACACAAATGCAATGCAATGCACATGACTACATGATATGGATGAATGCACACACGCAACACGACAAAACGACGAAAACCCAAAAATATGAAGAACCCGGAATGGAATTGATGAAGCATCCGGGGCATTACAGGCGCGGGGCGTCTTGCCCGTCCTTTGAGAGGGGCCGGAACCTAGCGCTCCTCCAACTTCCATGTCGGCCCTCGTGAACGAGTTGGACAATGCGGCCCCAACACTTGAAGATGGATATGGAGCCGAGGAGGCCCAGCCGCTGGCGATGACGAACGGGGAAGCCTGCGGCATGCTGATGGCTTCTCGCCCCTCGTTGGTTACCCCAAGTGGAAGGTTTGAGATGCAATGTAGCGGAAGTTTTCCATTGGCAATACCAAGGATCGATTTCCCCGAGACTCCCAGTTTTAACAAGAAGGTGTCAACTGCTAACGGCGCCAGATATTAGCAATCAACGTGGACCTGCACACAGACACAAATAACTTTGCTCCCAACGAGTACAGAGAGGTTGTCAATCCCTCCGGCCTTGTAGTTTACAAAGGATCAAATGCAAATGATAGTAGTGATAGATATAATTGCAATAGTAAGTAAAAAGCGGAAAGTAAATAGTGGATGTGATCAATGATGGTAATATGGACCAGAGTCTCATGATGTTCACTAGTGATGTCTCTCTCCCAAAAGACGATAAAACAGCTATGTGAGGTAAACGAATTACAGCTGGGCAATTGACAGAATTATGTGCGCAAACCAATGCTAACTATGTTGCAAGAAAGGTAGAGGTTCAAAGCATGGGCGGTACGCCGAGGTAAGTAGACCGAAATCCATCTGCATCTACTACTAATCATCCACCTTGAGATATCTATCCAGAACATCTCGCTGGTATTAAGTTGCGAGTCCCACCCATAGTGTAAACTCAAAGCAACAGACAACTGCATTAAAAGAACTTTGCGTAAAGTAAACAATCCTTGCACCCGCGGGCACAAGCACCATTGTTTCCCCCCTTGTGGCAACAGCACATCCCCTAGACTCATGTTTCAGTCACTCAAGCTAGTCATCGAGGGGCATGAACCCACAATCAAGCATAACGTTCCCTCTTGGAGTCACTACCTACTACTTGGCCAAAGCAATAAATAACAACGGAGAACATGCAAGAATTACTTACGAACATAAATATAAAAGAGGTGAATCAAATATATTACTCAAACACAATCTGAACATAATCTCATAATCCATCGGATCCCAGCAAACTCATCATAGCAACAGCATAAGGATTACATATGTGCCTCGATCATGTAGGGCAGCTCACGAGGACTAATTAGTGAAGCACAAGAATGGGAGGAGAACATCACATAGCTACTGGTCATGGACCCATGGTCCAAGGGAGACTACTCACAACTCATCCGGGAGGCGTCCATGGTGGTGGAGAAGCTCCCGGTGGTGATCCTCCCCTCCGGCAGGGTGCCGGGAAGAGTTCTCCTGGTGCTTCCGATCTTGCAAGCGGCGACGGCGGCGGAACAGAGATGAGATCGCGAAAAAGAGTTCCCGTCTCGAGGGTTTCGGGAGACGGTATAAATATATGCCAAAGGGGGGCATCAGACGAGGCTCGGGGGGCCCAGGCGCCCCCCCGGCGCGGCCAGGGGGGGCGCGCCACCAGGGCGCCTGGAGCCCTGGTGCCCCCCCCCCCCGGCTGTACTTTGGCTACCGGGAACCTTCTGGAACGCTGATTTTTTATATAATTTTTCCGGTATTTTTCTGGCAGTTCTCATAATGGGAAAACCTGAAATACAAAAACAGCCGAAAACAGGAACTGGCACTGGGGTGCACTGAGTTAATAGGTTAGTCCAAATATGATCAAAAGTGTATGGAAGTGTACAAATATCATAGCAATATCACCCAAAAGAGGCATGGAGCAAGCAGAAATTATAGATACGTTTTGGACGTATCAACATCCCCAAGCTTAATTCCTGCTCGTCCTCGTGTAGGTAAATGATAACAAGAATAATTTCTGTGGTGACATGCTATTAACCATATAGGACTTTTTCATAGTCACATGACGAAAGCTTACTGAGACAATGAATCTATAGTAATTAAGTTGCCTCATGAGAAAATCACAAAGAACTGAAAGTTTTACAATATGATACTGAAACATCAAATAGATTTGTAATGAACATGGTGTGCAAATATGATAAAGTGATATCTCGCTTGCCCCCTTTAGTGAAGCAAAACATAAATGCAGGGGCACCTCCAAGTTTTAAGTGATGACTAGATACAATGATTTCAAAATAAACGATATCACAATCATGCAAAAGACAATGCTACTTTGGGACAATGCACATTACACTCAGAATGACAATCATGCTCTCAGTAGTTAGTGTTTTAAAAGAAGGTGGAGACTCTCGAACCGTGGCTTTTGTTGGCAAGGTTGAAAACCCGTAGTCGGAAACAAAGACAAAACATGTACCAGAGCTCTTGGTTTTAAAACAGAGGTAATAATGTTTTTTAGATCATGCATGTTTCGTCAACGAATGCTAGCAGACAACTCAATCACTTCTTGAGATGGACAAGTTTCGAGGAACGGCTCCCGAATGAGGACGATCACATCCTCTTAATCTCCTTTGTTTATCACTGCCAAAGTTTTCTGATTTCTCATGAACAAAGCGTGAAGGAGGGTTTGTTTGTTATATTAATTTTGAGTCGGGCGCACTCAATGCCAGTTCCTTCTCGTATTATGGGTTTGCACATTATACATGCAATCCCGGGGTGAAGCTTGTCCAACTTAAAAAGATTATGAATTAACTACTACTTCCTCATGGACTTACAACAAAGGCACAAAATAGGAATGCTTTTCTTTGAATGATTTCGAGATAGTACATGCAAGTCTCCGTTAGGAATGGCAGGTAAATACCATGTAGGAAGGTATGGTGGACTCATATGGCATAACTGGTTTAAAAGAATGCGGATGCACAAGCAGTCAGTCCGCTTAGTACAGGTGGAGGTTAGCAAAAGACTGGGAGCGACCAACTAAGAGAGCAATGACGGTCATAATCATGCAGAGCGACAAAGCAACATTGAATCAGGCATGGGAGTTATATCGCTACTCAGAAACAAAAGATCATCAAGGCTTGACAGACTTTCTTTACAGTCTTAAATATGCGTGAGCATACGCCAAGTCAATCAAAATAAATTCTTTGAAGGAAGATATTACTAAACCATACCACATCATAGGCAAACAAATCATGTTGGTATTCCAATAACACATTGGGAACCCCCCAGCTATTTGAGACTAACCATAAGAAAACATGAACTACTAAGCACCATTATGCACGTAGCATCTTTATCATAGACATACCAACCAATGCAACAGAAGCAAACTCTCTTAATAAGATAAGCATGATAACTAAAGAGAGTTCAAGCAACCAACTAAACGAAATCTCTTTAAAAAGATAAGCATGAAAGTTAAGAGCTAAGCATGATAGTAGCTATTAAAAGACAAAGAACACACACAGCAAGGATAGACATGAAAATTCTATGTTATGTTCTAGGTAGAAGTGGAGCGTGTTTCTCTCCCACATAAAGAAAGCTGAGTTCCGACTCGTTATGAAAAGCTAAGGAAAACTAAAAAGGAAAACTAGAAGCAAGACGCTCCAAGCATAGCACATAACACATGAAGTGATTAAAATATAGTGGAACGAAAGACGAACTGATAATGTTGATGGAGAAGGGGATGCACGGGGGCATCCCCAAGCTTAGATGCTTGAGTCTCCTTGAATATTTCTTGGGGGTGCACGGGGGCATCCCCAAGCTTGAGCATTTGACACTCCTGGATCTTTTTATCATCTTCCCTCGCACACTTGAAAACTCCCTTCATACATAACTCATCATAATCTGATTAGCGAGGTTAGTACCCATAATAAAATAATTGTTCCTTGATGGAAATAAGTATATTCTTGAAGGTCTACTGTTTCTCAAGATTGCCAAAAGGTTTTTGCAAAGAAAAAGCAAGCTCTAGGTTTGCAAAATGAAGGAAAGGCAAAACAGGACAGAATCTGTGAAAAACAGAACAGCAGGTAGTAAATGATTTTTTCGGGGCACTTCTGCAACTTTAATAAAAAAACCCAGAACAGAAGCACGAAAGAAAATTATATAGAGCACGCTGTCGAAAAAATTCAGACCAAAAAGCTGATCTGGTGATTTTATACGAATTTTTTTTATCCAAGGACAGAATCTGTTTCCTGGACAGCACGTCACAACTTTTGAACTTTCTTGCAATCAGAGGCTACACTTGGCACAAAATTGAAAAGCAAAGATACAATGATGATGCTACTGTAGTAACAACATCAAGACACAACAAAAGCAAAATAAAATTCATTCGTTGTGGGCTGCCTCCCAAAAGCGCTTTCTTTTATGCCTTTAAGCTAGGCATGAGACAATGCTCTCGTAGGAATAAGAGTTGAAGAACAAAAGAGAGCATCAAGAAGCAAATACCAAACACATTTAAGCCTAACATGCTTCCTATGCATAGGAATATTGCAATAGAATAATTCATTGAAGCATAAAGCAATAATCATAGGAAGGCAAAACAAGTGTAGCTTCAAAACCTTCAACATAAAGAGAGGGAACTTGATATCATTGAAATATCTATAAGCATATGTTCCCTTCTCATAATAATTTTCAGTGGGATCACGAATAAACTCAACAATATAAGCATCACATAAAGCATTGTTACCATGATCCACATGCAAAAAAGTGTCATTACTCTTCATATAAGCAAAATCTTTCTTATTAGGAATAGTGAGAGTAAAGCAATCATAACCATCATGGTAATCATTGTATTTAGGAGGCATATCATAATCATAATAAATTTTATCCTCAATAGTAGGTGGATTGAAAACATCATATTCATCATTGTAATCATCATGTATAGGAAGCAAAGTATCATCAAAGTAAATTTTCTCTTCAAAAGTTGGGGGACTAAAATATCATGTTCATCAAACGTGTCATCCCCAAGCTTAGAGCTTTCCATGTCATTAGCAATATTGATATTCAAAGAAAGCATATTAATAACATCACCACCATCATGAATGTTATGCAAATAATAAAGTTCCATAGGTTTTTCAATTTTCTCTTCAAACACATCATGTCCCAAAGCAAGGTAGAGCTTATAAAGCTCTCTCATATTTTTGTTGTTTTCCATTAAGCAAAACTAGTGAAAAGACATAAAGAAAACTGAAAGGTAAACTAACAAGACTAAAAAGCAAAGATAAAGATAGCGTGCAACTCCCCTATCTTGAAGAGTGGAGTCCCCGGCAACGGTGCCAGAAAACTTTGCTTGATGGCTTCTCGCCCCTCGTTGGTTACCCCAAGTGGAAGGTTTGAGATGCAGTGCAGCGGAAGTTTTCCCTTGGCAATACCAAGGATCGATTTCCCTGAGACTCACAGTTTCAACAAGAAGGTGTCAACTGCTAACGGCGCCAGATATTAGCAATCAACGTGGACCTGCACACAGATACAAATAACTTTGCTCCCAACGAGTATAGAGAGGTTGTCAATCCCTCCGGCCTTGTAGTTGATAAAGGATCAAACGCAAATGATAGTAGTGATAGATATAATTGCAATAGTAAGTAAAAAGCGGAAAGTAAATAGTGGATGTGATCAATGATGGTAATATGGACCGGAGTCTCATGATGTTCACTAGTGATGTCTCTCTCCCAAAAGACGATAAAACAGCTATGTGAGGTAAACGAATTACAGCTGGGCAATTGACAGAATTATGTGCGCAAACCAATGCTAACTATGTTGCAAGAAAGGTAGAGGTTCAAAGCATGGGCGGTACACCGAGGTAAGTAGACCTAAATCCATCTGCATCTACTACTAATCATCCACCTTGAGATATCTATCCAGAACATCTCGCTGGTATTAAGTTGCGAGTCCCACCCATAGTGTAAACTCAAAGCAACAGACAACTGCATTAAAAGAACTTTGCGTAAAGTAAACAATCCTTGCACCCGCGGGCACAAGCACCGTTGTTTTTCCCCTTGTGGCAACAGCACATCCCCTAGACTCATGTTTCTGTCACTCAAGCTAGTCATCGAGGGGCATGAACCCACAATCAAGCATAACGTTCCCTCTTGGAGTCACTACCTACTACGTGGCCAAAGCAATAAATAACAACGGAGAACATGCAAGAATTACTTACGAACATAAATATAAAAGAGGTGAATCGAATATATTACTCAAACACAATCTGAACATAATCTCATAATCCATCGGATCCCAGCAAACTCATCATAGCAACAGCATAAGGATTACATATGTGCCTCGATCATGTAGGGCAGCTCACGAGGACTAATTAGTGAAGCACAAGAACGAGAGGAGAACATCACATAGCTACTGGTCATGGACCCATGGTCCAAGGGAGACTACTCACAACTCATCCGGGAGGCGTCCATGGTGGTGGAGAAGCTCCCGGTGGTGATCCTCCCCTCCGGCAGGGTGCCGGGAAGAGTTCTCCTGGTGCTTCCGATCTTGCAAGCGGCGGCGGCGGCGGAACAGAGATGAGATCGCGAAAAAGAGTTCCCGTCTCGAGGGTTTTGGGAGACGGTATAAATATATGCCAAAGGGGGGCATCAGACGAGGCTCGGGGGGCCCAGGCGCCCCCCCCGGCGCGGCCAGGGGGGGCGTGCCACCAGGGCGCCTGGAGCCCTGGTGGCCCCCCCTGCTGTACTTTGGCTACCGGGAACCTTCTGGAACGCTGATTTTTTATATAATTTTCCGGTATTTTTCTTGCAGTTCTCGTAATGGGAAAACCTGAAATACAAAAACAGCCGAAAACAGGAACTGGCACTGGGGTGCACTGAGTTAATAGGTTAGTCCAAATATGATCAAAAGTGTATGGAAGTGTATAAATATCATGGCAATATCACCCAAAAGAGGCATGGAGCAAGCAGAAATTATAGATACGTTTTGGACGTATCACATGCCTTCGACGCCTCGGAGGCAGCCCAGAAGCAAGGATGCAGGAGTCCCCTGGCCTCCCGAAGGCACGCCAGCCTCGCGAGTTGCCACCACTTCTTGCACAAGCACCCGGTGCGGGAAGCCCGAAGCCGGCGGCAGATCAGGAGCCCCCGAGCGGCAAACCTCAGGAGCCTTCATCACCACGACCGGAGGGGCCCTAGAGAGGCAGGATCAGGAAAGAGCACCGCACATGAAGAACCACAAAGATAAGGCACTTACCCTTTCACTAATATGTACTTCCTCTGTTTCAGGGGCCAGAAACCACTGTTGTCATGGCCCCATAGCCTTCTCTTTTTGCGAACTTCCTCCAGGTTCGGGCGAAGCAAACCAAGGATTGGGGCGTGATCCCCAGTAGCCCAAGGGCGTGGCGTCGCCTCGGTAGCATGCGCCAGGCTTGTGGGCGTGGCCTCGTCAGCAGCTGCAGGCCGCGCCAGCTTGTGGGGGGCAACCTCAGAAGCACCCACATGGGCTCCAGGAATGGCCGTCTCAGGAATGTTAAGCGAACCTTTCTCCTCGTCAACCGCTTTAGAAATGTCCGGCGATGCTCGCCCTTCTACACCCACCTTGGGGGCGTGCATCATGGGATCGACGAGTACTAGAGTCACCAAGACGAGATTCTCATGGGGCCCTCCAAGGCCCTCTGGACGGAACCCCCATTTGTTGAAGAGGGGCATCTGCCTCACGAAGCTCTCCTTGTTCGAGCAGCTGTACAGGAGGCAGCCATTCTTTGGGAGCCTAGCAGGCGCCGGGTTGCCGGTCAAAAGCTCAAGCACCGTGCACGGCATCTCGAGAGGGAGCGAAGGCGCCTGGAGCCTTATCGGATCTTCAGGACCAGAAAAGGACCACATCGAGCGAGAGTGGCGCTAGAGCGGGGCAATGCGCTGTCCGATGAACTCCCTCACCACCATCGGGGCGGTCACACCAGCCTTCCTCAACACGGACAGCCGGCTCCAAACAAAGGCGAGCCTCTGGTCTACAAGCTTCTCGTGGCACCAGCTGGAGCTGGGCTCTGCTGGCCTCCGCGGGAGCAGGTGCAAAGGTCTGAGAGTAGTGGCATCCATGAACACCCATTGCTTCCACAACCCCCTCACATCTGGGTGGAGCGCGAAGTCGATGCCTGAGCCAGACGTCTCCGCTTCAGCTTGGAAGGCCACGCACCCCGAGCACTGTCAGCCGTCAATCGGGTGGACCGAGAAGAAGTGGCGAAAAAAGGCGACAAATGGGGTAATGCCTACCATAGACTCACACAAGAAGGCGAAGGTGGCAAGAAGAATGATGGACGCGGGATCTAGATGCAACGCCTGGATCTGGTAATGCGTAAGTACGACATTGAAGAAATTGGAGAAGGGAGGAACCAATCCAGCCAGAAGAGCATGGAGGTAGATGGGAATTTCAGTGGCCTCCATGTCCACCATGCACCGGGAAGCGGGCCAGACCGTCGTTGCATTCCACTCATTGGAGCTGGCGGCGAGGGCCGGCCGGACGTTCGCTAGCCCCTCCGAGTTGATCACCATCGACTGGTCAAGCGTAGGCTCCCAGTCAGGTCGAGATTCAGCAGGAGTGCTATTTCTCCCCTTCTGCTTCTTCAACCTGGGGGCCATGGAGGCTAAGGGAAAGTTGGCGAGGCGCCGAGTCAAGGTGGAGGGCCACAGGGTCGCAAGATGGCTAGACAAAGGGATGGACAAGCCTGGCCGCGATGTGCAAGTCTGTCAGGGTTGTGCTAGCAACAGGAAGCCGTCAAGTCAAGCAGTTGCCAGGTCGGCATGGGGTAGTGGAGACGCCCACTTATAATCCAGACGCCACACGTCGACCAGGTCCGCATGCAATTGGGGCCCGCGGCCCTTCGCCCTTGCCCTTTGGCTTCGCCCCGATGCCAAGTCCGAGTGCGCCTTGGGCCCGGGGGCTACTGTCGGCATTCTGGGAACCAGGGTACCCAGACTTGCTTGCCCGCGGCCCACGACGTGGCTCCTTTTCAGGCCTGGTACGGCCCATCTTCAACATCGACACTCAGTACACTCACAAGGGGCCAAGCCTCGTGGGGCGAACGACACCAAGACCTCCAGAAGGGGCATCATCGTCTAACTGGCTCCTGAGAAGTGGAGAATTCTATGCAACCCCCACCTCGCGAGGTTTGCATGACGCAAGCCATGACGACCAAGGCCAGGAAGGCACCATCAGGCGTAGTACAACAGTTTCCTATTTGGTGCCAAGGAAGCAGGCTCAGACGCATAGTCCCGAGGAATCTGACAAAGGTTTCCATTTCCATGCAACAAGACCAAGACCGCATGGACGGCAGGATGGAGGTCATCACCGAGCCCACCATGGAGCCAGGATCACAGGCTTTGCAGGCGAAGACCACCTTTAGTCAGGATAAGATGTACTAGTTGTTTCCCTTCAAAATTGGCCGTTGTGGGATCCCTTCCTGCCAACATTTCATGGGAAGAGGACCAAGGACACTATATAAGTAGGATAGCCACCACCTAGCAGGGGAGGGATGATTCAGACCTTTCTCTCCACCACAAAGCAAGAACACATCTCCAGAGGTTGTTCACACCTTATACTATTTCATCCCCAGCCCATCTCGAGGCTAATCCACCATACTGCTGGAGTAGGGCCACTCACCACTAGGTGGCCTACCAGGATAAACTGCCTCGTGTCTCTTTTATATTCCTGTTCATCGAGCTAGTTCGTGGGATGGCGAGTAGGTAGATAGGCAAGGTTGAGTTCTTCGCACGCACCTCAGAGTTCGAACCTAGAAGGGTTTTTCGGAGCCCTGAATCCGATAGTCGCTGATGGTCAACAACTAGTTTAGCGTCGGGTTCCACCTTAATTTTGTGATGGCATAGAGTGTGACTAATGCTCTTAAGATCATCAAGAGTATATCCAATAGCGGCACGGTGCTTCCTCAGAGTTTTTAATAATCTATTTTCTTCATGCTCTAAAAGGTTAGCACTAATAATAAGAGGATATAACTTCTTTTCATTCAGATAAGCATATTTCAGAGTATCTGGTAATTGTTTAAGATCAAACACATGATCACTCTTGGGTGGGAGATGATCTCCAAGAGTTTCAACAGGTAAGTTGTGTTTTAGAATAGGCATTTGTTTAAGGAATATCTCATCTATTTCGTTTCTTTCATTCATAAACATATCATTTTCATAGTCAAGTAAATATTGCTCAAAGTATCGGTTGGAGGTACGACAATAGAAGCAAGACCAATAATTTCATCCTTACCAAATGTTTCTTTACCGTGAGGTTGTCTACATAATTTAGAGAAATTAAACTCAAGAGACACATCAACAACATTAATACTGACTGTTCTTTAGTGCACTCAATTTTAGCATTCAACGTATTCAAGAAAGGTCTACCAAATATAATGGGACAGAAGTCATCTTGTGGGGAACTGAGAACTAGAAAATAAAATGGGTATTTTATTTTCATACACAAGACTTCAACATCTCTAACAATCCCAAGTGGTGTGATAGTATCTCTATTTGCAAGTTTAATAGTAACATCAATATCTTCTATCCTAGCAGGTGCAATATCGTTGATAATTTCTTGATAAAGAGTAAATGGGATAGCACTCACACTAGAATCCAAATTACATAAACCATGATAACAATGATCTCCAATTTTAACAGAGACAACATGCATACCAACAACAGGTCTATGTTTATCTTTCTTATCGGGTTTGGCAATTTTAGCAGCTTCACCAACAAAGTAAATAACATGCCCATCAATATTATCGAACAAGAGATATTTAACCATATCAACATTAGGTTCCACCTTAACTTGTTCAGGGGGTGTAGGTGTTCTTACATGACTCTTACGAACCACGGCTGAAGCTTTAACATGTTCCTTTATCCTAACAGGGAATGGTAGTTTCTCAATATAAGCAGTATGAACAACTGGATTATCATTATAAGCGATGGTTTATTCTTCAACTTTAATGGGTTCTACTAATTTTACTTCAATGGGAGGATGATACTTAAACCACTTATCCTTAGGGAGATCAACATGAGTAGCAAATGATTCACAGAAATATGCTACTATCACAGAGTCAAGTCCATATTTAGTGCTAAATTCATGAAAAGCATCGATATTCATAAAAGATTTAACACAATAAAACTCAAGGTTTATACCTGACTCCCTACCTTTGCCGAGTTCCCAATCTTCAGAGATGCACTTAATTATTTCCAAAAGATCCCATCGAAATTCAATAGTATTCTTCATAAAAGAATCGTTACAAGAAGTATCGATCATGGATTGATCATTACGAGAAAGCCGAGCATAAAAATTCTGAATAATAATTTCTCTTGAGAGCTCATGATTGGGGCATGAGTATAACATTGACTTAAGCCTCCTCCAACATTGAGCGATAATTTCACCTTCACGAGGCCAAAAATTATATATATAATTCCGATAACAATGAACTAGATGCACATGATAAAACTTCTGATGAAATTCCAATTTCAATCGATTGTAATTCCAAGCTCCAATATCATCACATAGCCTATACCATGTAAATGCCTTTCCCTTCAAATATAAAGGTAAGACCTTTTACTTGACCTCATCCTCGGGCAAACCTGCAAGCTTAAATAATCCACAAACTTCATCCAGATAGATTAGCTGCATTTCAGGCTGTAGTGTTCCATCTCCTGCATTAGGATTAGCTAGCAGTTTCTCTATCATACCCAAAGGAATTTCATAATAAATATTTTCCGTAGGTTCAGTAGGTTGAGGAGCAACTCTTTATTCTTCCGGTTGAGGTGAAGATAACCTGACCAAACCCCTAAAAGGATGATTTTCCATTGTGACAAGTGACAGTAAATTTTAGCACATAATATAAAATTTTCCTTACCAAATTCCACTCACTAAAGGCGCTTCACTCCCCGTCAATGGCGCCAGACAAGAGTCTTGATGACCCACAAGTATAGGGGATCTATCATAGTCCTTTCGATAAGTAAGAGTGTCGAACCCAATGAGGAGCAGAAGGAAATGACAAGCGGTTTTCAGCAAGGTATTTTCTGCAAGCACTAAAATTATCGGTAACAGATAGTTTTCTGATAAGATAATTCATAACGGGTAACAAGTAACAAGTGTAACAAAGGTGCAGCAAGGTGGCCCAATCATTTTTGTAGCAAAGGGTAAGTCTGGACCGACTCTTACATAAAGCAAATCGCTCCAAAGGACACATGGGAATTGTTATCAAGTTAGTTGTCATCATGCTCATATGATTCACGTTCTCTACTTTGATAATCTGACATGTGGATGGACCGGTAATTGGGTGTTGTCCATACTTGGACAGGCCTCCAACTTATGATTAACCCCTCTCGTAAGCATATGCAACTACAAAATAAGAATTATGATAAATCTAACAATAGCCTGAAACATGTGGATCCAAGTCAGCTCCTTACGAAGCAACTCATAAACTAGGGTTTAAGCTGCTGTCACTCTAGCAACCCATCATCTACTTATTACTTCCCAGTGCCTTCCCCTAGGCCCGAATAATGGTGAAGTGTCATGTTGTCGACGTTCACATAACACCACTAGAGGACAGACAACATACATCTCATCAAAATATCGAACGAATACCAAATTCACATGATTACTGATACGTCTCCAACGTATCTATAATTTTTTATTGTTCCATGCTATTATATATTCTGTTTTGGATGTTTAATGGGCTTTATTATACACTTTTACATTATTTTTGGGACTAACCTATTAACCCAAGGCGTAGTGCAAATTGCTGTTTTTTGCCTATTTCAGGGTTCCGCAGAAAAGGAATATCAATCGGAGTCCAAACGGAATGAAACCTTCGGGAGAGTTATTTTTGGAACCGTATCTACCCAGAAGACTTGGAGTACACGCGAGGGAACAAAGGAGGTGGCCACGAGGGTCCAGGGCGCGACCCCTCCCCCAAGGCGCGCCCCAACCCTCGTGGGCCCCCTCTAGCACCCCTGATGCCCTCCTTCCTCCTATATATATCCATATACCCTGAAAACATCGAGGCAACAGAGAAAACCCTAATTCCACCCCCGCAACCTTCTGTTCCCGTGAGATCCTGATACCTCTCCAACGTATCTATAACTTTTTATTGTTCCATGCTATTATATATTCTGTTTTGGATGTTTAAATGGCTTTATTATACACTTTTATTATTTTTGGGACTAACCTACTAACCCAAGGCCCAGTGCAGATTGTTGTTTTTTGCCTATTTCAGGGTTTCGCAGAAAAGGAATATAAAACGGAGTCCAAACGGAATGAAACCTTCGCGACAGTTATTTTTGGAACCGTATCTACCCAGAAGACTTGGAGTACACGCGAGGGAACGAAGGAGGCGGCCACGAGGGTCCAGGGCGCGCCCCCTCCTACAGGGCGCGCCCCCACCCTCGTGGGCCCCCTCTGGCTCCCCCGATGCCCTCCTTCCTCCTATATATATATATATATATATATATATATATATATATATATATATATATATATATATATATATATATATATATATATATATATATATATCCATGTATCCTGAAAGCATCAAGGCAACAGAGAAAACCCTAATTCCACCACCGCAACCTTCTGTTCCCGTGAGATCCCATCTTGGGGTCTGTTCCGGAGCTCCGCCGGAGGGGGGATCTACCACACTGTGCTTCTACATCAACACCATAGCGTCACCAATGAGTTGTGAGTAGTTTACCTCAGACCTTCGGGTCCATAGTTATTAGCTAGATGGCTTCTTCTCTCTTTTTGGATCTCAATACAAAGTTCTCCTCGATCTTCGAGGAGATCTATTCGATGTAATCTTTTTGCAGTGTGTTTGTCGAGATCCGGTGAACTGTGGGTTTATGATCAAGATTATCTATGAGAAATATTTGATTATTTTCTGAAATCTTTTATGTATGATTATAATATCCTTGCAAGTCTCTTCGAAATATCGGTTTGGTTTAGCCTACTAGATCTATAGTTCTTGTAATGGGAGAAGTGCTTGGCTTTGGGTTCAATCTTGCGGTGTCCTTTCCGAGTGACAGCAGGCGCAACAAGGCACGTATTGTATTGTTGCCATCGAGGATAAAAAGATGGGGTTTATATCATATTGCTTGAGTTTATCCCTCTACATCATGGCATCTTGCTTAAAGCATTACTCTGTTCTTATGAACTTAATACTCTAGATGCATGCTGGATAGCGGTCGATGTGTGGAGGAATAGTAGTAGATGCAGAATCTTTTCGGTCTACTTGTCACAGACGTGATGCCTATATATAATGATCATGCCTAGATATTCTAATAACTATGCGCTTTTCAATCAATTGCTCGACAGTAATTGGTTCACCTACCGTAGAATTCTGCTATCATGAGAGAAGCCACTAGTGAAACCTATGGCCCCTGGGTCTATTCTCAACATATTAATCTTCCAATCTACTTTACTTTGCTTTATTTACTTTCTGTTCTTATATCCAAAAATACCAAAAATATCATACTACCCTATCTATCATATCTCACTTCCGTAAAGGGATTGACAACCCCTTATCGCGTTGGATGCGAAGTTCTTATTTGTTTGTGCAGGTGCAAGGGACTCGCGCGTGGTCTCCTACTGGATTGATACCTTGGTTCTCATAAACTGAGGGAAATATTTACGCTAATGTGCTACATCACCCTTTCCTCTTCAAGGGAATACAACGCAAGCTCGAGAAGTAGAAAGAAGAATTTATGGCGCCGTTGCCGGGGAGGCTTACACAAAAGTCATATACCAAGTACCTATCACAAACCCTTATCCTTCACATTACATTTATTTGCCTCTCATTTTCCTCTCTCCCCACTTCACCCTTGCGGTTTATTTGCCCGTCTTTTTGCCGTGTGTTTACCGTTCGCTTGCTTATTGTTTGCTTGTGTGTTGGATTGCTTGCTTGTCACCATGGCTCGGAAAAATACCAAACTGTGTGACTTCTCCAATACCAACAATAATGATTCTATTAGCACTCCGATTGCTCCTATTGCCGATGCTGAATCTTGTGAGATCAATGCTGCCTTGTTGAATCTTGTCATGAAAGATCAATTTTCCGGCCTTCCTAGTGAAGATGCCGCTACCCATCTAAACAACTTTGTTGATTTGTGTGATATGCAAAAGAAGAGGGATATGGATAATGATATTATTAAATTAATGCCATTTCCATTTTCACTTAGAGATCGTGCTAAAACTTGGTTTTCCTATTTGCCTAGAAATAGTATTGATTCGTGGAATAAGTGCAAAGATGCCTTTATCTCTAAGTATTTCCCCCCGCTAAGATTATCTCTCTTAGAAATGATATTATGAATTTAAGCAACTAGATCATGAGCATGTTGCACAAGCTTGGGAGAGAATGAAATTAATGATACGTAATTGCCCTATACATGGTTTGAACTTATGGATGATTATACAAAACTTTTATGTTGCCTTGAATTTTGCTTCTAGATATCTTTTAGATTCGGCCACAGGAGGCACTTTCATGGAAACTACCTTAGGAGAAGCTACTAAACTCCTAGATAATATTATGGTTAATTACTCTTAATGGCACACCGAAAGATCTACTAGTAAAAAAGTGCATGCTATTGAAGAGATTAGTGTTTTGAGTGGAAAGAAGGATGAACTTATGAAATTATTTGCTGCTAAGAGTGCTTCTTCTGATCCTAATGATATGACTTTATCCACGTTGATTGAACATAATAATGAATCTTTGGATGTGAATTTTGTTGGTAGGAATAATTTTGGTAACAATGCTTATAGAGGAAACTTTAATCCTAGGCCTTTTCCTAGCAATTCCTCTAATAATTATGGTAATTCCTACAATAAATCTTATGGAATTTTTGGTAAGACACCCTCTGAAATTGAAACTAGTGTTCAGGAGTTTATGAATTCGCAAAAGAATTTCTATGCTTTGCTTGAAGAAAAATTGCTTAAGATTGATGACTTGGCTAGAAACGTGGATAGAATTACTCTTGATGTTGACTCTTTGAAACTTAGATCTATTCCACCCAAGCATGATATCAATTGATGAGTGCAAAGAAAGAACCGCTAGGATGCATGCTAAAAAAGAGTCCTTTATGAAAGCGTGTTCTTCTAGTTATCATCAAAATAATGATGAAGATCTGAAAGTTATTGATGTGTCTCCTATTAGATCCTTGTTTTCTAGTATGAATCTTG
Source organism: Secale cereale (assembly GCA_902687465.1). Classification (NCBI taxonomy): domain Eukaryota; kingdom Viridiplantae; phylum Streptophyta; class Magnoliopsida; order Poales; family Poaceae; genus Secale; species Secale cereale. The sequence continues at coordinate 248,497,779 of LR738711.1, forward strand.
ATAAAGATTGGACTGGAGATGAGTCTACTTTAGTTAAAAGGCGTCCCAATGATTCAGAGTTTTTAGATCTTGATACTAAAATTGTTAAAAGTGGGATTGAAGAGATTAAAACTTTGCATAGTGATGAACCCTCTATTTTGGATTTCAAGGGATTCAATTATGATAATTGCTCTTTGATAGATTGTATTTCCTTGTTGAAATCCGTACTAAATTCTCCGCATGCTTATAGTCAAAATAAAGCTTTTACCAAACACATAGTTGATGCTTTGATGCAATCTTACGAGGAAAAACTTGAATTAGAAGTTTCTAGCCCTAGAAAGATTTATGACGAGTGGGAACCTACTATTAAAATTAAAATTAAAGATCATGAATGCTTTGCCTTGTGTGATTTGGGTGCAAGTGTTTCTACTATCCCAAAAACTTTGTGTGGTTTGTTAGGGTTCCATGAGCTTGATGATTGTTCTTTGAATTTGCATCTTGCGGATTCTACCATTAAGAAACCTATGGGAAGGATTAATGATTTTCTTATTGTTGCCAATAGGAATTATGTGCCCGTAGATTTCATTGTTCTTGATATAGATTGCAATCCTTCATATCCTATTATTCTTGGTAGACCTTTCCTTAGAACGATTGTTGCAATTATTGATATGAAGGGATGAAATATTAGTTTCCAATTTCCGTTAAGGAAAGGCATGGAACACTTTCCTAGAAAGAAAATCAAATTACCTTATGAGTCTATTATGAGAGCCACTTATGGATTGCCTTCCAAAGATGGCAATACCTAGATCTATCCTTGTATCGTGCCTAGCTAGGGGCGTTAAACGATAGCGCTTGTTGGGAGGAAACCCAATTTTATTTTCTTTGTTTTTGCTTCTGTTTAGGAAAAAATATTGCATCTAGATTCTTTTTAGATGTGGTTTTGTGTTTTTATTTGTGTTTGTGCCAAGTAGAACCTTTGGGAAGACTTGTGTGAAGTTTATATGATCATGCTGTAAAAAAACAGAAACTTTAGCCATCACGAGATTAGTCACCAGATTTTACTGGAGAGTGCAATTTAGTTTATTCCTTTTGCAGAAGATTAATAGACTAATTACTCACATTTACCAATTTATTTCAATTTTTTTGGAGTTACAGAAGTATTCGAAAGTTACAAATTACTACAGACTGTTCTGTTTTTGACAGACTCTATTTTTCGTGTGTTGTTTGCTTATTTTGATGAATCTATGAGTAGTATTGGGGAGTATGAATCATAGAGAAGTTGTAATAAAGTAGGTTCAACACCAATATAAACAAAGAATGAGTTCATTACAGTACCTTTGAGTGGTGGTTTGTTTTCTTATACTAACGGAGCTCACGAGATTTTTGGCTAAGTTTTGTGTTGTGAAGTTTTCAAGTTTTGAGTATGGCTTTGATGAACTATGGAACAAAGAGTGGCAAGAGCCTATGATTGGAAATTCCCAAGGCACCACAAGGTAAAATTCAAGGACAACCAAAAGCCTAAGCTTGGGGATGCCCCGGGAAGGCATCCCCTCTTTCGTCTTCATTTATCGGTAACTATACTCGAGACTATATTTTTATTCACCACATGATATGTGTTTTGCTTGGAGCGTCTTGTATGATTTGAGTGTTTTCTTGTTATTTTGCCACAATCATCCTTGCTGGACACACTTTTTGAGAGATATAAATATGGTTTAGAATTTGTTAGAATACTCTATGTGCTTCACTTATACCTTTTGAGCTAGATAGTTTCGCTCGAGTGCTTCACTTATATCTTTTAGAGCACGGTGGTGGTTTTATTTTGTAGAAATTATTGATCTCTCATGCTTCACTTAAATCTATTTGAGAGTCTTTTAGAACAGCATGATAATGTGCTTTTCTTATAAAACTAGTCCTAATATGATAGGCATCCAAGATGAGTATAGTAAAAACTTTCACATAAAGTGCATTGAATACTAAGAGAAGTTTGATACTTGATGATTGTTTTGAGATATGAGGATGGTGATATTAGAGTCATGCTAGTAGAGTAGTTGTGACTTTGAGAAATACTTGTGTTAAGGTTTGCAAGTCCTGTAGCATCCACGTATGGTAAGCGTTGTGTGACAAATTCGAAGCATGAGGTATTTCATTGAGTGTCATCCTTTGTGTGGAGGTCGGGGGCGCGCGATGGTTAACTCCTACCAACCTCCCCCCTAGGAGCATGGGTGTAGTACTTTGTTTTTATTACTTGTAGATTTTTGCAATAAGTATGTGAGTTCTTTATGACTAATGTTGAGTCCATGGATTATACGCACTCTCATCCTTCCACCGTTGCTAGCCTTTCTCGTACCGCGCAACTTTCGCCGGTACCATACACCCACCATATACCTTCCTCAAAACAGCCACCATACCTACCTATCATGGCATTTCCATAGCCATTCCGAGATATATTCCCATGCAACTTTCCACCGTTCCGTTTATTATGACACACTTCATCATTGTCATATTGCCATGCATGATCATGTAGTTGACATCGTATTTGTGGCTAGGCCACCATGCATAATTTTTCATACATGTCACTCTTGATTAATTGCACATCCTGGTACACCGCCGGAGGCATTCATATAGAGTCATACTTTGTTCTAGTATCGAGTTATAAATCAATATAAGTGTGATGATCATCATTATTAGAGCATTGTCCCAAAGAAAAGAAAAAAAAAGAAGAAGGAAAGGCCAAAGAAAAAAGAAAGGCCCAAAAAAAAGAAAAAAAGAAAAAAAAGAAAAAAAAGAAAAAGAAAAGAAAAGGAACAATGCTACTATATTTTTTCACACTTGTGCTTCAAAGTAGCACAATGATCTTCATGATAGAGAGTCTCTTGTTTAGTCACTTTCATATACTAGTGGGAATTTTCATTATAGAACTTGGCTTGTATATTCCAACGACGGGATTCCTCAAATGCCCTAGGTCTTCGTGAGCAAGCAAGTTGGATGCACACCCACTTAGTTCCTTTTGTTGAGCTTTCATACATTTTTAGCTCTAGTGCATCCGTTGCATGTTAATCCCCACTCACTCACATTGATATCTATTGATGGGCATCTCCATAGCCCATTGATACACCTAGTTGATGTGAGACCATCTTCCTCTTTTTGTCTTCTCCACAACCACCACTCCATTCCACATAGTGCTATGTCCATGGCTCACGCTCATATATTGCGTGAAAGTTGAAAGAGTTTGAAAAAATTAAAGTATGAAACAAGTGTTTGGCTGAAATTGGGGTTGTGCATGATTGGAATATTTTGTGTGATGAAGATGGAGCATAGCCTAACTATATGATTCTGTAGGGATGAACTTTCTTTGGCCATGTTATTTTGAGAAGACATGATTGCTTTGTTAGTATGCTTGAAGTATTATTATTCTTATGTCAATATGAACTTTTATCTTGAATCTTTCGGATCTGAACATTCATGCCACAATAAAGAGAACTACATTAAGAATTATGTTGGTTAGCATTCCACATCAAAAAAATTCTATTTTTACCATTTACCTACTCGAGGACGAGCAGGAATTAAGCTTGGGGATGCTTGATACGTCTCCAACGTATCTATAATTTTTTATTGTTCCATGCTATTATATATTCTGTTTTGGATGTTTAATGGGCTTTATTATACATTTTTATATTATTTTTGAGACTAACCTACTAACCCAAGGCCCAGTGCAGATTGCTGTTTTTTTTTCCTATTTCAGGGTTTCGCAGAAAAGGAATATCAAACGGAGTCCAAACGGAATGAAACCTTTGCGAGAGTTATTTTTGGAACCATATCTACCCAAAAGACTTGGAGTACATGTGAGGGAACGAAGGAGGCGGCCACGAGGGTCCAGGGCGCGCCCCCACCCTCGTGGCCCCCCTCTGGCTCCCCCGATGCCCTCCTTCCTCCTATATATATCCATGTATCCTGAAAACATTGAGGCAATAGAGAAAACCCTAATTCCACCACCGCAACCTTCTGTTCCCGTGAGATCCCATCTTGGGGCCTGTTTCGAAGCTCCGCCGGAGGGGGGATCTACCACAGAGTGCTTCTACATCACCAATGAGTTGTGAGTAGTTTACCTCAGACCTTCGGGTCCATAGTTATTAGCTAGAGGGCTTCTTCTCTCTTTTTGGATCTCAATACAAAGTTCTCCTCGATCTTCGAGGAGATCTATTCGATGTAATCTTTTTGTGGTGTGTTTGTTGAGATCCGATGAATTATGGGTTTATGATCAAGATTATCTGTAGCGACCACGATCCGAATGGACCGAAGTCTCTGTGTTCTGTGTCATCCCTGGATCGGTAATGCTGACACACACAGTACTTGAAGGATTTATAACAGAGTGGCAATCACACACTTATTACATCGAATGTCTCAAAAGAGAACTTATTACAAAAGTATATGGCATAAGGCCATCTAACACGATAACAGTGGAAGGTTGGAAGATAAGTAGGTCCGTCAACTCCAATGGCATAAGTGAGTGCATGAAAAACGACCTATCACGTCTTACTCTTCTTCTGAAAAGTCTGCAACGTAACATGTTGCAGCCCGAAACGGGTCAGCACATGGAATATGCTGGCAAGATAACACAGTAGAGCAAGTAACAGAAAATAAAGGCTAACACTATATGCATATTTGGCTGGTGGAGGCTCTAAGGTTAAGGTTTTTTGTGTGTAAAGACAATTTTTCCCTACAACAAAGGAATAACTTTTATTTTAACTATCATGGTTGTTGAAAAATCATTGAGAAGGTACCTCCAACTCAATCCCAATTAAGTAGTCATCATTAACCCAACAAATTAATTTTAGAGTGTTGAGATCAACCAATAATTCAACTACCAGATACTCAAGATGTCCATAACCGGGGCACGGCTAACCATGATTAGTTTGTACACTCTGCAGAGGTTTGCACACTTTTCCCCACAAGACTCGATCTCCTCCATTGGATTTCTCGCACTGCATGGTCTTTGAGAAACGGATGACCGAGACACAGTCTTCAGAAGCATTCACTCTTTACCCGGGGTGGACCGATACACCTACTTTCCCCTACATCTGCTAGTCCACCACTGAAAGAGCTTACACAACTTACTCATACTATGCCAGAGCCCATAATGGCATTATGGCTGCACACAGAAGTTTCTAGCATGAATAGTCTTATGATCCCTTTGAGCCTGGGTGGCATTCCATAGGATAATAACACGGTTCCTCCGGGATTTCCTAGGACAACACTGGATTCTCCAGGTGCCCTGCAACCAATCCACCCAGATGTGTATTAAAGTAGCCACCTTAAGTTGAACCATTAATTAACAACTCACATCTTTCATGGATTCTCTCAAACCCAAACCACGTCTACGAGCATAGCATGGCAACCTAAGCATACCGTAGAAGTAACTCCCAAGGGTTTGAAAATAATGCAGGTAATAGGTTCTACCTCAAACTACTTCCCAGACCCACAAATTAAGAGATCCTACTCATGCAATGTGTGAGGGTTTGATCTAATGCATAAAAACTGAGTAATAAAGGGTATGATCAAAGTGTTACTTGCCTTGTTGATGATTCGCAAAACCTAGGGACTCGTAGTAGCATGATTCGCACTCCAGGAATTCTATCGCAAGCAAACAATAGCATACATAAGCAAACAAGCAAAGATGCATCGATAAAACTCCAAACAAGAAGATCTAACCAGAAAGTTCAACTTAAGAACTCCGGTTTGCAAAAAGAATCAAATCAAACGGAGCAACGAAACTCAAACTGCGAAAGAAACAAGAACCGTTCACTAGTTTGATCTAAAGTCAAATTTTACAGTAGCAAAACCGTGTTCAAGTTGGTTAAACGGAAAGAGGGATTCGAGAAAACGATATGGGCGCTTGAATCGCCAAATTCCGACTCTCGAGCGAAAAGAAAAACTAAAAACAAGATCAGGGCAGAAATCACGATCGAAAATAATCGCGGAAAAGGCCCTGAAACAGAAAACTGATGAACAGGCTAACGAACGAACGTTCGTTGTCTGTGACTAACAGACGAACATCGCTCGTTAAAACGAACGTACGGACGAACGACCGCTAATTAACTAAACCGAAAAAACCGAACCGATCTATTTAAAAAAAAACAGATCTAGGATTTACAAAATAAAACCGATCGGCTTAAAAAAACCGGCGGCTACCTCGTGGATCGAGACGGCGGCGGCGGCGGGCTCCCGCGACGGCGGGCTGCGGCGGTGGGTGGCGGCACGGCGGCGGGTAGGGTTTGGGGCTGGGGGCTGGCGGCGGCTACGGGCCTTGGGCCTCGCCTTTTAAAGGCCGGCTGGGGAAGTCCGGGTCGGGTACGGTTCGACTAGGTCGGTTCCTCTTCTTTTTTTAAACAGTCGTGACGTACTAAAACAGGCGGAAAAAATACTAAACGGACTCCAAAAATTCCAAAATAAATTTTCGCTGTCCTCTAATAATATTTAGGACAAAGTGAACGTTATTCCCGGACCTAAATGCAATTTTGAAAAACGCGCATTTTTCCTATGCAAATAAAATCGCAAATAAATCTGAATAAAATTCCAAAAGTGATTTAAATATTTTTCCTCCAATATTTCTTTTGTTATGGAGAAGTCATATTATCTCGCCTCATATATTTTATTAGGAAATATTTTTAGGAGCGAAAAATTATTAAAACCAAAGTGATCCCCGTACCAATATTTGAGAAAAATCAAATACGAAAATGGTAAAATCCCCAACTCTCTCCGTGGGTCCTTGGTGGCTTAGAATTTTCGAGGATCGCGAGCACACAAATGCAATAAAATATGCAATGCAATATGATCTATGATTAACATTCCAAATTGAAATTTTGGGCTGTTACAAACCTACCCCCTTGGAATGAATCTCGCCCTCGAGATTCGGTTTGGCTAGAGAATAGGTGTGGGTGGTCCTTGCGTAGATCGTCCTCTCATTCCCAGGTGGCTTCATCTTCGGTGTGGTGACTCCACTGAACTTTGCAAAACTTGATAACCTTGCTACAGGTGACTCTGCTCGCAAACTCGAGGATTTTGATGGGTTTCTCCTCGTAAGTCAGATCGCTATCCAACTAAATTGCTTTTAGGGGCACTGTGTCTCTTAAAGGAATATCGGCCATCTCCGCATGGCACTTAAGCTAGGAAACGTGAAACATGTCGTGAACTCCTGACAATCCTTCGGGTAACTCCAACTTGTAGGCAACCTCTCCCATGCGTTCCAAAACACGTTACGGTCCTACAAATCTTGGGGCTAACTTTCCCTTAACTCTGAAACGTTTAACTCCTCGCAGAGGCGACACTCTCAGGTACGCTCTGTCTCCGATTTCATAGACTACTTCCTTGCACTTCGAGTCTGCATAACTCTTCTGCCTGGACTGAGCTACCATCAGTCTATCTCGAATCACCTTAACCTTCTCTTCTGACTCTTTGATCAGGTCTGGTCCAAACAACTGACGGTCTCCGACTTCATCCCACATCAACGGCGTTCGGCATCTCCTCCCGTATAATGCTTCGAACGGTGCCATCTTCAAACTGGCCTGGTAACTATTGTTGTACGAGAACTCCGCATAGGGCAAGTTGTCATCCCAACTCGATCCATAATCTAGCGCACAAGCTCTCAACATGTCCTCCAGAATCTGATTGACTCTCTCGGTCTGTCCATCGGTCTGCGGGTGAAAAGCTGTACTGAATTCTAGCTGGTTCCCAAAGTCTGGTGTAACTGATGCCAAAACTTTGAAGTAAACTGTGTTCCTCTATCTGATACGATGGTCTTCAGAACTCCGTGCAGACATACAATCCTGGTCGTGTATATCTTGGCCAACTTCGCACTAGTATAAGTGATTTTCACGGGGATAAAGTGGGCTACTTTGGTCAAATGATCCACTACTACCTAGATTGAGTCATATCCCGATCTGGTCCTGGGTAATCCGGTGATAAAGTCCATGCCAAGTTTATCCCACTTCCATTCGGGTATCAACATAGGCTGTAGTAATCCTGCCGGCTTCTGATGTTCCGCCTTTACTCGCTGGCATACATCACATACTGCTACATACTCAGCAATATCCTTCTTTATTCCAGTCCACCATAAACGTTCCTTCAAATCCAAATACATCTTAGTGTTTCTGGGGTTTATCAAGTACGGTGAATCATGTGCTTCCTGCAGTATCAACTTTCTGATCTCGACGTTGTTGGGCACATAGATTTGATCCTCAAACCACAAGGTGTCGTCTTCGTCCTCACGAAAACCCTTGGCTTTTCCTTCACTCATCTTCTCCTTTATCTTGGCAATCTCTTTCTCATCCTTCTGGGCTTCTCGTATCTTTCCCTACAATGTTTAATGAACTTCCAAGGTTGCGACAAAACCTCTAGGAACTATCTCCAAACGAAGCTCCGTGAGATCTTCCGCTAACTCCTCTGGCAATCCTCCCTTCACTAGGGCATTGGCATAACTCTTCTGGCTCAAAGTGTGTGCAACGATGTTGGCCTTTCCGGGGTGATAGTGCAGCTTCATATCATAATCCTTTATAATATCCAACCATCTCCTCTGTCTGAGGTTCAGCTCCTTCTGAGTGAAAATGTACTTCAAACTCTTGTGATCCGTGTACACATCACTACGATTTCCAATAAGGAAATGTCTCCAAGTTTTGAGCGCATGCACTACTGCTGCTAGCTCCAAATCATGCGTAGCATAATTCAACTCATGCTGTCGAAGTTGTCGAGATGCATAAGAAACAACTCTTCCATCATGCATGAGTACTCCTCCAAGTCCTAAGCGTGAAGCATCACAATACAATTGGAAATCCTTGCGTATATCTGGCAAGATCAGCACTGGGGCTATCGTCAATCGTTTCTTCAATTCCTGGAAACTTTCTTCGCACTCTTCAGTCCAATGAAAATTTGTGTCCTTCTTCAACAATGTCATCATAGGCTTTGCAATCTTGGAGAAATTCTCTATGAATCTTCGGTAATATCCCGCGAGTCCCAGAAAACTACGGATCTCTCCAACTGAAGTGGGTGCCAACCACTTAGTGACTGCCTGCACCTTGACAGGGTCCACTGCTATACCTTCTCCTGATATAACATGTCCTAAGAATCCGACTTCCTTCAACCAAAACTCACATTTCCTAAACTTGGCATACAACTAATGTTCTCTAAGCTTCTCCAGAACCAAACACAAATGTTTTGCGTGTTCCTCTTCATTCTTCGAGTACACCAAGATATCATCAGTGAATACCACGACAAACTTATCCAAGAACTCCATGAATACCTTATTCATCATACTCATGAAATAAGCAGGGGTGTTAGTCAATCCAAATGACATAACTATATACTCATATAGCCGTACCTTGTGGTGAAGGCTGTCTTAGGTATATCCTTCTCTCGGATCTTCAACTGGTGGTATCCTGATCGTAGATCGATCTTGGAGAATACTTTGGCTCCTTGGAGTTGGTCAAACAAATCATTGATCATCGGTAGCGGGTACTTATTCTTAATCGCACTTCATTCAATGTTCGATAATCAACGACCATCCTTAAAGATCCATCCTTCTTCTCAACCATAAGCACCGGGGCTCCCCAAGGTGATGAACTTCGTCTAATAAATCCTTTCTCCAATAACTCCTTAATCTGCTTCTTGATCTCCTCCATATCATTTGCTGGCATCCGATATGGTCTCTTCGATATTGGTCCGGTGCCAGGAAATAGCTCTATCAAAAACTCAATATCCCTATCTGGCGGCATGCCTGGTAGCTCCTCTGGAAATACATCCGGATAATCCCTTACTACGGGCACTTCCTCCTGAACAACTCCCGAGAGAGAATGCACTTGTGTCCTTTTAGGCGAATGCCTAGATACATACTTGATCCTTTTTCCCTCCGGGGTGGTAAGCAAAATAGACTTACTGGCACAATCGATGTTCCCTCCATACATCGATAGTCAATCCATACCTAGTATCACATCCAATCCTTGTGACTCCAAAACTATCAGGTCTGAGGGGAAAACATGGCGTCCAATGGTTAATGGTACTTGAAAACATCCTTGATGTGCCATATACTCTGCTCCTTGGGAACTTACTAACATGGGGGTCTTAAGGACTTGGGTGTGCAACTTATATCTATTCATGAATCCCCTTGAAATGTATGAATGTGATGCACCAGTATCGAAAAGAACTACGGCGGTAAATGACTTAACCAAAAACTTACCGACAACTGCATCTGGTTGTTCTTCAACCTCCTCCACGGTCACGTGGTTCACTTGTCCTTTGTTGAAAGGGTTGGGCTTCTTCCCGGCGCTTCCATTGTCGTTCCCATTCTTAGCTTCAGGGCACTCCGTGGCATAGTGTCCATTCTTCCCGCACTTGAAACAGGTAACGTGGCTTAAATCCCTCTTGGCGGGTGTGGATGGAGTAGAGCGGTTCTGATTATTGCTTGCTCCATTCCCATTTCCATTCTTGGAGCCATTGTGGTTGTGAGAACTCCCTCCATTATGGGTGTGGCCTCCATGGTTATGGGTATATCCTCCCGAGTTCAGGGTGAAACGGGGCTTCTGCTGGGCTCCAGAAATATTATTTCCTTGTCCATACTTCCTCTTGCGGCTTTCAATCTGCTGCTGCTTCCCTTCAATCATAAGAGCCTTATCTACCAACTCCTGGTAGTTGTTGAAAGTTGCCACCATCAACTGTATGCTCATCTCATCATTCAGCCCTTCCATAAACTTCTCTTGCTTCGTGGCATCTATGGCCACATAATCCGGGGCATAGCAAGATAGAATACTAAACTCATCTACGTACTGAGCCAGAGTACAATTTCCTTGGCGCAAGTTGCGAAACTCTTGCTTCTTCATGCTCATGGCTCCAGTTGAGACATGGGCAGTGCGAAAAGCTTGCTGAAACTAATCCTAAGTGACATTGGCTACAGGGAAAGCGGCTGTGTAATTCTCCCACCATGCTGCTGCTGGTCCAGCCAACTGATGTGCGGAAAAACGCACCTTCTCAGCATCTGTGCAATTTGCAGTCGTCAACTCCCTTCCTATCTTGCACAGCCAGTCATCAGCAACTATTGGTTCAATGTTACTAGAAAACACCTGTTGTTGCAACCTTGGGAAATGTGTCAGGTTGTCCACGGGTGGTGGTGGTGGAGGGTTGTTGTTCTGATTGTTCTGAACAAGAAGTTGCATCAAAGTGTTCTGCTGCTGGATCAACTAAGTGAGCTCAGGAGGAAACTAAAATCCGGGCTCACGTCTCGGAGGCATCTGATGGGTGTAGAGGGAAGAGATTAGAATAGAAATGAGGTCTAGGGGAAAATTCACTACCCATATGCACATGAGACAAATTCAATCATATCACACCAATCAATTTTAAGCAAGGGCATACAAAGATTCTAACTAACGTTACAAAAGTGCTCTAAATTCTACTTTATGGGGAAAACTACTAGTCAAAGGGTGGTCATCTAGAAATTTTGATCGGCGGACGATTCCATGATATTTGCTCCAGCTTCATCTTCATAGTCATCATCACTATCATCGAGGCTGAGTCAGTGTCGTCGATGATGATGTAGTCCTCAAAACGAATCTCCTTAGGTTCTTCTTCTTCTCCTCCTCCTAGTGCTGGATCTCCCATGGATACTCCTAGCTTCCTTGTCAAGTCATCATTCTTCTCCACGAGTATTGTCATCTCCTCCCCGTATCCGTCACGTGTAGACTTGAGTTCCTCTTCTAGCTCCAAGTTCCTGGTTAGCGCCTTCTTCAACTCTATCATCCCTGTGCACATCTGGTGGTCCTGTCGACGAATGTGCTGGTTTAACTCCTGGATGAACGCTGCAATGGACCTATCCTTCCGGGTACTAATCATGTCCCATTGCTCATCTCGGCGTCCACATATCTGATAGATAGTGTCCTTCAGCTCCTGCTTGTAGACTTCTCTAATACGTCCCCCATGGTAATGTGGGCTGCCATACTCTTGCATAGGCTCCAGGTTAGTGCATCAAAAGAAAACTCTATAGACTCAGTGGATGGTGCGAATGTCCTCCTGGGAATTTAAACTTGAATACTCCATCGCTCCTCTTCTGGTACAGTGGCAGTGTAGGTCCCGGTGAATCTTGGTATTCCGATGTTCAGGTACCTAGTGACTTCCTTCAAGTGTCGTCCAAAAGGTGTGTCTTCATCTGGTTGAGTGAACTTGTTCCTTGGGTCCACCATCCTAAAGAGTAGAAAATGGAGAGGAGTCATAAATGAGTAGAGAAGAGTGACCAGGGTTTATCTTAGTGGTCGTGTCCTACAGTCAGCGTGTGCTCTGATACCATCTAGTAGCGACCACGATCCAAGTAGACCGAAGTCTCTGTGTTCTGCGTCATCCCTGGATCGGTAATGCTGACACACACAGTACTTGAAGGATTTATAACAGAGTGGCAATTACACACTTATTACATCGAATGTCTCAAAAGAGAACTTATTACAAAAGTATATGGCATATGTCCATCTAACACGATAACAGCGGAAGGCTTGGAAGATAAGTAGGTCCATCAACTCCAACGGCATAGCTGAGTGCATGACAAACGACCCATCGCGTCTTACTCTTCTTTTGAAAAGTCTGCAACATAACATGTTGCAACCCGAAACGGGTCAGCACATGGAATATGTTGGCAAGATAACACAGTAGAGCAAGTAACAGAAAATAAAGGCTAACACTATATGCATATTTGGCTGGTGGAGCCTCTAAGGTTAAGGTTTTTTTCTTTGCGTAAATCCAATTTTTCCCTACAAAAAAGGAATAACTTTTATTTTAAGTATCATGGTTGTTGAAACATCATTGAGAAGGTACCTCCAACTCAATCCCAATTAAGTAGTCATCATTAACCCAACAAATTAATTTTAGAGTGTTGAGATCAACCAATAATTCAAGTAGCAGATACTCAAGATGTCCATAACCGGGGACACGGCTAACCATGATTAGGTTGTACACTCTGCAGAGGTTTGTGCACTTTTCCCCACAAGACTCGATCTCATCTGTTGGATTTCTCGCACTGCATGGTCTTTGAGAAACGGATGACCGAGACACAGTATTTCAGAAGCATTCACTCTTTACCCCGGGTGGACCGGTAACCTACTTTCCCCTACATCTGCTAGTCCACCACTGAAAGAGCTTACACAACTTACTCAAACTATGCCAGAGCCCATAATGGCATTGTGGCTGCACACGGAAGTTTCTAGCATGAATAGTCTTATGATCCCTTTGAGCCTGGGTGGCATTCCATAGGATAATCACACGGTTCCTCCGGGATTTCCTAGGACAACACTAGATTCTCCAGGTGCCCTGCAGCCAATCCACCCAGATGTGTATTAAAGTAGCCACCTTAAGTTGAACCATTAATTAACAACTCACATCTGTCATGGATTCTCTCAAACTTAAACCACGTCTACGAGCATAGCATTTCAACCTAAGCATAACGTAGAAGTAACTCCCAAGGATTTGAAAATAATACAGGTAATAGGTTCTACCTCAAACTACTTCCCTGTCCCACAAATTAAGAGATCCTACTCATGCAATGTGTGAGGGTTTGATATAGTGCATAAAAATAGGGTAATAAAGGGTATGATCAAAGTGTTACTTGCCTTGCTGATGATTTGCAAAAACCTAGGGACTCATAGTAGCACGCTTCGCACTCCAGGAATTCTATCGCGAGCAAACAATAGCATATATAAGCAAACAAGCAAAGATGCACAGATAAAACTCCAAACAAGAAGATCTAACCAGAAAGTTCAACTTGAGAACTCCGGTTTGCAAATAGAATCAAATCAAATGGAGCAACGAAACTCAAACTGCGAAAGAAACAAAATCCGTTCCCTAGTTTGATCTAAAATCAAATTTTACAGTAGCCAAACCTTTTTCAAGTTGGTTAAACGGAAAGAGGGCTTCGAGATGAAGATCTGGGCGCTTGGATCGCCTGATTCCGACTCTCGAGCAAAAAGAAAAACTTAAAACAAGATCAGGGCAGAAATCACGATCGAAAATAATCGCGGAAAAGGCAGTGAAAAAGAAAACTGACGAACAGGCTAACGAACGAATGTTCGTTATCTGTGACTAACGGACGAACAACTTTCGTTAAAATGAACGTATGGATGAACGTCCGCTAATTAACTAAACCAAAGAAAACCGAACCGATCTATTTTAAAATACAGATATTGGGTTTACGAAATAAAACCAATCGATTTAAAAAACCAGCGGCTACCTCGTGGATCGAGACGGTGGCGGCGGCGGGCTCCAGCGGTGGGTGGCAGCGCGACGGCGGGTAGTGTTTGGGGCAGGGAGCTGGCGGCGGCTACGCGCCTCGGGCCTCGCCTTTTAAAGGCCGGCAGGGGGAGTCCGGGTCGGGTACGGCCCGACTAGGTCGGTTCCTCTTTTTTTAAAACACTCCTGACGTACTAAAACATGCGAAAAAAATACTAAACGGACTCCAAAACTTCCGAAATATTTAGGACAAAGTGAACATTTTTCCCGGACCTAAATGCAATTTTGAAAAACGCACATTTTTCCTATGCATATAAAATCGCAAATAAATCCGAATAAAATTCCAAAAGTGATTTTAATATTTTTCCTCCAATATTTCTTTTGTTTTGGAGAAGTCATATTATTTCCCCTCATATATTTTATTAGGAAATATTTTTAGGAGAGAAAAACTATTAAAACCAAAGTGATCCCCGTACCGGTATTTGAGAAAAATCAAATACGAAAACGGTAAAATCCCCAACTCTCTTCGTGGGTCCTTGAGTTGCTTAGAATTTTCAAGGATCACGAGCACACAAATGCAATAAAGTATGCAATGCAATATGATCTATGTATAACATTCCAAATTGAAAATTTGGGATGTTACAATATCTACGAACAATATTTCATTCTTTTCTGAAATCTTTTATGTATGATTATAATATCCTTGCAAGTCTCTTCGAATTATCGGTTTGGTTTGGCCTACTAGATCTATAGTTCTTGTAATGGGAGAAGTGCTTGGCTTTAGGTTCAATCTTGTGGTGTCCTTTCCCAATGAAAGTAGGGGCAGCAAGGCACATATTGTATTGTTGCCATCGAGGATAAAAAGATGGGGTTTATATCATAGTGCCTGAGTTTATCCCTCTAGATCATGTCATCTTGCTTAAAGCATAACTCTGTTCTTATGAACTTAATACTCTAGATGCATGCTGGATAGTGGTCAATGTGTGGAGTAATAGTAGTAGATGCAGAATCGTTTCGGTCTACTTGTCACGGACGTGATGCCTATATATAATGATCATGCCTAGATATTCTCATAACTATGCGCTTTTCTATCAATTGCTCGACAGTAATTTTTTCACCCATCGTAGAATTCTGCTATCATGAGAGAAGCCACAAGTGAAACCTATGGTCCCTGGGTCTATTCTCAACATATTAATCTTTCAAACTACTTTACTTTGCTTTATTTACTTTCTGTTCTTATATCCAAAAATACCAAAAATGTCATACTATCCTATCTATCAGATCTCACTTTCGTAAGTGACCATAAAGGGATTGACAACCCCTTATCGCGTTGGCTGCGAAGTTCTTATTAGTTTGTGCAGGTGCGAGGGACTCGCACGTGGTCTCCTACTGGATTGATACCTTGGTTCTCAAAAACTGAGGGAAATACTTACGCTATTGTGCTCCATCACCCTTTCCTCTTCGAGGGAATACAACGCAAGCTCGAGAAGTAGCAGATCCCATCTTGGGGCCTGTTCCGGAGCTCCGTCGGAGGGGGGATCCATCACGGAGTGCTTCTACATCAACACCATAGCCTCACCAATGAGTTTTGAGTAGTTTACCACAGACCTTCGGGTCCATAATTATTAGCTAGATGGCTTCTTCTCTCTTTTTGGATCTCAATACAAAGTTCTCCTCGATCTTCGAGGAGATCTATTCGATGTAATCTTTTTGCTGTGTGTTTGTCGAGATCCGATGAATTGTCGGTTTATGATCAAGATTATCTACAAACCATATTTGATTCTTTTCTGAAATCTTTTATGTATGATTATAATATCCTTGCAAGTCTCTTCGAATTATTTGTTTGGTTTCCCTACTAGATCTATAGTTCTTGCAATGGGAGAAGTGCTTGGCTTTGGGTTCAATCTTGCGGTGTCATTTCCCAGTGATAGCAGGGGTATTGTATTGTTGCCATCGAGGGTAAAAAGATGGGGTTTATATCATATTGCTTGAGTTTATCCCTCTACATCGTGTCATCTTGCTTAAAGCATTACTATGTTCTTATGAACTTAATACTCTAGATGCACGCTGGATAACAGTCGATGTGTGGAGTAATAGTAGTAGATGCAGAATCGTTTCGGTCTACTTGTTACGGACGTGATGCCTATATATAATGATCATGCCTAGATATTCTCATAATTGTGCACTTTTCTATCAATTGCTCGACAGTAATTTGTTCACCAACCGTAGAATTATGATATCATGAGAGAAGCCACTCGTGAAACCTATGGCCCCCGGGTCTATTCTCAACATATTAATCTTCCATCTACTTTACTTTGCTTTATTTACTTTCTGTTCTTATATCAAAAAATACCAAAAATATTATACTATCCTATTTATCAGATCTCACTTTCGTAAGTGACTGTAAAGGGATTGACAACCCCTTATTGTTTTGGATGCGAAGTTCTTATTTGTTTGTGCAGGTGTGGGGGACTCGCGCGTGGTCTCCTACTGGATTGATACCTTGGTTCTCAAAAATTGAGGGAAATACTAACGCTACTGTGCTGCATCACCCTTTCCTCTTTGAGGGAATACAACGCAAGCTCGAGAAGTAGCAAGAAGAATTTCTGGCACCATTGCCGGGGAGGCTTACGCAAAAGTCATATACCAAGTACCTATCACAAACCCTTATCCTTCGCACTACATTATTTGCCTCTCGTTTTCCTCTCCCCCACTTCACCCTTGTCGTTTTATTCGCCCTGCTTTTTCCGTGTGTTCATCGTTCGCTTGCTTTCATGGCTGAGATGGGGGAAGATATCATTGAAAAGGGTAGTAATGTTGAGGGCAACGTCTATGTTGATCCTCCGTATGAAACTACCACTTTACATACTAAAAAGTTCCTGGTTGTTAGTGGTAATATTATTGGAAAAGGAGTTCTTCAAGACTTCTTTACTTGTGCCGGTGCTTTACGCACTATGGGTGGATCTATTCTTAATCGAACTACTAGCCTTGCGCCATATCTATGCTTGTAGTTGAAATTGAAAGGAAATTTGTCCATATGCATCCTTGCATTCAGAGAATCTTTCTGGAATTTTCCAATATTGAGCATTCTTATGTTAAGTGCACAGCTACTATCTTTTTGGCTCATGAGTTCGGATTTATCATGAAAGAGGCCAAAGAAATCTTTGCTCATTATGGAGTGGATGCTTGTCGCCCTCCTATAGAAGCTATCTTATTCAATCAAGAGGACATAATGCGTTTGCGATCTCTAGATCATGTTGCTTTTAATGAAAACCTTAGAAAAAAGGTTCCTACCGATGTCTTGGTTGATAGAATTTCCGAATTGAATGATGATTTTGCTATTCAAAATAATGGGTTAGGCTTTTCCCTTGAGCGAAGGTGTAATGCCCCGGATGTAATACTTTCCCTTTTGGGCTTATAATAAATCTCCGGCTTCATCTATTTCCTTTTTCGGGTTCTTTGTCTTTCGGGCTTTCGTCGTTTTGTTGTGTGAGTGTGTGGCATTCATTCATATCATGTAGACATGTGCATTGCATTGCATTTGTGTTGTGGGTTGCATCCGGTTCGTGGCGTTTCTTCCCGTTGTCCGTTTCGTGTTCCGGAGCTCCCTCACGTGTCCGTGACGTCCCGTAGGTCTACTTTGTTGTTCGGGCGTTTTTCGTTACCGGTGTGCCGCGAGGTTGTGTTGTGTGTTGTTGTTTTGTTGTGTGCAACCCGCCTCTCAAATCTCGTCTCGTTTGGACTCCGTTGACTTTTCCCTCCGTTGTACGTGTGGGTCCGAAGTGCCCTTACTTCGTGTCCCGGAAACACCCCTGTTGCATTCTTTCATCTCCGTCGGGTCCTTTTAAATCATTCCCGCGATCGGATCCGTTGGATCAGATCGGAGGGCTCCTAAACATCCCTAATCTCCAAACCCTAGTCTAAATCGCTATATATAGACCCCTAGTCTATGTTGGCATTCCCTTCTTCTTCCTCCCCTCTCCTTTCTTTTTTTTCCCTTTCTTCTCAGATCCCAAAGACCTCCCTCTGTTTTCTCCCCGGATCCCGAGAGATCCGGTCGAAGCCGCAGATCGAGCGCCCCGACCGATTCCTCGTTCGGGCCAAGTCAGCGCGCCAGGAGATCGACCGACCGGGCCTTCGCTTCGTCCGCGCCGGGGTCAGCGCCAGCGATCCAGGCCACTTCCCTCCGTCGATCTGGTCCCCGCTCGCCTCGCGTCTCCGGGCCGCGCCGCAGCCGCGCCAGGCCGAGCGCCCGAGCAGGCCTCCAGCCGCCTCCCCGCGAGCGCCTGGGCTCGGCCCAAGTCGCCGCCGCCCCGCGCGCGGGCCAGCTCCACCGGGCTCCACTCCCGAGCCGAGCCGGGCCGCACCGCCGCCTAGCGGGCCTCGCCTCCTTCCTCCTCCGTCGGCCGCGGTGGGCCGCCGCCGCTTCGCCCCCGTGGGCCGCCGCCCCTTCGCCACCGACGCCGCGCGCCTGGGCCGCCCCGCGCGCCGGATCGGGCCGCGCTACTGTTCCTCCAGGCCGCCGCACTGTTCATCTCAGCCCAGATCTGGATCTAGGTTGACCTAAATCCCTCTAAGTCCTTTTATTCCTGATCTGAGATGCAATCTTTAAACTGCTCTAGTTTGGTGCCTGTTGCTCCATTTTGCGCGTGTAGCATGTCCAGATGTTCGTGGAGATGCCCTCTACGTTTTACTTGTTGTAGTCATGCATGTTAGATGTCATCTTGGCACATGTTTTGCTGTTACAAGAGTGTATGATGTTATAAACTGCTGTTATGTGTTATTTTCATGCCACCTTTGACTTGTGATAACTTTTAGCTCGTTTGTCCAAACGATGCAAATGACATGTCCACGTGTTCGTCTCGCCACGAACTACGTGTTGTGTGTGATAGGTTGCATGGTAGATGTATTGTTTCCTTGTTATCATTGTTGAAAAGTGCCATGTTCATATGTTGTGTTTTTACTTGTTATAAAATGCCACCTTGTTGAGCTCGTTGTAATCGGTGTGTTCACCACATTGATGCATGCTTGTGTGTTTCGGGATCACCGTCATATGTATTTTGATGAGGTGCTTACCCTTTGCCATGTTTAGTTTAGAGGTGTCTTAAACATGCTCTTTTTGTTGCTATGATGATATTGCTGTTTTAGGACTTAGTGAAATTTCACTAAGTCTGAAATCTGTAATGTTCCGATGCCATGTTCGTGTGATGTTCTAGGAAAATGCATGATAGTTTTGGGGTGGATTTTGTTTGTTCCTTGAAGTATATATTGTTGTCTTTCCATCCATGTCCTCACATGTCCATTTGAGTGGCTGTAGCATGTTTATCTTTTGCTCCAAACTTTCAATAAAATTCTGCTGCCAGAATTTTATTTCAAAGTTCAATATGTCCAAGGTCATTGCTAATGATCCGTGACTCCGTTGGGGGTGCACTTTGGACCTAGTTGTTGTACTTTATATCTAGTTTATGTTCAAGTCCTTTGCCATGCTTTTTGGGTGCTGGAGCTTAATTATTTTGAGCTCCCAAGTTGCTATGTTGCTGTAATTTTCAGTTTTCGCTCAAATCTTGTTTCGGGCATAACTTTTAGCCCGTAACTCCGATTTCAGCGAATCTTATATCAAACTTGGGTGTTTTTCTGTGTAGATTAATAATATCAGGTTGTTATCTTGTTTTGAGGTGTTTTGCTTGAGTGATGTTTTACGTGCTCCTTGTGCATCACTAGTGCATCCATCATGCATACATGTTTTTCGAGTGCGCATTGCATCGTGTTGATTTTTGCTTGGTGTGTTTGTCTTGTTTAGAGCCGGAAGTTGAGCACGAGTTTTCCAACGAGGTTGAGCACGAGGTTTCCAACGAGTTTGAGCACGAGGACCCTTCTTTCGATCCGAACGTCTTCTCTTCAGGCAAGATGACCGAACCCCGATAACATTACTATCTTTGCCTTGCTAGTAGTCTCGATCTATAGTTTTGCCTCGATGCCCATGTTCTTCTTGTCAGCCTCCTACTTGTAACCAATTGCCATGTTTAACCACCCTACCTATGCAAACCATTGCTTGGCTAAGTACGCTTCGCTCAGCCCTTCTTATAGCGTCGCTAGTTGCAGGTGAAGATCGAAGATGCTTGCTTCATGTTGAAGTTTGGTTGGGTTATATCACACTATATAAATGCTTTAATTGAAATCACCTATATATTGGCAAGGGTGGAAGGCTAAGCCTTTTGCTTGGTGTTTTGTTCCACTCATGCCGTTAGGATCCGTATAAGCCGGTTTTATGTTCCTTGATTATGCGTTCCTAACACGGTTGGGGTGTATGGGACCCCCTCGATAAACCGCTAGGTGCTAAGTCTTTTCCAGCAAATCCCAACATTGGTACTATTTGCCTAATAACAAACTAAACATGCATAAGGGAGTAATTAACCCTCTTTCTTAATCAACAACCCCGGGCCAGTGCTCCACATGAGTGTTGGTCCGAAACGGGCAACCTGCGGGGCCACCTCGAGGAAACTCAAGGTTTGGTAAAAACCTGTAGCTTGTCCCATCCGGTCGTGGCCTGAGACGAGATACGCGCGGCTACTATCAGGGTGTCGGCACGCCGGGAGGATTTGCTGGATTAGCCTTACCTTAGCTCGGTATATCTTGAGCACGGGATTCCGAGGATACTCGGGTCTTCCCACTTTGGAGTTGCGACTCCGCGGATCGTGGGCTTGTAATGGGTCAAGTTGGAACACCCCTGCAGGGTTTGAACTTTCGAAAGCCGTGCCCGCGGTTATGTGGCAGATGGGAGCTTGTTAATTCCGGTTGTAGAAAACTTGACACATTGATACTAATACACTACCAGCGTGTGTTCCGTGACTGTCAATTTCCGAATAGGGATTCGGGAGTTGAACACGGAGGGGTTATGTTTGTGAGCTTGTAGCTAGGATCACTTCGTGATCACTTCTCGCGATGCCTTCTCTTCTCGCTCTCTCTTGCGTAAGTTAGTGCTAGTTGCTGCTGCAGACTCTTTGTTGTTCCTTCACCTCCTTTCTTTCTTCAGCCTTTCCTCACCTAAAGGCTTTGATAGTTCTGTTACCCGGGAACGGGATTGCTGAGTCCTCTGTGGCTCACAGTTACTTCACACACCAGATGCAGGTCCAGCCATGAGTTATCCAGGTGATGTCACCGAGCTGGATTGGGAGTACGACGAGGAGCGTAGTCGTTACTACGTGCGCTACCCAGACGATCAGTAGTGGAGACTCTTACTAGGATTCGATCCGCCTGTGGTTGTTTTATTTATCTGAGTTTGGTACTTTGACATTTGGCTTTTGCCCTTAGAGGGTTGTAGTGATCTTATTGTATGATGTTTGAGACTTGTACTGTTATTCTGTGACGTGGCGATTGTAAGCCAACTATTTTCAGTTTACTATCCCTCTTTTACATGAGTTGTGCAAAGATTACCAAACTTGAGATCATTCTAGGATGGACTTATGCCTTTAAGTCGTGCCTCGACACGTAGGAGGTATAATTCCATCCTGGGCATTACAGAAGGCTCATGACCTTTTGCCAAAAGAATGCTTATAATGATGAATTGGTCATGCAATATAAGGGGCCAAAGGAGGAACCTATACCTCCCGAGCTTGAAATGGGGGACTTTTGTCCTATTAAATTTAGCCCTTTTGATTACTTTTGTTTGCCACAAAGAAAACTTGCTGTTGAACGTAGGGAATATGAGATGAGTTTTCGCGATCTATCCTATCATTATGGCAATACCTAGATCTATTCTTGTATCGTGCCTAGCTAGGGGCGTTACACGATAGCGCTTGTTGGGAGGCAATCCAATTTTATTTTCTTTGTTTTTGCTTCTGTTTAGGAATAAATATTGCATATAGCTTCTGTTTAGATGTGTTTTTGTGTTTTAATTAGTGTTTGTGCCAAGTAGAACCTTTGGGAAGACTTGTGTGAAGTTTATATGATCTTGCTGTAAAAAACAGAAACGTTAGCGCTCACGAGTTTGGCTGTGAATTTTACTGGAGAGTTCTATTTAGTTGATTATTTTTGCAGATGATTGATAGAAAAATTACTCACGTTTACCAATTTATTTCAGTTTTTTTGGAGTTACGTAAGTATTCGAAAGTTACAGATTACTGCAAACTGTTCTGTTTTTGACAGATTCTGTTTTTCGTGTGTTGTTTGCTTATTTTGATGAATCTATGAGTAGTATTGGAGGGTATGAATCATACAGAAGTTGGAATACAGTAGGTTTAACACCAATATAAACAAACAATGAGTTCATTACAATACCTTTGAGTGGTGGTTTGTTTTCTTATACTAACGGAGCTCGTGAGATTTTTGGCTAAGTTTTGTGTTGTGATGTTTTCAAGTTTTGAGTATGGCTTTGATGGACTATGGAACAAAGAGTGGAAAGAGCCTAAGCTTGGGGATGCCCAAGGCACCCCAAGGTAAAATTCAAAGACAACCAAGAGCCTAAGCTTGGGGATGCCCCGAGAAGGCATCCCCTCTTTCGTCTTCATCTATCGGTAACTATACTCGGGACTATATTTTTATTCACCACATTATATGTGTTTTACTTGGAGCGTCATGTATGATTTGAGTCTTTGCTTTTTAGTTTGCCACAATCATCCTTACTGGACACACCTTTTGTGAGAGATATATATGGTTTATAATTTATTAGAATACTCTATGTGCTTCACTTATATCTTTTGAGCTATATAGTTTTGCTCTAGTGCTTCACTTATATCTTTTAGAGCATGGTGGTGGTTTTATTTTGTACAAATTGTTGATCTCTCATACTTCAATTATATCCTTTTGATAGTCTTTTAGAATAGCATGGTAATGTTCTTTGGTTATAAAACTAGTCCTAATATGACAGGCATCCAAGATGAATATAGTAAAAACTTTCATATAAAGTGCATTGAATATGATGAGAAGTTTGATACTTGATGATTGTTTTGAGATATGAGGATGGTGATATTAGAGTCATGCTAGTGGAGTAATTATGAATTTGAGAAATACTTGTGTTAAAGTTTGTGATTCCCATAGCATGCACGTATGTGAACCGCTATGTGATGACGTTAGATCATGAGGTATTCATTGAGTGTCATCCTTGGTGTGGAGGTCGGATCGCGCGATGGTTAACTCCTACCAACCCTTCCCCTAGGAGCATGCATTGATTACTTTGTCTTGATGACTCGTAAATTTTTGCAATAAGTATATGGATTCTCTATGACAAATGTTGAGTCCATGGATTATACGCACTCTCAACCTTCCACCATTGCTAGCCTCTCTTGTACCGCGCAACTTTCGCCGGTACCATACACCCACCATATACCTTCCTCAAAACAGCCACCATACCTACCTATCATGGCATTTCCATAGCCATTCCGAGATATATTGCCATGCAACTTTTCACCGTTTCGTTCATATGACATGCTTCATCATCATTCACATAGAGCCATATTTGTTCTAGCTTCGAGTTGTAATCTTCGAGTTGTAAGTCAATAAAAGTATGATGATCTTCATTATTAGAGCATTGTCCCATGTGAGGAAAGGCCAAATAAAAAAAGAGATGGCCCAAAAAAAATATAGAGAGAGGGGCTAAAAAAAGAGAAAGCCCCTCCAAAAAAATGGGAGAAAAGAGAGAAGGGACAATGCTACTATCCTTTTCCACACTTGTGCTTCAAAGTAGCACTATGATCTTCATGTGTAATGCCCAGGATGGGACTATATCTCCTACGTGTCGAGGCACGACTTAAAGATATAAGCCCATTCTGGAATGATCGCAAGTTCGGTATCTTTGCACATCTCATGTAAAAGTGGGGATGAAAAGGGAAAAAGATAGTTGGCTTACACTCACCACGTCACACAATTCATTACATATCCAAACATCATTCAAATAAACATCACAACCCGTCTACGGGTGAAGATCCAAATGAAAGATACCAAACATAACTTAGAACCACAGGTCTAGATCGATCCTAATAGAAGCTTCTACTGATCAACCGGATAGTTCACGTAGTAACGGCTAGGCTCCTCGTCGTACTCCCAGTCTAGCTCAGTGCCATCGCCTGTGTAGCTCACCATAGTACCTGCATCTGGTGTGGTGTAGAATCTGTGAGCCACAGAGGACTCAGCAATCCCGTTCCCGGGTAACACAACTATCCAAGCCTTGGGTGTGGAACAAGGCTGAAGAAAGAACAAGAGGTTGCAGCAGCACTATCACTAGCTTACGTAAAAGAGAGCGAGAAGAGAAGTGCCTCGGATGATAAGATGATCAAGAAGTGATTCTAACTAAAACAAGTCAAACATAACCCCACCGTGTTCACTTCCCGAATCCCTTTCGGAAAATGACCGTCACGGTACTCACACTGGTAGTGTATTGGAACATGGTGTCAAGTTTTCTACAACCGGATATTAACAAAATCCCATCTGCCACATAACCGCGGGCACGGCTTTCAAAAGTTCAAAACCCTACAGGGGTGTTCCAACTTGGCCCATGAAAAGCCCACGATCCGCGGAGTCGCAACTCCAAGGTGGGAAGGCCCGAGTATCCTCGGAATCCCGTGCTCAAGATACTCCGACTAAGGTAAGGCTAATCCAGCAAATCCTCCCGGCGTGCCGACACCCTGACAGTAGCCGCGCGTATCTAGTCTCAGGCCACGACCGTATGGGTGATGCTACAGGTGAATGCCAGATACCTCGGGTTTCCCCAAGGTGGCCCCGCAGGACCCCCAGTTCGGACCAACACTCATGTGGAGCACTGGCCCGGGGTTGTTGATTAAATATAAAAGGGATAGCTAGTCCCTATGCAAGTTTTTTAGTTGTTTAGGCAAATGGAGTACCAATGTTGGGACTTGCTGGAAAAGACTTAGCACTTAGCGGTTTATCGAGGGGGTCCCATAACCCCAACCGTGTGAGGAACGCATAATCAAGGAACATAACACCGGTTTATACGGTTCCTAGGGCGGCATGAGTGGAACAAATCACCAAGCAAAAGGCTTAGCCTTCCACCCATTACCAATATATAGATGATTTCATTAAGAGTTTATATAGTGTGATATCCCAACAAGCTTCAACAAGAAGCAAGAATCTTCAAGTCTTCTCTTGCAACTAACAATGCTATAAGAGGGGCTGAGCGAAACCTACGTATAGCCAATCAATGGTTTGCATAGGTAGGGTGGTTAGACAAGATCATGGTTACAATAGGAGGCTGACAGGAAAAAGATGGGCATCGAGGCAATAAGCTAAAGAGCGAGACTTCTAGCAATAGGCAAAGATAGTAATGATATCTGGGTCCGGTCATCTTGCCTGTTGAGTCGTCGATGGGATCGTAAGAGGGCTCCTCGTTCTCAAGCTCGGTAGTAACCTCGTGCTCGTACTCGTACTCAGCTCCCGGCTCTACTCAAACACAAGAACACACGAGGCACGAATCAAACAAGATGCAATGCACAAAACTACTGGATGCATGGCTGATGCACTATGGAAGCACTGCAGATGCACTTAGGAAGCACAGGAAGTCTACATAGGAAGCACAGTGATACAGCACAAGGAGCATGGCAATATGCATCAAGCAAAATACTTCAAAACATGATAAATAGGCTAAAGCACTCAAACATCATGGCAAGGAGAATGGACATAAAGTAGACATATCCTACAGCAAACAATTCCATTGGATCATCTCCATAGGAGGCATGGATCAATAGCAACAAGCTATGACATTTTGAACATGACAACAAAACCCTGACAGCAGTAATTTATAGCAACTTGGGAGCAAAAGATAAATATGCTACAGCCACCCAAATGAGCATGTGAGAACATGAATGGATATCTGTCGGGGAAACTGATCACCCACGAACACCTATGGGACCGGAGCCCCTTTTCGGTACGGCAGGGGGCGGAGGATGCACGAAGAGCGGATCGAGGCGAGCACACGAGCAGTTTACCCAGGTTCGGGCCGCACGGATGCGTAGAACCCTACTCCTGCTTTGGTTTGTTATTGAGTTCTTGGCTCGGGAGCGAGGAGAGCAACAGTACACTCTAACCGCTAACAAGACCGAGCATGGAGAATGATCGATGTCCCGAACCCCTTTCTACGTGCACATGGGCCTCCTTTTATACGCTCAAGGGGTCACCGACAGGTGGCAGCGTAGTTGGGGGTACAAACGTAAAAAGAGTGGTAGTTGGAACAGTGTTTGTATAGTGCTCTAAACCTAACCCTAACGGCAGGGGACAAGGGCATTAAATGCCCGTCGCCGTCGCCCCAAACAGTGCAAAAAGTGGCTGTCAGGGGCGCCACAGTCCGCCACGACAGTAGACTTGTCATCGAAGCTTGCCACCGTGTACCCCTGGCTGCACAGCCTTCCGCCACGTGCGCCTGGAAAGGTCCCAGAGCGACACGTGGGCGGATGCGCTGGAGCGCGGGTGCTGAGTGGAAGTTTGCCGCTGCAAGTGCCTTGCCGCGGTCGCTATCTTGTCGCGCCTGGGAGCTTGTCGCTCACCGGGCCTTGCCGCGACGCGTGGCGCGCCGCGGCAAGTTCCTTGAGATGCCTTTGATTAGCCTTCCCGGCAAGCTCCTCTTGCCAGGGTCTTGTGCCTTGAGTGGTTTTTGTGCCTTGAGTGGCCATCCTGGCAAGCTCCACTTGCCGGGGTCTTGTTTCCTTGACTTGGATACTTTGTTCTTGAATGGCTCCAAGGGAACCACGGAGGATCTTGGCGGTCGCCTGGCTAGCCTTGCCGCGGGACGCTGCAACTGCCCGTGCACAAGTTCGGGATACTAAGGTACCCCTACTTTAGTACACCGACAGGAGCCCCCAGGCCTGGGCCAGACACACTGCCGAGCGCTGTTGGGCCAGGCCCAAAACAGTGCACGGGCACACGCGGCCTGCGGCACGCCGTATCTCACTCCGTATCCACCGCGCCCTCCCTTAACGACACGCGTTCAATGCGGCGTCGTGGGGGAGATCGTGGCCTATTTCTTTAATTGGAAATGCGGAACGTCCGCTCCCTTCCCCCTTATAAGCAGGGGAAACAGGGGCAGTTCGTTCATCTGCCTGTTGCTTCTTCAATCCTCAGAAACCCCCGCCGCTCCCCTCCTTCCCGAAGGCCGAAAGAGAGCAGCGCTCCGCCCTCCGTCGCCACCAGCATCACCAGCGCCGTCGACCTCCCCCACCGTCCCTGCCATGGCTCCGAAAGGCGAGAAGGGGAAGTCCGCGAAGTCCGCCGAGGCGCTGCGGCTAGCAGCAATGCGGAAGAAGATGGCGGTCTTTCCGCCAAAGCTTGACGCGGAGGAGCTGAGGGATCCCTTCTACCTTTTCTGGTTGAGGGAGACGAAGGCGCATCCACGCACCAAGGTACTCCCCGCCGTAGCCTGCGAGATGTTCCCGAACGGCTATGCCTTCTTTGCCCTATTCTTCTACTGCGGGCTCTGCCCACCCTATTATGAGTTCTTCTGTGACATCATGAACACCTACGGGTTCCACCTCCTTGACTTCACCCCCAATGTCGTCTTGACCATGGCCGTTTTCGCACATCTGTGCGAAAACTTTGTCGGAGTATACCCCAATTTAGCTCTTTTCCGCCATTACTTCACGCCTCGAGTCGAGGCAGGGTCGCCTTTGTCCGGCGGCGTCTCCTGGATCTCGAGGACACACAAGAAGGAAGCCTATTTGGAGGGGGAGCTCTGCGGCAAGTGGGATGAATGGAGAGCCAACTGGTGTTGGCTTGTAGAGGAGAATCCGCAGCCGTTCACTTCCCGGCGCCAAGCCCCAGTAGTACGCGGCAACGACTGGAGCGACCTGGCCCCGGATGAAAGTAGACTGAAGATTGCCACTACCCGGATCCTTCGCCTCAGGCACACCAAGCTCACCGTGGGCGCAGTTGGAGCAGACTTTCTCCGCCGCCGAATCGCCCCCTTGCAGGAGAGGAAGAGGGCCGCCTGGGAGTTCGAGAATGCGGCAGATATCATGAGGCTGCGCCCGGGCCTTAATTATAACTTCACTGTCCTGGAGCTCAACGCAATGCTCCAGGCGTTGTTCAAGTATGACTCCGACCACCCCGAATGGTTTGCGCTGCCGACGGGCGTAGTTCCGCTATGCAACAATTCGTCGCTCAGCGCCATCCGTGCAGTGATGCCGCTGTGCGATTCCCACGGGATTAACCCCACTTGGCAAGAACCTTCCGACGAAGCTGTGCAGGCATTCTTCGACAACTTGGGGGAACAGCCAGTCGATCCCGGCGAGAAGAAAGGCCTCACCCGTGACACCACCGACCAGGAGATGGCATACATTGCCACCAGACTGGAAGAGGCAGCGGCAGCCGCGGCCGCGGGCGAGTTTGGGTACACAGTGGAGGAGGCGGAGGCAGCAGAGGCGACAAGCCTTGCCGAGCAGGAAGAGCTTCGCAAGGCGGGGAAACTTGCTGGGCAAATCGCCGGGACAAGCGAGCCCACCGAGCAGGGCGTCGAGTCGAGTGGGCCCGCCGAGCAGGGTGCCGGGTCAAGTGAGCCTGCCAAGGACTCGAGCGGCTCACTGGAGATCGGCTCCTCCTCCTCGTCCTCGGGCAGCTCGCCACCACCAGCAAGTCCTCCAGCTCCACCAAGAAGACGCCTCCGCAAGGCCGCTGACGTGACGGGGCGGCAGACGGGCCAACAGTCGCAGCGCCGCGCGACACGCGTCTCCGCGGCAAGCAAGGCCGCCACGGGAGCTCCTCGCGCTTCTGCAGCGACTGGAGGGGGGTCTTCCTGGACTGGCGCCTCTGCTCCTGCCGCCCCTCATGCCTCGGCGGCAACCGGAGCGGGGTCTTCTCAGACCACCGCCCCTGCTCCCGCCAAGCGGCCAAGGGAGCCTACTCCCCCGCCTCCTCGCGCCGGGACGCGTGAGCCAGACTTCGATTTTTCTGCGCTCGGCTCCGACGAAGAGGAAAGAGAGTAAGTCTTTGCAATTTTTGTATTTCTTTGATTTTCTGTTGCTTTGTCTTGCCTCTCTTTCGCCTAACTCTGAACCTGTCCTTTTCAGAACTCTGGCCCTGAGGGCAGCGAAGAGGGCCAAGGTCCCGGTGATCGTCATCGAGGATGTGCCCGCCGCAACAGCAGGGGGTGCGCCCGAGACAAGCTTGCCGGTCCCGGCGTCTGGCCTTCAGAGCAGCCCCCAGCGTAAGTTTTATTGTCCACTTTTCGCTGTCAGGCGCGCCAGGTACTCTATTTTTGCTGACGCTTGCTTGTTGATTTGTGCAGGAGAAGAGCAGCAGCATCAGGAGCGCCATGAGACCGCCCCCGATGTGCCGCACGCCTCGACCACACCGCCAAGGGGGAGCTCCCCGGCAAGGGAGAACACTCCGCCAAGGGCGAGCACTCCGCCAAGGGCGAGCACTCCGCCAAGAGCGAGCTCTCCAGCGAGGGATGGCGCTAGCGGCCCTCCGCCGGCGGGAGTTACCACCACGCCGCCGAGGGAGAGCTCTCCGGCCAGGAACCTCACCGAGGAGCCGGCCCGTGCAGGTAATCCCTTGGACTTTTCTTCTTTCAATTCTCCTTTTTGGATATTTGCTTGACTGTTTGTCTTTTCTTTTCCTGTCAGACCCGTCCGCGGCAGACCCAATGGAGACGGAGGTTGTTGTTGAAGATGACGCCGTTGCCGAAGAAACGGTTGGCGCGGACGAGCCTGCCGGTGCAGAGGCCGCCAAGGCTGCCGCCGCGGCAGCTGGCGAAGAGGCTGGCGATCGCACTGACGGCACTGAGGCCGCAGGAGCGCCAGGCGCTACGCCGACCGCCGAGCCCTCCGCCGCCGCCGCAGCCACCAGCTCCGAAGAGCCCGAGCCAAGCGCCTACCTGAAGGCCGGCGATGATGTCCTCATCCAGCTCCCGTGGGCGTCCATGTCCAGGGCGCCAGTCGAGGGAGAGGTCTTTGACAGGGAGGTCCTTGCCTCCGCCAGACTGAAACTCGTCGATGCGCCGAGCAGCAGCAGCGAACCCGAGGAGGAGCAGGCCTTTATCCTGGAGAAGGCCGAGGTGGAGGAGCAGCAGCGGCTTGCCGCTGAGCAGTTGTCCACGTTGGAGGATGAGTTGACGCAACGGAAGGTCAACCTCGATGGTCACGAGGAGGAACTTGCCGCACGTGAACGATCTCTTGGCGGAGCTCTACAGGAAGCAAGGGATGCTGCTGCAGCTGCCGAGACCGCCAAGAGGGAGTTGGAGACGAGGGTGGCTCAACTGGAGGCCAACCTCAAGACGAGCGGCGAGGAGGTTGCCGCACTCAGGCTCGAGAGGGAGAAGGACGCCCACAGCCATTCTAAACTGCATGTCCGCCTCTCCAAGAAGGGCAAGGAGCTCGCTGTCGCCAAGGACTCCATCGCCGATCTCGAGCTGAAGCTGTCCACTCTTACCACGACGCTGGACGGCGCCAGGGAGCGGGATACGGCTCTGAAGGAGGAGCTCAGGGCCGAGAAGGTGTTGCTGGATAGTGCTGCCATTTCCCACAATAACTTTAGGCGGACCGTCGAGCTATGGACGGAAGGCCTTGTCAACACCGCCGCGGACATCGACAAGGAGTTGGCGCAGCTGGGGGCGGAGTATCTCGGGTATTCCACCGACGAGAACCTCCACCCCAGCGCCAAGCTTACTTTGTTCTTCAAGGGCATGGCGACGGCCCTCCAGCAACTCCGCGAGAAGATCCCGAAGCAGGTGGCGGACGAATCATGCAGGCTGTGCGCGGGGGCTCTCCAAAAGGTGTTGATGAAGGTGGCTTTCCGCAACCCAGGGCTCAACCTCACCAACGTCCTCAGGACTCTGCCGCCCGACGCCGACCAGGAGGCGCTCAAGGCCCTTGTCGCACCCATAGTGGACAAGGTGGGCGGGATCAAGAGAGTCGAGGGCGACCGCACAGACTAGGCTGTTTACTTTCTACTTTCCTTGTCGCTGCCAACCATGTTATGAACAATAGTCTATTAGAATTGCGGCAAGTCATTTTGTAATATAACTCTATCTTAGGCCGTTGATGCAGCGTTATTTCCTTTACTTGACTCCCTTGCTTTGTATGTTTCCGCCCTACGCTTTTAGGGAACTTGCCGGTGTAGGCCCCTTTGCCGCAAGCGCTGAGTGCGGAACTTCAGCAGCCTGCCGGTGGTACCGTCACCGACAAGAAACCTTGTCGCAACCAGTTGCAGCACACTTAAGCTGTTGAGCGGGCTCAGAAACAAAGTAAGGGCGCGACACTAGTCGCAGCACACTTAAGCTGTTGAGCAAACTCGAAAAAAATAAGGGCGCAACTGGCTACGAGTTGGTTCCTCCGTGCACAGGTTTTCCATACAAAGTGCGGCTGTTCAAGGAGGATAACTTAAAAATTTAAAATTTTGATTGCTCAAACTTTGGCAACTTAGCTCTTGTGTTGTCTGCTTCCCGGCAAGGCAAGACTTTCTTGAACGGCACTTGGTCCATACCACCATCTTCTCCTCCTGTCGGTGTACTAAAGTAGGGGTACCTTAGTATCCCGAACTTGTGCATGGGCAGTTGCAGCGTCCCGTGGCAAGGCTAGCCAGGCGACCGCCAAGATCCTCCGTGGTTCCCTTGGAGCCATTCAAGAACAAAGTATCCAAGTCAAGGAAACAAGACCCCGGCAAGTGGAGCTTGCCGGGATGGCCACTCAAGGCACAAAAACCACGCAAGGCACAAGACCCTGGCAAGAGGAGCTTGCCGGGAAGGCCAATCAAAGGCATCTCAAGGAACTTGCCGCGGCGCGCCACGCGTCGCGGCAAGGCCCGGTGAGCGACAAGCTCCCAGGCACGACAAGATAGCGACCGCGGCAAGGCACTTGCCGCGGCAAACTTCCACTCAGCACCCGCGCTCCAGCGCATCCGCCCACGTGTCGCTCTGGGACCTTTCCAGGCGCACGTGGCGGAAGGCTGTGCAGCTAGGGGTACACGGTGGCAAGCTTCGATGACAAGGCTACCGTCGTGGCAGACGATGGCGCCCCTGACGGCCACTTTTTGCACTGTTTGGGGCGATGGCGACGGGCATTTAATGCCCTTGTCCCCTGCTGTCAGGGTTAGGTATAGAGCACTATACAAACATTGTTCCAACTACCACTCTTTTTACGTTTGTACCCCCAACTGCGCTGCCACCTGTCGGTGACCCCTTGAGCGTTTAAAAGGAGGCCCATGCGCACGTAGAAAGGGATTCGGGACATGGATCATTCTCCACGCTTGGTCTTGTTAGCGGTTAGAGTGTACTGTTGCTCTCCTCGCTCCCGAGCCAAGAACTCAATAACAAACCAAAGCAGGAGTAGGGTTTTACGCATCCGTGCGGCCCGAACCTGGGTAAACTGCTCGTGTGCTCGCCTCGATCCGCTCTTCGTGCATCCTCCGCCCCCTGCCGTACCGAAAAGGGGCTCCGGTCCCATAGGTGTTCGTGGGCGATCAGTTTCCCCGACATCTTTGGCGTGCCAGGTAGGGGGGACGCGTCAAGGTTGTGCGAACCTGATCCGGCCAGCACACGAGCTAGATCTTCACCAACTCCGTCAACTTCATCGACTCCATTAGCATGCCGCCGAAGAAGAAGGCTTCGGAGGC
Organism: Secale cereale; assembly: GCA_902687465.1. NCBI lineage: Eukaryota > Viridiplantae > Streptophyta > Magnoliopsida > Poales > Poaceae > Secale > Secale cereale. Next base: position 248,530,554 of record LR738711.1, read on the forward strand.
AGCAGGTCCGTCCGCGTCGATCCCACCACCGCCGGAGCCAACGGCTGGTGGAGTAGACGCCGGCGGAAGGACGGACGTCGGCGAGGAAACTCACGGCGCCGCCAAGTCCAAGGACAAGATGGACGACCGGGCGCACTCCAAGGCCTCGGCGTCCGTAAATGCACCGCGCCCATCTCAGGAGGCGCGGGACCGGCAGCGACGTGGTACTCAAGGTACCATATGCTTGCTAGGCCAAGGTCAAGCTGGCGGATCTCGGGACGCTCAAGGCCAGCATGCACATCAACATGCTGGCACGAGCAAGGCGCGGTCGCCGGGACGGGATGCTGCTCCTTCTAACGCGGTTAGGAGTCCGAGCATATCCCGCTCCTCGCACCGTTCGCCACCGCTACCCGCCACTCCAGCAGAAGCTCTAGCGCGAGCTCAACTGCTTCTAGACTTCCCTCCAGCGGCGGACAAGGCCGACGACTGGAGGGCCACCATCCAGAGCCTCATCGCCTTCGCCAACGGTGACACCCCGCAGCAGCACAGCACGTCACGGCCGCGGCAAGTCAGCCAGGCGCAGGCCGATGGCGGCAAGACCGGTGGGGGTGCAACCACCGTGCACTCTCCGCCCCGAAGGCCAAGATCGCCGGCTCGCCGGATCAACATCGACGACGACTCCACTGCGTCATCAGATCCGCGAGCTCGCCGCGATCAGCGCCAAGTTCTCGACGATCGACAACAAGAGGACGCTCGCACCCGCATCGAGCGTCGAAGAGAAGCGCGGCGTCAATCCGACCAGCGCGCTGGGCCCGCTGTTGACATGCAAGCGCCAGGGGGACCAGGCGACCTACCGTACGCGGCAGGTTGCCTTGCGTTCACTCGTGAGCTGCGGCAAGTCCAGTGGCCCAGCATGAAGAACTTCAAGCCCGACGTACCGGAGAAGTACGACGGCAAGACACATCCGTCGGAGTTCCTCGGCATCTACACCGTCGCGGTGCAGGCTGCCGGGGGACGAGACGAGAAGATACTCGCCAATTACTTCCCGCTGGTGCTCAAGCCAAACGTCAGATCTTGGCTCATGCACTTGCCGGAGAACTCCATTTCTTCTTGGGCCGACCTGTGCCATCAGTTTGTCGGCGCCTTCACAGGTGGCCACAAGCCCCATGGCCAGGAGAGTGACCTTCACATACTCTCCCAGAAGGAAGCAGAGCCCCTGCGTAAATATATCCAGAGGTTCATCCGCGTCCAGCACAACATCCCGGACGTCCACCTTGCCGCGGTTATTAGCGCGTTCCATCAGAACGTGCGTAACCGCCGGATGAGGGAGGAGATGGTGATGTGCAAGATCAGGGACGTCAGCGAGCTGTACGCCCTGGCCGACAAGTGCGCACGCGCTAAGGAGGGGAGGAAACTCCCCGGAGAGGATACAGGAGCAGGGGGATCCGACAGCGAGGATGCCGCCCCGACAAAGAAAAGCCGGCGGCGGGGCAACATGAAGAAGAAGAACAAGGAGGTGCTAGTCGTTGAGCAGTCCGGCATGGAGGCCGGCGCTAAGAAAGCCCAGGCTGGTAGCTCCGGCAAGGAGACTGCCGCGTGCACCAACTGCCAGACTGTGGCAGCCGCCGACAAGCAGGACGGCTCCGACAAGCAATACTGCAAGATCCACCGCACCAAGGGCCACGATCTCCAGAATTGTAAGAAAGTCGAGTACCTTGTTGAGCAGCAAAAGGCTGAGTACGAGCGACGCGACAAGGAGAAGGCCCAGGGAGGTGATGGAGGGTCCGGCAAAAAGCGGCCATTCAACGGCCGGGGAGGACGCCGCGGCAAGGCCAAGCAGCGGCAAGGAGACAGACCTCCCCGCGGCCACGACAAGGATGAAGACGAAGACGAGGACGAAGACATGGATGATGGAGAGAACAGCGAGCAGGAGTTTCAAAAAGCTACAGAAGTTTTGTGCATTGACGGTGGTGCTTCTCTGCATACTTCACACCGCTAACTCAAGCAATGGGTGCGTGAAGTCAATGCGGCAGAACCACCCGTCGAGTCATGCAAACTTCTGAAGTGGTCCACCACGCCTATCATCTTCGATATTGAGGACCACCCTGATCGCACAACTGCGGTCGGGTGCTTGCCGATGTTGGTTTCACCAACCATCCGCAACCTCAAGGTCACCAAGATGTTAGTTGACGGCGGGGCTGGCTTGAATTTGATCTCCTCCACTGTGATCCAGAAACTCCAGATCCCCGACAGCGAGCTCGAAGAAACCGGCACATTCCAAGGGATCAACCCGGGAAGGAGCAAGCCGAAGGGGAAGATCACGCTGCCAGTGACATTTGGCGGAGAGCTGAACTTTAGGACTGAGAGGATCACTTTCGACGTTGTCGATATTCCATTTCCTTACAATGGAATACTTGGCCATCCAGCGCTCGCCAAGTTCATGGCAGCCTCTCACTACGCCTACAACATGCTCAAGATGTCAGGCCCGATAAGCGTCATCTCTGTCCCTGGCGACAAAAAGGATGACCTTATCTGTGCTGACAAGATTTACCGGGATGCAGCAGCCGCAACAGATAGCGAGACACTTGCCGCTGAAGCTCCCGGAGGGAAGAGCAAGACCAAGTCCGACAAGAGCTCTGGAGCCCACTCCGGCAAACGCACCTCTTCGGAGTGCTGCGCTTCCGTCGAGGACGCACCATCGAGCTCCACCGGCAAGTGTAAGAAGACGATGGCGGCTCCGCCAGAGACCAAGAAGGTGTCCGCCAAGGAGAACGGCACTGGTGGTACTTTCACCATCAGTGCCACGCTTGATCCTAAATAGGAAAGCGCGCTCGTTGCTTTCCTGCGGGCGAACGTCGATGTGTTTGCATGGCAACTGTCTAACATCCCCGGTGTTCCCAGGAAAGTGATTGAGCACAAGCTTGTCGTTTGTCCTCACGCGCGGCCCGTCAAGCAAAAAGTCAGGAAACAAGCAGCAGAGCGCCAAGAGTTCATAGCCGAAGAAATCAAGAAGCTGGAAGCGGCAGGCCTTGTCAGAGGTGTGCTCCATCCCACGTGGTTGGCCAATCCTGTTGTCGTGCGTAAAGCGAATGGGAAGTGGAGGCTTTGTATAGACTTCACCGATGTGAATAAAGCTTGTCCCAAAGATCCATTTCCCTTGCCGCGCATTGACCACATTGTTGACTCCACCGCCGGATGCGATTTGCTTTCATTTCTTGATGCATATTTAGGATACCACCAGATCTTTATGGCTGAAGAAGATGAGGAGAAGACCGCATTCATTACTCCATGTGGCACTTATTGCTTCATACGCATGCCTTTCGGATTGAAGAATGCTGGTTCAACGTTTGCAAGAGTAGTCCACACTGCTTTTGAGCCACAGATACACAGAAATATGGAAGCTTACATGGATGACATAGTGGTCAAGAGCAAGGACATAGCAACCCTGATACAAGATTTGGAAGAGACCTTTACAAATTTGCGCAAGATCCAGCTCAAGCTCAACCCCGAGAAGTGCGTGTTTGGAGTCCCCTCCGGCAAGCTTCTCGGGTTCTTCGTTTCTCAGAGGAGGATTGAAGCCAATCCCGACAAGATCAAGGCCATTGAGCAGATCGAAGCACCGAGGCGCGTCAAGGATGTGCGAAGGCTTGCCGGTTGCGTGGCTGCTGTCGGCAGGTTTATCTCTAAGTCTGCCGAACGCGCCCTGCCGTTTTTCAAAATTTTGAAAAAGGCAGGTCCAATGAAATGGACTCCAGAAGCGGAGGCTGCACTGCAAGACTTAAAGAGGTACCTGTCCTCCACTCCAGTACTTGTCGCACCTAAGCCACAAGAGAAGTTGCTGCTGTATCTAGCAGCAACCAATCAAGTGGTTAGTGCTGCGTTAGTAGCAGAGAGGGAGGCGGACGATGAGCCAGCAACCGCGGCAAGCACATCCAGCGACAAGCAGGGGGCTTCTCCGACAAGCTCTGGTCCCGACAAGGATGGATCTGCGCAGACGCAAGAAGAGATACGGAAGAAAATGGTGCAGCGCCCAGTTTACTTCGTTAGTTCCCTTCTACAGGGGGCAAGATCAAGGTACTCCGGTGTGCAGAAGTTGCTTTTCGGCCTTCTCATAGCCTCGAGAAAGCTGCGCCATTACTTCCAAGCACATGAGATAACAGTGGTCACTCGCTTTCTGTTGAAGAGGATATTGCAAAATTCAGAAGCGACAGGCAGGATTGTCGAGTGGGCGCTAGAACTGTCAAGCTTTGGCCTCAAGTTTGAGCACTTCAACTATCCAAAGCAGAACATTGGCAGAATTCATAGCAGAGTGGACTCCAACGCCGGACGAAGAAATCCCAGAGACGAGCATCCCCGTCAAAGAAGCGAGCAAGGAATGGATAAGGTACTTTGATGCTGCCTTCTCGCTGCAAGGCGCCGGTGCTGGTGTTCTGCTTGTCGCACCCACCGAAGAACACCTCAAGTACGTGGTCCAGATGCACTTTCCCAAGGAGCAAGTGACAAACAATTCTGCAGAGTATAAGGGTTTGCTTGCCGGTCTCAGGATCGCGGCAGACCTTGGGATTAAGAAGCTGATTGTAAGGGGAGACTCGCAGCTTGTCGTCCGCCAAGTAAACAAGAACTACCAGAGTCCGTTGATGGAAACTTACGTCGACGAAGTGAGAAAGCTTGAAGAACACTTTGAAGGCCTACAGATGGAGCACATCCCAAGAGCTCAGAACGACATCGCAGATGGCCTGTCAAAGTGTGCCGCACTAAAGTTGCCTGTGGAACCAGGAATCTTTGTGCTCAAGCTGACTCAACCATCCATAACACCATCAACTGGACAGAACAAGAAGAGGAAGTTGGTTTTTGGCGACTACTTTCCGGCAGAGCTTCCCGAAGCTGCCGCTAAGAAGGTCCCCAAGATCAACGCCAAGGATGCTGAGGAGCAATCTGCTCCGGCAAGTCCCAGGGCTTGTTCCATTGAAGCAGAGGCTCCCGACAAGATTTGCTCCGGCAAGCTTGCCGGGGAGCGTCACGCTCCGGCTAAACCACAGGTGCTCGCCGTAGAAGCGGACGTTCCCGCAGCAGCAGATGCGCCTTTAGTCCTTGCTGTCGAACCACAGGCTCCGGCATGGGCGCAGCAGATTGTCCGTTTCCTCCAAACGGGAGAACTTCCCGAAGAGCAAGAAGAAGCGGAAAAAGTAGCCCGGCAGTCAAGTATGTACCAGTTTGTTGACAACACACTGTGCAGAAGAAGACTCAACGGTGTGAAATTGAAGTGTATTCCCCAGGAAGATGGACAGAAGCTGTTGACAGAGATACATGGAGGCATATGTGGTCACCACATTGGCGCAAGAGCACTTGTCGGCAAAGCATTCCGGCAAGGTTTCTTTTGGCCGACAGCCCTCCAAGATGCAACTGCACAAGTAACCAAGTGTGAAGCGTGCCAGTTCCATTCCAAGCAGATACACCAGCCAGCTCAAGCTCTCCAGACGATCCCTTTGTCCTGGCCATTTTCTGTCTGGGGGCTCGACATCCTCGGCCCCTTTCCCCGCGCAGCCGGGGGCTTTGAGTTCTTGTACGTCGCCATCGACAAGTTCACAAAGTGGCCGGAAGTGGAACCAGTGAGAAAGGTGACCGCACAGTCAGCAGTCAAGTTCTTCAGGTCGATTGTTTGCCGTTTCGGGATCCCTAACAGGATCATCACCGACAACGGCACACAATTCACCAGTCGCACCTTCATGCAATACGTCCAAGATCTTGGCGCCAAGGTCTGCTTCGCTTCTGTTGCTCACCCGAGAAGCAACGGTCAAGCGGAGAGGGCAAACGCTGAAGTGCTGCGCGGACTCAAGACCAGATCTTTCGACAGGCTGCACAAGTGCGGAAGAAACTGGATCGAGGAGCTGCCAGTGGTTCTTTGGTCGATCAGGACGACGCTAAATCGAGCCACTGGACAGACACCCTTTGCTCTAGTCTATGGAGTAGAGGCAGTTCTCCCCACGGAACTCGTATACGGGTCGCCTCGAGTGCTCGCTTATGATGAGCTCGAGCAAGAGCAGCTGCGACAAGATGACGCGCTGCTCCTTGAGGAGGACCGTCTTCAGGCCGCTGTGCGAGCTGCTCGCTATCAGCAAGCTTTGCGCCGATACCATAGCCGCAAAGTTAACGCCAGAAGTCTCGAGGAAGGTGACCTTGTGCTTCGGCGTGTTCAGTCCGCCAAGAATTCCAACAAGTTGACGCCGAAGTGGGAAGGCCCTTATCGGGTGAAACAAGTCACTAGGCCCGGCGCTATCCGCCTTGAGACCGAAGATGGCTTGCCGGTGAGCAACTCCTGGAACATCGAGCATCTTCGTAAGTTTTACCCATAAGGCGCGGTTGCCGTGATCCGCTCCGGCAACCTCCTTTTGTACAAGTCTTGCCGCTGTTGCATGTAATCCTTTGTACAAAGCCGGGCGCAGGCCCCGTGCATCAGTAAAGTTTATGTGCCCCGTACGTCTTGTCATTTCATGCTTTCTATTTTTTGCATGTATCAACTGACACCCTGTACAGCACCTACCTCCGGTAAGCAATAACGAGCCGCAAGGGCCCATATCTGTGTTTTCTCTTCTTTCTTTTTTTTTCTCAAAGAGGAAAAGGTTCTCTCGTGCACAAGTTTGCCGGGGGGAGGAGAAGATGGTGGTATGGACCAAGTGCTGTTCAAGAAAGTCTCGCCTTGCTGGGAAGCAGACAACACAAAAGCTAAGTTGCCAAAGTTTGAGCAATCAAATTTTTAAATTTTTAAGTTATCCTCCTTGAACGGCCGCGCTTTGTATGGAAAACCTGTGCGCGGAGGAACCAACTCGTAGCCAGTTGCACCCTTATTTTGTTTCGAGTTTGCTCAACAACTTAAGTGTGCTGCGACTAGTGTCGCGCCCTTACTTTGTTTCTGAGCCCGCTCAATAGCTTAAGTGTGCTGCAACTGGTTGCGACAAGGTTTCTTGCCGGCGGCGGCACCGCCGGCAGGCTGCTGAAGTTCCGCACTCAACGCTCGCGGCAAAGGGGCCTACACCGGCAAGTTCCCTAAAAGCATAGGGCGGAAACATACAAAGCAAGGGAGTCAAGTAAAGGAAATAATGCTGCATCAACTGCCTAAGATAGAGTTATATTACAAAATGACTTGCCGCAATTCTAATAGACTATTGTTCATAACATGGTTGGCAGCGACAAGGAAAGAAGAAAGTAAACAGCCTAGTCTGCGCGGTCGCCCTCGACTCTCTTGATCCCGCCCACCTTGTCCACGATGGGTGCGACAAGGGCCTTGAGCGTCTCCTGGTCGGCGTCGGGCGGCAGAGTCCTGAGGACGTTGGTGAGGTTGAGCCCTGGGTTGCGGAAAGCCACCTTCATCAACACCTTTTGGAGAGCCCCCGCTCAAAGCCTGCGCGATTCGTCCGCCAGCTGCTTCGGGATCTTCTCCCGGAGTTGCTGGAGGGCCGTCGCCCCGCCCTTGAAGAACAAAGTAAGCTTGGCGCTGGGGTGGAGGTTCTCGTCGGTGGAATACCCGAGATACTCCGCCCCCAGCTGCGCCAACTCCTTTTCTATGTCCGCGGCGGCGTTGACAAGGCCTTCCGTCCATAGCTCGACGGTCCGCCTAAAGTTATTTTGGGAAATGGCAGCACTATCCAGCAACACCTTCTCGGCCCTGAGCTCCTCCTTCAGAGCCGTCTCCCGCTCCCTGGCGCCGTCCAGCGTCGTGGTAAGAGTGGACAGCTTCAGCTCCAGATCGGCGATGGAGTCCTTGGCGACAGCGAGCTCCTTACCCTTCTCAGAGAGGCGGACCTGCAGTTCAGAATGGCTGTGGGCGTCCTTCTCCCTTTCGATCCTGAGTGCGGCAACCTCCTCGCCGCTCGTCTTGAGGTTGGCCTCCAGTTGAGCCACCCTCGTCTCCAACTCCCTCTTGGCGGTCTCGGCAGCTGCAACAGCATCCCTTGCTTCCTGTAGAGCTCCGCCAAGAGATCGTTCACGCGCGGCAAGTTCCTCCTCGTGACCATCGAGGTTGACCTTCCGCTGCGTCAACTCACCCTCCAGCGTGGACAACTGCTCAGCGGCAAGCCACTGCTGCTCCTCCACCTCGGCCTTCTCCAGGATAAAGTCCTGCTGCGCCTCGGCAAGCTGCTCCCGCTCCTCCGCCAAGGACCGGAGAGCCGCTTGGTTGACGGCCCGGAGCTCTTCTGCGCGCTTCTCCAAGTCATCTCCCGCCTTGGCGGCCAGAGCCTCACGGGACTCCAGCTTGGCCTGCCGGGCGCGGTAAAGGGACAAAAGCTTCTGCAGCAGCCGCTCCTCCTCGGGTTCGCTGCTGCTGCTCGGCGCATCGACGAGTTTCAGTCCAGCGGAGGCAAGGACCTCCCCGTCAAAGACCTCTCCCTCGACTGGCGCCCTGGACATGGACGCTCACGGGAGCTGGATGAAGACGTCGTCGCCGGCCTTCAGGTAGGCGCTTGGCTCGGGCTCGTTGGAGCTGGGGGCTACGGCGGCGGCGGAGGGCTCGGCAGTCGGCGTAGCGCCTGGCGCTCCTGCGGCCTCAGTGCCGTCAGTGCGATCGCCAGCCCTTTCGCCAGCTGACGCGGCGGCAGCCTTGGCGTCCTCTGCGCCGGCAGGCTCGTCCGCGCCAACCGTTTCTTCGGCAACGGCGGCATCTTCAACAACAACCTCCGTCTCCATTGGGTCTGCCGCGGACGGGTCTGTCAGGAAAAGAAAAGACAAACAGTCAAGCAAATATCCAAAAAGGAGAATTGAAAGAAGAAAAGTCCAAGGGATTACCTGCGCGGGCCGGCTCCTCGATGAGGTTCCTGGCCGGAGAGCCCTCCCTCGGCGGCGTGGTGGTAACTCCCGCTGGCGGAGGGCCGCTAGCGCCATCCCTCGCCGGAGAGCTCACTCTTGGCGGAGTGCTCGCCCTTGGCGGAGTGTTCTCCCTTGCCGGGGAGCTCCCCCTTGGCGGTGTGGTCGAGACGTGCGACACGTCGGGGCGGTCTCCTGGCGCTCCTGATGCTGCTGCTCTGCTCCTGCACAAATCAACAAGCAAGCGTCAGCAAAAATAGAGTACCTGGCGCGCCTGACAGCGGAAAGTGGACAATAAAACTTACGCTGCGGGCTGCGCTGGGGGCTGCTCTGAAGGCCAGACGCCGGGACCGGCAAGCTTGTCTCGGGCACACCCCCTGCTGTTGCGGCGGGCTCGTCCTCGATGACGATCATTGGGACCTTGGCCCTCTTCGCTGCCCTCAGGGCCAGAGTTATGAAAAGGACAGGTTCAGAGTTAGGCGAAAGAGATGCAAGACAAAGCAACAGAAAATCAAAGAAATACAAAAATTGCAAAGACTTACTCTCCTTCCTCTTCGTCGGAGCTGAGCGCAAAGAAATCGAAGTTTGGCTCGCGCGTCCCGGTGCGAGGAGGCGGGGGAGTAGGCTCCCTTGGCCGCTTGGCGGGAGCAAGGGCGGTGGTCTGAGAAGACCCCGCTCCGGTTGCCGCCGAGGCACGAGGGGTCGCAGGAGCAGAGGCGCCAGTCCAGGAAGATCCCCCTCCAGCCGCTGCAGAAGCACGAGGAGCTCCCGTGGCGGCCTTGCTTGCCGCGGTGACGCGTGTCTCGCGGCGCTGCGGCTGTTGGCCCGTCTGCCGCCCCGTCACGTCTGCCGCCTTGCGGAGGCGTATTCTTGGTGGAGCTGGAGGACTTGCTGGTGGTGGCGAGCTGCCCGAGGACGAGGAGGAGGAGCCGATCTCCAGTGAGCCGCTCGAGTCCTCGGCAGGCTCACTTGACCCGACACCCTGCTCGGCGGGCCCGCTCGATTCGACGCCCTGCTCGGTGGGCTCGCTTGTCCCGGCGATTTGACTGGCAAGCTTCCCCGCCTTGCGAAGCTCTTCCTACTCGGCAAGGCTTGTCGCCTCCGCTGCCTCCGCCTCCTCCACTGTGTACCCAAACTCACCCGCGGCCGCGGCTGCCGCTGCCTCTACTAGTCTGGAAGCAATGTATGCCATCTCCTGGTCGGTGGTGTCGCGGGTGAGGCCTTTCTTCTCGTCGGGATCGACTGGCTGTTCCACCAAGTTGTCGAAGAATGCCTGCACAGCTTCGTCGGAAGGTTCTTGCCAAGTGGGGTTAATCCCGTGGGAATCGCACAGCGGCATCACTGCACGGATGGCGCTGAGCGACGAATTGTTGCACAGCGGAACTACGCCCCTCGGCAGCGCAAACCATTCGGGGTGGTCGGAGTCATACTTGAACAACGCCTGGAGCATCGCGTTGAGCTCCAGGACAGTGAAGTTATAATTAAGGCCCAGGCGCAACCTCATGATATCTGCCGCGTTCTCGAACTCCCAGGCGGCCCTCTTCCTCTCCTGCAAGGGGGCGATTCGCCGGCGAAGAAAGTCTGCTCCAACTGCGCCCACGGTGAGCTTGGCGTGCCTGAGGCGAAGGATCCGGGTAGTGGCAAACTTCAGTCTGCTGTCATCCGGGGCTAGGTCGCTCCAGTCGTTGCCGCGTACTACTGGTGCTTGGCGCCGGGAAGTGAACGGCTGCAGATTCTCCTCTACAATTCGCCTTCTCGCTGCAAGGCGCCGGTGCTGGTGTGCTGCTTGTCGCACCCACCGGAGAACACCTCAAGTACGTGGTCCAGATGCACTTTCCCAAGGAGCAAGCGACAAACAATTCTGCTGAGTATGAGGGTTTGCTTGCCGGTCTCAGGATCGCGGCAGACCTTGGGATTAAGAAGCTGATTGTAAGGGGAGACTCGCAGCTTGTCGTCCGCCAAGTAAACAAGAACTACCAGAGTCCGTTGATGGAAACTTACGTCGACGAAGTGAGAAAGCTTGAAGAACACTTTGAAGGCCTACAGATGGAGCACATCCCAAAAGCTCAGAACGACATCGCAGATGGCCTGTCAAAGTGTGCCGCACTAAAGTTGCCTGTGGAACCAGGAATCTTTGTGCTCAAGCTGACTCAACCATCCATAACACCATCAACTGGACAGAACAAGAAGAGGAAGTTGGTTTTTGGCGACTACTTTCCGGCAGAGCTTCCCGAAGCTGCCGCTAAGAAGGTCCCCAAGATCAACGCCAAGGATGCTAAGGAGCAATCTGCTCCGGCAAGTCCCAGGGCTTGTTCCATTGAAGCGGAGGCTCCCGACAAGATTTGCTCCGGCAAGCTTGCCGGGGAGCGTCACGCTCCGGCTAAACCACAGGTGCTCGCCGTAGAAGCGGACGTTCCCGCAGCAGCAGATGCGCCTTTAGTCCTTGCTGTCGAACCACAGGCTCCGGCATGGGCGCAGCAGATTGTCCGTTTCCTCCAAACAGGAGAACTTCCCGAAGAGCAAGAAGAAGCGGAAAAAGTAGCCCGGCAGTCAAGTATGTACCAGTTTGTTGACAACACACTGTGCAGAAGAAGACTCAACGGTGTGAAATTGAAGTGTATTCCCCGGGAAGATGGACAGAAGCTGTTGACAGAGATACATGGAGGCATATGTGGTCACCACATTGGCGCAAGAGCACTTGTCGGCAAAGCATTCCGGCAAGGTTTCTTTTGGCCGACAGCCCTCCAAGATGCAACTGCACAAGTAACCAAGTGTGAAGCGTGCCAGTTCCATTCCAAGCAGATACACCAGCCAGCTCAAGCTCTCCAGACAATCCCTTTGTCCTGGCCATTTTCGGTCTGGGGGCTCGACATCCTCGGCCCCTTTCCCCGCGCAGCCGGGGGCTTTGAGTTCTTGTACGTCGCCATCGACAAGTTCACAAAGTGGCCGGAAGTGGAACCAGTGAGAAAGGTGACCGCACAGTCAGCAGTCAAGTTCTTCAGGTCGATTGTTTGCCGTTTCGGGATCCCTAACAGGATCATCACCGACAACGGCACACAATTCACCAGTCGCACCTTCATGCAATACGTCTAAGATCTTGGCGCCAAGGTCTGCTTCGCTTCTGTTGCTCACCCGAGAAGCAACGGTCAAGCGGAGAGGGCAAACGCTGAAGTGCTGCGCGAACTCAAGACCAGAACTTTTGACAGGCGGCACAAGTGCGGAAGAAACTGGATCGAGGAGCTGCCAGTGGTTCTCTGGTCGATCAGGACGACGCCAAATCGAGCCACTGGACAAACACCCTTTGCTCTAGTCTATGGAGCAGAGGCAGTTCTCCCCACGGAACTCGTATACGGGTCGCCTCGAGTGCTCGCTTATGATGAGCTCGAGCAAGAGCAGCTGCGACAAGATAACGCGCTGCTCCTTGAGGAGGACCGTCTTCATGCCGCTGTGCAAGCTGCTCGCTATCAGCAAGCTTTGCGTCGCTACCATAGCCGCAAAGTTAACGCCAGAAGTCTCGAGGAAGGCGACCTTGTTCTTCGGCGCGTTCAGTCCGCCAAGAATTCCAACAAGTTGACGCCGAAGTGGGAAGGCCCTTATCGGGTGAAACAAGTCACTAGGCCCGGCGCTGTCCGCCTTGAGACCGAAGATGGCTTGCCGGTGAGCAACGCCTGGAACATCGAGCATCTTCGTAAGTTTTACCCATAAGGTGCGGTTGCCGTGATCCGCTCCGGTAACCACCTTTTGTACAAGTCTTGCCGCTGTTGCATGTAATCCTTTGTACAAAGCCGGGCGCAGGCCCTGTGCATCAGTAAATTTTATGTGCCCCGCACGTCTTGTCATTTCATGCTTTCTATTTTTTGCATGTATCAACTGACACCCTGTGCAGCACCTACCTCCGGTAAGCAATAACGAGCCGCAAGGGCCCATATATGTGTTTTCTCTTCTTTCTTTTTTTTCTCAAAGAGGAAAAGGTTCTCTCGCGCACAAGTTTGCCGGGGGGGAGGAGAAGATGGTGGTATGGACCAAGTGCCGTTCAAGAAAGTCTCGCCTTGCCGGGAAGCACACAACACAAGAGCTAAGTTGCCAAAGTTTGAGCAATCAAAATTTTAAATTTTTAAGTTATCCTCCTTGAACGGCCGCGCTTTGTATGGAAAACATGTGCGCGGAGGAACCAACTCGTAGCCAGTTGCGCCCTTATTTTGTTTCGAGTTTGCTCAACAGCTTAAGTGTGCTGCGACTAGTGTCGCTCCCTTACTTTGTTTCTGAGCCCGCTCAACAGCTTAAGTGTGCTGCAACTGGTTGCGACAAGGTTTCTTGCCGGCGACGGCACCGCCGGCAGGCTACTGAAGTTCCGCACTCAGCGCTCGCGGCAAAGGGGCCTACACCGGCAAGTTCCCTAAAAGCATAGGGCGGAAACATACAAAGCAAGGGAGTCAAGTAAAGGAAATAACGCTGCATCAACTGCCTAAGATAGAGTTATATTACAAAATGACTTGCCGCAATTCTAATAGACTATTGTTCATAACATGGTTGGCAGCGACAAGGAAAGAAGAAAGTAAACAGCCTAGTCTGCGCGGTCGCCCTCAACTCTCTTGATCCCGCCCACCTTGTCCACGATGGGTGCGACAAGGGCCTTGAGCGCCTCCTGGTCGGCGTCGGGCGGCACAGTCCTGAGGACGTTGGTGAGGTTGAGCCCTGGGTTGCGGAAAGCCACCTTCATCAACACCTTTTGGAGATCCCCCGCGCAGAGCCTGCGCGATTCGTCCGCCAGCTGCTTCGGGATCTTCTCCCGGAGTTGCTGGAGGGCCGTCGCCACGCCCTTGAAGAACAAAGTAAGCTTGGCGCTGGGGTGGAGGTTCTCGTCGGTGGAATACCCGAGATACTCCGCCCCCAGCTGCGCCAACTCCTTGTCGAGGTCCGCGGCGGCGTTGACAAGGCCTTCCGTCCATAGCTCGACAGTCCGCCTAAAGTTATTCTGGGAAATGGCAGCACTATCCAGCAACACCTTCTCGGCCCTGAGCTCCTCCTTCAGAGCCGTCTCCCGCTCCCTGGCGCCGTCCAGCGTCGTGGTAAGAGTGGACAGCTTCAGCTCCAGATCGGCGATGGAGTCCTTGGCGACAGCGAGCTCCTTGCCCTTCTCGGAGAGGCGGACCTGCAGTTCAGAATGGCTGTGGGCGTCCTTCTCCCTCTCGAGCCTGAGTGCGGCAACCTCCTCGCCGCTCGTCTTGAGGTTGGCCTCCTGTTGAGCCACCCTCGTCTCCAACTCCCTCTTGGCGGTCTTGGCAGCTGCAGCAGCATCCCTTGCTTCCTGTAGAGCTCTGCCAAGAGATCGTTCACGCGCGGCAAGTTCCTCCTCGTGACCATCGAGGTTGACCTTCCGCTGCGTCAACTCACCCTCCAGCGTGGACAACTGCTCAGCGGCAAGCCGCTGCTGCTCCTCCACCTCGGCCTTCTCCAGGATAAAGGTCTGCTGCGCCTCGGCAAGCTGCTCTCGCTCCTCCGCCAAGGACCGGAGAGCCGTTTGGTTGACGGCCCGGAGCTCTTCTGCGCGCTTCTCCAAGTCAACTCCCGCCTTGGCGGTCAGAGCCTCACGGGACTCCAGCTTGGCCTGCCGGGCGCGGTAAAGGGACAGAAGCTTCCGCAGCAGCCGCTCCTCCTGGGGTTCACTGCTGCTGCTCGGCGCATCGACGAGTTTCAGTCCGGTGGAGGCAAGGACCTCCCCGTCAAAGACCTCTCCCTCGACTAGCGCCCTGGACATTGACGCCCACGGGAGCTGGATGAAGACGTCGTCGCCGGCCTTCAGGTAGGCGCTTGGCTCGGGCTCGTCGGAGCTGGGGGCTGCGGCGGCGGTGGAGGGCTCGGCGGTCGGCGTAGCGCCTGGCGCTCCTGCGGCCTCAGTGCCATCGGTGCGATCGCCAGCCTCTTCGCCAGCTGCCGCGGCGGCAGCCTTGGCGGCCTCTGCGCCGGCAGGCTCGTCCGCGCCAACCGTTTCTTCGGCAACGGCGGCATCTTCAACAACAACCTCCGTCTCCATTGGGTCTGCACGGGACGGGTCTGATAGGAAAAGAAAAGACAAACAGTCAAGCAAATATCCAAAAAGGAGAATTGAAAGAAGAAAAGTCCAAGGGATTACCTGCGCGGGCCGGCTCCTCGGTGAGGTTCCTGGCCGGATTGCTCTCCCTCGACGGCGTGGTGGTAACTCCCGCCGGCGGATGGCCGCTAGCGCCATCCTTCGCCGGAGAGCTCGCTCTTGGCGGAGTGCTCGCCCTTGGTGGAGTGCTCGCCCTTGGCGGGCTGCTCGCCCTTGGCGGAGTGTTCTCCCTTGCCGGGGAGCTCCCCCTTGGCGGTGTGGTCGAGGCGTGCGACACGTCGGGGGCGGTCTCCTGGCGCTCCTGATGCTGCTGCTCTGCTCCTGCACAAATCAACAAGCAAGCGTCATCAAAAATAGAGTACCTGGCGCGCCAAAGATGTCAGGGAAACTGATCGCCCACGAACACCTATGGGACCGGAGCCCCTTTTCGGTACGGCAGGGGGCGGAGGATGCACGAAGAGCGGATCGAGGCGAGCACACGAGCAGTTTACCCAGGTTCGGGCCGCACAGATGCGTAAAACCCTACTCCTGCTTTGGTTTGTTATTGAGTTCTTGGCTCGGGAGCGAGGAGAGCAACAGTACACTCTAACCGCTAACAAGACCGAGCGTGGAGAATGATCGATGTCCCGAACCCCTTTCTACGTGCGCATGGGCCTCCTTTTATACGCTCAAGGGGTCACCGACAGGTGGCAGCGCAGTTGGGGGTACAAACGTAAAAAGAGTGGTAGTTGGAACAGTGTTTGTATAGTGCTCTATACCTAACCCTGACGGCAGGGGACAAGGGCATTAAATGCCCGTCGCCGTCGCCCCAAACAGTGCAAAAAGTGGCCGTCAGGGGCGCCACCGTCCGCCACGACGGTAGCCTTGTCATCGAAGCTTGCCACCGTGTACCCCTGGCTGCACAGCCTTCCGCCACGTGCGCCTGGAAAGGTCCCAGAGCGACATGTGGGCGGATGCGCTGGAGCGCGGGTGCTGAGTGGAAGTTTGTCACGGCAAGTGCCTTGCCGCGGTCGCTATCTTGTCGCGCCTGGGAGCTTGTCGCTCACCGGGCCTTGCCGCGACGCGTGGCGCGCCACGGCAAGTTCCTTGAGATGCCTTTGATTGGCCTTCCCTGCAAGCTCCTCTTGCCAGGGTCTTGTGCCTTGAGTGGTTTTTGTGCCTTGAGTGGCCATCCCGGCAAGCTCCACTTGCCGGGGTCTTGTTTCCTTGACTTGGATACTTTGTTCTTGAATGGCTCCAAGGGAACCACGGAGGATCTTGGCGGTCGCCTGGCTAGCCTTGCCGCGGGACGCTGCAACTGCCTGGCTAGTCTTGTTTCCTTGACTTGGATACTTTGTTCTTGAATGGCTCCAAGGGAACCCTGACAGCAGTAATTTATAGCAACTTGGGAGCAAAAGATAAATATGTTACAGCCACCCAAATGAGCATGTGAGAACATGAATGGATAGTAAACAACATATACAACAAGGAATCATCAAGAGTCACTCCAAAACTAGCCTGGATTTGCCTAGAACAACAAGCAAACATGGCATCTGGAAATTACAGATTCCAGACTTAGTGAAATTTCACTAAGTGTTAAAACAGTAGTAACATAATGGCATCTTTGTGAGCAAGTTTAAGTCACCTCAAAGCATAACATGGCAAGTGGTTTGCACCACAGCAAAGTACACATGATGGTGAATCCAAAACATCTAAGCATGCAACAAGGGGACAACCACATCAATAGCAACGAGCTCCTCAACTCGGCATCTCGTAACAAGTTTAACAACATAACAGCCACTAGCACTTTTGCAAAGGAGATGAACATGGCAAGATGAAATCTATCATGCAAGCTTAAGCAACCAACATGTAGAGCAACTCATGATGAACATGTGGACATATCATTTGCTTCATTTGGATAAACATGCACCAAGATATCACATTGCAAACATGGCATGAAAACAACTACATACAGCAGTTTATAACAAGTAGCACTCTTCTCATGAAGATTAAGACATCTAGATGACCTCAAACATGCATGGCACAATGGAACAAAACATAGTACAAGTCACCACGATCATTTTGACATATCATATGCTCAAATCGGGCATGCACAGTAAAAGTTATCCACCTCACAAAACAGCATCAGACATTAAAAAAATCTACAGACTTAGTAAAAAAACGAGAGACAACCTCAGGTCAGATCTGGGTCAAACGGGCCGGAGAAGCGGATCGGGCTAACGGGCCCTGCGGGTCGCGGATCGGGCGGATCCCGGCCCGTTAGGGTTCTGGATCGAACCGATCGCTGGATCGGGGATCCTCGAGCGGCGGCTCGAACGCCCGAGGCGCGGCGGCCTCGATCTGCGGGAGGGGCGCGGACGCGGGACGGCGGGCAGCCTCGCCGGCGAGAGGCGGGAGGCCGGCGGCGAGCCTGGAGGGGCCGGCGGCTGGGTGACGATGGGGGAGCCGGGGCGGCGGCGGAGCCCGGCTGAGGAGGCGGCGGCGCCGGCGGCCTAAGGAGGAGAGGGGCTCGGTCGGCGGGCGAGGAGGGGCCGCGGCGGCGGCTGGCCTGAGGGAGCTCCGGCGGCGGGGTGAGGGCGGCCGGCGGCGGAGGTAGGAGATGAAGCGGCTCGGGCACGGGCCCACGTGTCGGATCTCGGAAGCACGCTCAAGTGAGTCGGAAGCACGGGCGCGACACATCGGGAGCACGGCGGCGACGAGTCGGAAGCACGGCGGCTCAACGGTGGTAGCACCGCGCGTCAACGGTGGAAGCACCGCGCGGCAACAGTGGAAACATTAGGGTTTCTGGACGCAAAATTGGAGGGGGTGGACGTTTATATAGGCACAAGGATCTAGGGTTGTCCAAAAGAGGGGAGGTATTCGGCCACGAGATCACAATTGGATGCCCTAGATGAAGGGGAGGGTTTGAGTTGGGTTGGTGGGCTGTTGGAGGGATTTCTTGGGCCTCAAAGAGGAGGTACTTTCAGCACACGAGAATTACTGTTGGAGCATCAAACGAACTCCAAACGCGACGAGATTTGACAGGCGAGTTACACACACCAAAACAACATCGCATGACAAGTCTCACGCCAAACCGGAAACGTTACATGGCCAAACACCAAAGTAGGCCTTGGGGATGCCACGGACACGTGAGAGAGCTCCGGAACTCGAAACGGACAACGGAAAGGAACGAGTGGGACCGGATGCAAACGACAACACAAATGCAATGCAATGCACATGACAACATGACATGGATGAATGCACACACACACGACAAAACGACGAAACCCGAAAGGACGAAGAACCCGGAATGGAACTGATGAAGCCAAGATATATATATATTTCCCAAAAGGGAAAGTATTACATCCGGGGCATTACATCATGATAGAGAGTCTCTTGTTTTGTCACTTTAGTATACTACTGGGAATTTTTCATTATATAACTTGGCTTGTATATTCCAACGATGGGCTTCCTCAAATGCCCTAAGTCTTCATGGGCAAGCAAGTTCGATGCACACCCACTTAGTTTCTTTTGATGAGCTTTCATACACTTATAGCTCTAGTGCATCCGTTGCATGGAAATCCCCACTCACTCACATTGATATCTATTGATGGGCATCACCATCGCCCATTGATACGCCCAGTTGATGTAAGATTATCTTCCTCCTTTTTGTCTTCTCCACAACCACCACTCTATTCCACCTATAGTGCTATATCCATGGCTCACGCTCATGTATTGCATGAAAGTCGAAAGGTTTGAATTTTTTTTATTATGAAAACAATTGCTTGGCTGAAACGGGGTTGTGCATGATATGAATATTTTGTGTGATGAAGAGGGAGCATAGCCAGACTATATGATTTTGTAGGGATAACTTTATTTGGCCATGTTATTTAGAGAAGACATGATTGCTTTCTTAGTATACTTGAAATATTATTATTTCTTATGTCAATATAGACTGTTGTCTTGAATCTTTCGGATCAGAACATTCATGCCACAATAAATAAATTACATTGAGAATTATGTTGGTTAGCATTCCACATCAAAAATTCAGTTTTTATCATTTACCTACTCGAGGATGAGCAGGAATTAAGCTTGGGGATGCTTGATACGTCTCCAATGTATCTATAATTTTTTATTGTTCCATGCTATTATATATTCTGTTTTGGATGTTTAATGGGCTTTATTATACACTTTATATTATTTTTGGGACTAACCTACTAACCCAAGGCCCAGTGCAAATTGTTGTTTTTTGCCTATTTCAGGGTTTCACAGAAAAGGAATATCAAACGGAGTCCAAACAGAATGAAACCTTCGGGAGAGTTATGTATGGAACCGTATCTACCTAGAAGACTTGGAGTACACGTGAGGAAACAAAGGAGGTGGCCATGAGGGTCCAGGGCGCGCCCCCTCCCCTGGGCGCGCCCCCACCCTCGTGGTCCCCCTCTGGCTCCCCCGATGCCCTCCTTCCTCCTATATATATCCATATACCTTGAAACCATCGAGGCAATAGATAAAACCCTAATTCCACCACTACAACCTTCTGTTCCCATGAGATCCCATCTCAGGGCCTGTTCCGGAGCTCCGTCGGAGGGGGGATCCATCACGGAGTGCTTATACATCAACACCATAGTCTCACCAATGAGTTGTGAGTAGTTTACCACAGACCTTCGGGTCCACAGTTATTAGCTAGATGGCTTCTTCTCTCTTTTTGGATCTCAATACAAAGTTCTCCTCAATCTTCGAGGAGATCTATTCAATGTAATCTTGTTGCGGTGTGTTTGTAGAGATCCGATGAATTGTGGGTCTATGATCAAGATTATCTACGAACAATATTTGATTCTTTTCTGAAATCTTGTGGTGTCCTTTCCTAGTGACAGCAGGGGAAGCAAGGCACATATTGTATTGTTTCTATCGAGGGTAAAAAGATGGGGTTTATATCATATTACTTGAGTTTATCCCTCTACACCATGTCATCTTGCTTAAAGCATTACTCTGTTCTTATGAACTTAATACTCTAGATGCATGCTGGATAGCGGTCGATGTGTGGAGTAATAGTAATAGATGCAGAATCGTTTTGGTCTACTTATTATAGACATGATGCCTATATATAATCATCATGCCTAGATATTCTCATAACTATGCACTTTTCTATCAATTGCTCGACAATAATGTGTTCACCCACCGTAGAATTCTACTATCATGAGAGAAGCCACTAGTGAAACCTATGGCCCCCGGGTCTATTCTCAACATATTAATCTTCCATCTACTTTACTTTGCTTTATTTACTTTCTGTTCTTATATCAAAAAATACAAAAAATATTATACTATCCTATCTATCAGATCTCACTTTCGTAAGTGACCGTAAAGGGATTGACAACCCCTTATCGCGTTGCCTGCGAAGTTCTTATTTGTTTGTGCAGGTGCGAGGGTCTCGCACGTGGTCTCTTACTGGATTGATACCTTGGTTCTCAAAAACTGAGGGAAATACTTACGCTACTGTGTTGCATCACCCTTTCCTCTTCGAGGGAATACAACGTAAGCTCGAGAAGTAGGAATTACTTATAACAAGACTTCTCCCATGTCCTCACGAACAAATGTAACTACTCACAAAGCATATTCATGTTCATAATCAGAGGGGTATTGAGTAGCATTAAGGATCTGAACATATAATCTTCCACCAAATAAACCAACTAGCATCAACTACAAGGAGTAATCAACACTACTAGCAACCCATAGGTACCAATCTAAGGTTTTGAGACAAAGATTGAATCCAAGAGATGAACTAGGGTTTGAGAGGAGATGGTGCTGGTGAAGATGTTAATGAATATTAACCATCCCTTGATGAGAGGGTCGTTGGTGATGACGATGGCTTCGATTTCCCCCTCCCAGAGGGAAATTTCCCCGGTAGAACGGCTCCGCTAGTGCCCAAGATTGCTTCTGCCCAGGTTCCGCCCCGAGACGGCGGTGCTTCATCCCGAAAGCTTCCTTATGAATTTTTCCAACTTAAAACCCTCCATATAGCTGAAGATGGGCGTTGGATGATGGCTAGGGGCCCACAAGCCCTAGAGGCGCACCCTAGGGGGTAGGGCGCGCCCCCAAGCTTGTGGCCACCTGGTGGGTCCCCTTCTGGTGTTTTTTGCCCAGTATATTTTATATATTCCAAAATAACTCTCCGTAAAATTTCAGGACATTTGGAGTTGTGCAGAATAGGTAGCTCATATTTGCTCCTTTCCGGTCCAGAATTCCAGTTGCCGGCATTCTCCCTCTTCATGTAAATCATGTAAAATAAGAGTGAAAAGGCATAAGTATTGTACCATAATGTGAACGTACAGTCCATAATGCAATAAATATCAACATAAAAGCATGATGCAAAATGGACATGTCAGGACCGAATCACGATTACATTCATGTAGCCCTAGGATTAGAACACAACTTACGATCTCGTGGTAGATCAAGCTTATACTTCGATACATCTCCATCAATATAAACAAGAGCAGGACGTAGGGTTTTACCTCCATCAGGAGGGCTCGAACCTAGGTAAATATCGTCTCCCTTGTTTCTAATACCATCGATCAAAGATCCATAGCTCGTGACCCCCTACCTCGAGGTCTGCTGATTTTCAAACCAACACTGGTGATTTCATTGAGAGTTCCGATGCGCGATTGATACGTCTCAAACGTATCTACTTTTCCAAACACTTTTGATATTGTTTTGACCTCATTCGTGCATGATTTGGACTAAACTAACCCGGACTGACGCTGTTTTCAGCAGAGCTGGCTGTATGGTTTATTTGTGTGCAGGAAAACGGATTTTTAAGCATCTCAGAAAAATCCACGAAAAATCACGAAAAATCCACGCACCCGAAGAAACAAAATGCCAGAAGTGGGGCCAGAGGGGGGCCAGGGGGTGCCCAGGCGCCCTGTGGGCGCCCCCCCTGGGCCGCGCCGGTGGGGCGCCTGGGTGGGCCCCACACCCCCTGGTGCCCTACTTTAGCCCGTATTTTTCCTCCCGACGCAGAAATCCCAGATCGGAAGTTCTTTCGCTGTTTTTCGTCGCGGAGCCGCCGCCACCCTCTATTCTTCTTCGGGAGGGCTAATCTGGAGGCTGATTTAGCCTCCGGAGAGGGGAGATCGTCGCCATCGTCATCATCATCACCACTCCATCATCCTTCCATGACTTCCCCCTTCATGTGTGAGTAATTCCCTTGATGTAGGCGAAGGGGATGGTAGGGATTGGATGAGTTAGATCATGTAATAGTTCGTCAGATTGTTGGGGGCATGTTGCCTATCATCTAGTATGGTGTTTATCATCTTTGCTACAACTTGTTATTCTTAATGCTTGACACTTAGGGCCCGAGTGCCATGATTCCAGATCTGAACCATATGTGTTTGTATGAATATATTTGTGTTCTTGATCCTATCTATGAGTTGTATGCACCTGTTACGGTTCGGAACCGGCGATCCCAAAAGTGACAGCTTGGGACACCAAAGGGGATGGTCCGTAATTTGAGGATTACATGTATCCATTGAGTTCATTGCTTTGTTCCGGTGCTCTTTGACAGGAGCACCTTAATATCCATTAGTTCCTTTTGGCCCCGTTCGTAGCGGGATGGTAGGACAAAAGATGTTGTGCAAGTTCTTATTGCAAGCACGTACAACTACATACGGGATACATGCCTAATGTTTGATATTTGCCTAGATGATCATTACTTTTCCGTGTGCCGTGTCCCGAGTTAGAAACTATCTCATTCATGCAACACCCAACCATCCATCTCCCTAGCCTACAGTATTTTAAACCTTGATTGTCACTAGTTGCTACTTTTGCCATTTACTACTGCTATTTACTTTTGCTGTTTACTTTTACTATTACTATCATCACTATCATATCACTGTTACCACTTATCTTTTGTTGCAAGTTAGTATATTTCAGGTGCGGTTGAATTGACAACTCAACTGTTAAAGATTATAAATACTCTTTGGCTCCCCGTGTGTCGAATCAATAAATTGGGTTATTCTTACCCGCGAAGACTATCTCGATCCCTTACGGTTGAGTGTTATCAAGTACCGTTTTCTGGCGCCGTTGCCAGGGAGCATAGCAATATTTACAAGTCTACTTGAGGTATCCTACCTGCTGCACTTTATTCACTATGGGTAAGAAAGGAGACCCCAAGGTTCCGATCTTACGATCCACTACAAGAAGAGGTACTGCTCTGAGCACTAGTGCTACGCTTGATTCACCTTCTGTCATGAGTAAGTTCGCCTCACCACCACCACATGATGCTCCTACTGAATCTGTTACTATGTCTGATACACTTGATGATGCTTCTACTACTTTTGATGATGATATTAGTTCACTTGGTTATGCTCTTGAGAAACAAATTACTGCTGCTGCTGAAAAATATGGAATTGAACTTCCTGTTACTCGCTACCCTATTGGTGAAACTTATGATTTTCCTGAATTGAGCAAACTTCAGGAGAGGCTCCTTGATGATGATTACTATATACTTGATGAAGACTTATGCAGGGAACTAACAGAGTTTGCCGGCTCTGACCCTGAAACTATTAAGAAAATATTTGAAAAACACTCTTTGAAAAACAAAACCGTTCCTAATCCTGAGTTTGCTACATCTCCAATATGCATTGATGATCCTGATTTTGATTTCTCTGTTGATCTTTCACTTATACCTATGGTTGAAGCTGACCCCTTTTATGGCAGAGAAAATGATGATGCTATTGCACACCTAACTAAACTTGGTGAGCTAGGTAGCCTGTTTACCACAGATGAGAAGATACGCTACTTTTATGTGACCAAGCTTCTTCCTTTCTCGTTGAAGGAAGGTGCTAAAGCATGGTATGATTCACTCCCATGCGGTTCTATTAAGAGTCCTCAGGACTTAGCTCACTCTTTTGTTGATAAGTACTTTCCTGCTCATATGCAACATGCTGCTTTACAAAGAATTTATAATTTTAAACAGTTGCAGGATGAGTCCCTCCCTAAAGCTTGGGGGAGGTACTGCAGTTTGATTCAGGCTAGACCAGGACATGGAGTTCCTAAGAATGAATTAATTGATATATTCTACGTTGGTTTAACTGATGAATCTAGGTCCTATTTGGACAGTTGTGTTGGTTGTGTTTTCAGGAAAAGAACACCGGACGACGCGGAAGATTTAATGGGCAGGATTGCCAAAAATCATGAAGATTGGTCCGTCCCTGAACCACCTCCACCAACAAAGAAGAGGGGCATGTTTGTTCTAAGCCCCGAGGATATGCAAGAAGCAAAGAAGTCTATTAAAGAGAAAGGTATTAAAGCTGAAGATGTGAAGAATCTACCCCCTATTGAGAAGCTGTGTGAGCCTACCACTCACCCTCCTATGGTAGAGGTACACTCTCTTTTAGATTTCAACGCAAGTGACATCCCTCATGGTAAACCTCCTGATCGATGTTTAGATGAGTTTGATAATTTTATTATGAAACAGAATCATTTTAATGGGAGGATAGAAAGTCAGTTGCATGATAATTCCCTTGCTATCAAAAAGTTGCTTGGTGTTTTAGATAGAACAGTTAATGATGTCCAATGTCTTGTGAAGCATTTTCATATGGTTCAAACTCAGCTTGATCAAATTTCTAATGTGCAAAGAGATTTGCTTGCTAACAATGCCAAACAAGATAAACTGCAGGCTTTTGGGATTAAGACCCGAGGAGGAACTAATACTCAAGATCCTCTTTATCCAGAGGGACATCCGAAGAGAATCGAGCAAGATTCTCAAATGCAGGAAGAAGAAATTGTTGTCTCTCCAAATAAGAAGAAGAAACATGAAGAGACTGCCAATTCTAATGATCCTAATGCAGATGAAGAGCCAGCTATTGATCCCAACAGTGTATCTATTTCCGATGCTGAGACTGAAGACGGTGCTGAACCTGAAGGTAATGATAATGAGAAGAATGATTCGCCTGAAGTTCGAGAAGAAGAAGCACCTGACAAACGTAAGAGGTACACTAAAGAAGACTTCATCGCAAGAAAACACGGGAAGGAGAAAGAACCATGGGTACAGAAACCCATGCCCTTTCCAGGTAAGTCCATCAAATCTAAAGAAGAAGAGCATTACAATAAGTTTTGTGAATGGATTAAACCTCTTTTTCTTCAAATTCCTTTGACTGATGCTATTAAGTTACTTCCTTATTCAAAATATATGAAAGATATTGTCACTAACAAAAGAAAAATTCCTAATGATGCAATATCTACTATGCTTGCTAACTATTCTTTCAATGGAAAGATTCCTGAGAAGCTCGGTGATCCAGGTATACCCACCATCCCTTGCTCCATAAAGAATAATTATGTCAAAACTGCTTTATGTGATCTTGGAGCGGGAGTGAGTGTTATGCCTCTCTCTCTTTACGAGAGGCTCTGTTTAGAGAAACTAATTCCTACAGATATCTCCCTTCAGATGGCTGACAAGTCAACCGCTGTTCCGATAGGTATTTGTGAGGATGTTCCAGTTGAAGTTGCTAATTGTTTAATTCTTACTGATTTTGTTGTGCTTGACATGCCCGAGGATGGGAGCATGTCCATTATTCTTGGTAGACCTTTCCTTAACACCGCAGGTGCTATTATTGATTGCAACAAAGGGAAGGTTACCTTTCATGTGAATGATAAAGAACACACGGTATATTTTCCGAAGAAGACCGACGGGAGGCATGCCCTCAACTCTATAGAGAATATCGAGACCGTGAAAATTGGAGAATGGGACTGTCCACTACATGTGCCTCACAAATACAAAACTATCATGGTAGGGACAATGTCCATCAAGGTAAAAGTTCAGTGATTACTTTGCAGGAGGTGATACTTTTTGCTCTATATATATCGCTTGTTTGTTGGTAAGACTTGATCAACCTTACTAGTAAACGTGTTTTATATGGATAAAAAGTTGAGCTTTCTATGCTTTAATTTATTTTTAGTATTGTCCT
This sequence comes from Secale cereale, assembly GCA_902687465.1. Classification (NCBI taxonomy): domain Eukaryota; kingdom Viridiplantae; phylum Streptophyta; class Magnoliopsida; order Poales; family Poaceae; genus Secale; species Secale cereale. Next base: position 248,556,366 of record LR738711.1, read on the forward strand.
ACTTGCTGTACCAAGTATCTATGTTTTTGAAGCTTCACAATACGACTAACTACTTCAAGTTTTCAGAGAGTTTCGCAGCTTTTTGAACTTCGAAAAATTTTCAACAGTGAAGTTTTCAGAAAAATTCCAGAAAAATTATATTAAAAATTTCCACAACGGGAGAGACCCGGAAAGTCCTGGGGCCAGCCAGGGGGGCCACCAGTGGCCCAGGCGGCCAGCTGGCGCGGCCCAGCCCCTGGCCGCGCCCACAGGGCGCCTGGGGCCCACGGGACCCCCTCCAGGTACTTCTTCTTCCTCTCTCTCTTTCTCTTTTTCCAGAAACCCGAGTTCTGGTCTTGTTCTTGCTGTTCTTGCTGTTCTTGGGGGCGATTCTTCGATCTCTCTCTACAGCCCATCATCTGAGCTGAAATTTTGAGCAAATACTCCCTGGTATGTGACTCCTCCACCCCTCCAATTAAAATTTTGATTGGTGGCCTCATTTGTGAGTATTTAGTAGTTCTTGGTGCTATAGAGATGAGCTTGCATGCATGTGTAGAAAGTTGTTTTCCAAGTTTTGATGCAAGTTTATGCCTTGGGCAAGTGAGTTGAGTAGTTTGCCTTAGCTCGCTTTGTTTTAATCCTCGTTTTTGTAAATTATAAAAAAATTCAGAAATGAGTTTGTTAGGAAGGGCAAAAGGATGGCTTGAGAAGAGGAGGCCTGCACACTCCGATCGAGTCACTAGAGCCGCAGCTTCACCATCGACTGTTAGGGTGAGCTATAATGAAGATCATGTGCCCCTGGAGTTGTTGGAAGATACAAGTCCAGCACGTGCGATGACATTTCCATGTGATGAATTCATGGAAGCTGCGGGAATCAAGGATGAGTTTTATAATCTTTGTGCTAATGCAGGTTTGACATGACTCGTCACGAACCGTGTTACTCAGTATTAGAAACTCACCTCCGGTTTCATTAACAGTTTTAGATATAATCCTGATTCGGGTGCTATTGAGTTTAAAATTTATAATGATCTTATCACCATGACTCTGGGAAATTTTTGTGAAGTAATAGGTGTGCCGAATGTTGGGAGGACGGCGAGGATGGCCACGCAGCCCTCCGAGCTGAAAACCGTCATCAACTCTCTCTGCAGCATGGGTACGATGGATATTCATCGGTCGAAGATCTCCAGCATCTTGTTTCCTCACCTCAGGTATTTTGCATATTATATTGCTAGAGGGGTGTTAGCTCGCGACAACACGAGCAACATTTCTACTCCAGATATTGCTATCCTGGCAGCAGCCCTCTCAGGGAGGTCTGATTATAATATTGGTACCTTAATTGCTCGACGCCTTGCTATGAACGGTAACAAGGGGGACTTATATGGTGGCATTTATGCCACGCTTATCTTAAGCATCTTGGAGGCACCCCACACCCTGATGATACTCCTTTTACTTATTTAAGCTTTGACCTTGCTACTATGAAAAGGCATAAGTTTGTTACCATGGGCTCTGAACTTGATAACCTTGTTTATATCTTGCGTTTCGGAACTACCGCGGAACACGAGATCCGTCTACCTGCACCTCTTTTGTTTGATTTTTCTCGCAGGAACGGATGGTCCTTTGATGTTGTCCAGTTCGATGAGTTCATGGTCCAGCATCAGTTCCATAACCCCATGGAGGGGATTGTGCCTGACGACGAGAGGCACGGTGAGATACCACATTTTCAGGATGAGACCGCCACCGAGTTTGGTGAAGGGTCTTCCTCTATTTGGCGCTCAGAACCTTCCTCGTGGGAGACTCCGAGGAGTTCAGTGTACGCGCCATCATCCTTCTACGACCCCTGGTCTCACCACCATACCCCTGGAGCAGGAGGCTCCTGGGGGCAGTAGCTGCTACCAACTTAGGCCAAAAGCCTAAGCTTGGGGGAGTACGTGCCCTTCTCACTTTTTCATTGTATTATCCATTTGATTCACTTTGATCTTTTTGAAGTTTTTGCCCGTTCTTCTTTATTTATCTCTTTGCAAAAACAACAAAAAGATTTTCTTTTTCTTTTGCTTTTTGTTCAACTTTTGAAAAACTCAAAAAGATTTCCTTTCTCTCTTTAGTTTGCTTTGTTTTCAGAGATCAGCTCGCGTCCGTGGTGGCATTTGATTATATTTCCTACGTTCGATCGTGCAAGTGACAAGCAGTAATGACGAAGATCGACTGAAAGGAAGCAACAAGGAAGACCGGTATGAACTCTTATTGTTTCTACTTTTGTACATATGCCTGTACTTATGATCTAGAGACCAGCTTGTAGCGACATAGTGCTATGTTTACAATGCTATTCCAGTGGTTCATGCTTTCCTTGTGGCTAGTCTCCAATAACTAGAGTATATAATGTGTTATTGAAATGATCTACATGCATCGCACTGTTCATAGTCTGGCATACTCAGGTGGCATTTCCCTTTAGAGAATTTTTGTATTGACTTGGCACATGCTTACACATGTTTAAGACTAAAAGTCTACTTTGCCTTGATGATCTTTGAGTTTTAGAATAGTTATATCACTTTCATGCCAGATTCAATGTTGCTTTGTCGCTCTGCATGATTATGACCGTTATTGCTCTCTAGTTGGTCGCTTCCCAGTCTTTTGCTAAACCTCCACCCGTACTAAGCGGAATGACTGCTTGTGCATCTAAAACCTTTAAACCTGTTATGCCATATGAGTCCACTATACCTTCCTATACATGGTATTTACCTGCCATTCCTAACGAAGACTTTCATGTACCATCTCGAAATTAATCTAAAGCATTTCTCTTTTTGTGCCTATGTTCTAGTTCATGAGGAAGTAGTAGTTAATTCATGATCCCTTTAAGTTGGACAAGTTTCACCCCTGGATTGCATGTATAATGTGCGAACCACTAATATGAAAAGGAACTGGCATTGAGTGCGCCCGGCTCAAAAAGATAATATAACAAACGAACCCTCCTTCACGCTTTGTTCATGAGAAATCAGAAAACTTTGGCAGTGATAAACAAAGGAGATTAAGAGGATGTGATCGTCCTCATGCCGGAGCCGTTCCTCGAAACTTGTCTGGCTTAAAAGGTGATTGAGTTATCTGCTAGCATTCGTTGACGAATTATGCACCTCTCAAAAACATATTTACTTCTGTTTTTAAAACCAAGAGCTCTGGTACATGCTTAGTTTTTGTTTCCGATCACGGGTTTTCAATCTTGCCAATAAAAGCCACGGTTCAAGAGTCTCATCTTCTTTCTTCAAAGCACTGACTAGGAGAGCATAATTGTCATTCTGAGTGTAATGTGCATTGTCCCAAAGTATTACATTGTCTTCTGCATACTTGTGATATGATTTATTATGAAATTCTTAGTTCTAGTCTCCTTTAAAACTCTGGAGGAGTCTCTGCATTTATGTTTTGCTTCACTCATGGAGGCTAGCGAGATACCACCTTAATATGCTCAAGCTATGTGCAATATGATCTTGTCTTGATTTTCGGTAATATATTGTTTACTCTTAATTATTTGTGACTGGTCACTCGAAAGAAGGATTGCTCCTTGCATTGTTCTCATAAGTACTATTTTAATACTTGCTGAACTCTTTTCGTAGTACATGCTTATATACATCTAATGAAGCAAAAGAGTTTGTCAAAGTTTTCTTTGTCGCGTCCAGTTCGTTGAACTGAATTGCTTGAGGACAAGCAATATGCTAAGCTTGGGGGAGTTGATACGTCTCAAACGTATCTACTTTTCCAAACACTTTTGATATTGTTTTGACCTCATTCTTGCATGATTTGGACTAAACTAACCCGGACTGACGCTGTTTTCAGCAGAGCTGCCTGTATGGTTTATTTGTGTGCAGGAAAACGGATTTTTAAGCATCTCAGAAAAATCCACGAAAAATCACGAAAAATCCACGCACCCGAAGAAACAAAATGCCAGAAGTGGGGCCAGAGGGGGGCCAGGGGGTGCCCAGGCGCCCTGTGGGCGCCCCCCTGGGTCGCGCCGGGGGGCGCCTGGGTGGGCCCCACACCCCCTGGTGCCCTACTTTAGCCCGTATTTTTCCTCCCGACGCAGAAATCCCAGATCGGAAGTCCTTTCGCTGTTTTTCGTCGCGGAGCCGCCGCCACCCTCTGTTCTTCTTCGGGAGGGCTAATCTGGAGGCTAATTTAGCCTCCGGAGAGGGGAGATCGTCGCCATCATCATCATCATCACCACTCCATCATCCTTCCATGACTTTCCCCTTCATGTGTGAGTAATTCCCTTGCTGTAGGCGAAGGGGATGGTAGGGATTGGATGAGTTAGATCATGTAATAGTTCGTCAGATTGTTGGGGGCATGTTGCCTATCATCTAGTATGGTGTTTATCATCTTTGCTACAACTTGTTATTCTTAATGCTTGACACTTAGGGCCCGAGTGCCATGATTTCAGATCTGAACCATATGTGTTTGCATGAATATATTTGTGTTCTTGATCCTATCTATGAGTTGTATGCACCTGTTACGGTTCGGAACCGGCGATCCCAAAAGTGACAGCTTGGGACACCAAAGGGGATGGTCCGTAATTTGAGGATTACATGTATCCATTGAGTTCATTGCTTTGTTCCGGTGCTCTTTGACAGGAGCACCTTAATATCCATTAGTTCCTTTTGGCCCCGTTCGTAGCGGGATGGTAGGACAAAAGATGTTGTGCAAGTTCTTATTGCAAGCACGTACAACTACATACGGGATACATGCCTAATGTTTGATATTTGCCTAGATGATCATTACTTTTCCGTGTGCCGTGTCCCGAGTTAGAAACTATCTCATCCATGCAACACCCAACCATCCATCTCCCTAGCCTACAGTATTTTAAACCTTGTTTGTCACTAGTTGCTACTTTTGCCATTTACTACTGCTATTTACTTTTGCTGTTTACTTTTACTATTACTATCATCACTATCATATCACTGTTACCACTTATCTTTTGTTGCAAGTTAGTATATTTCAGGTGCGGTTGAATTGACAACTCAACTGTTAAAGCTTATAACACTACAAGAAATATGTCAACTTGTGACCACCACTATTGGTCACTGAATGGTCACAAATTTCCATTTGTGACCTTTTTGTGACCAAAAACATAAGGTCAAAAGCTGGCCGTCATAAACTGACTATAGCGACCTTCTCTGTGAGAAGGTCATAGACGTTTGTGACCAAAATATGCCTACTGTCGTGTTTTGGTCACTAGCAACCTCCCCAGGCCACGTAGGCATCCAGCGTGGCAAGCTGATGTGGCACAAGATTCAGCCCGGTCCAATTCGTTGTTTTACATGGGCCGAGCCCAATAATTCAGCATATTTGTGTTTTTTTCTCATATTAATTTTGGTCAAGTAGATGGGCCAAGCCCAACGGTTCAGCCTCGATATTTTTGGGCCTAGGCCTTTTTATTTTCTCGGCCTTCACCTTTTCACAATTGATTTTTTTCGATTTTGTTCATTTTTCCTAAATTGTTTGATTTGTGGCCTTTTTAGGGTCCAAATAATATTTGTTTCATTTCTGATGTATCAGCAATTAGGGATCATCACCTCGAAAAAAATGATCAATATTTCCAATATTTCAATCACACAATACAAATGACGTCCAAAATGAGTACATTATATATATTACAATCATGCGATAGTTCACATCATCCAGGAATTTAGAACACGGGAAGTGCAAACACCCAGGAACAGCCAGGAACATATATGAAGTAAACAAACACCTAGGAACACCCAGCAACATCTATGAAGTAAACACCCAGGAACATAAAACTAGCTACAAAGATGAAGTGTTCCCTTCTTCGAACTTCTTCAGCCAAGAGCTCCTGTAGAAGAGAGGAAATTATCGTTATGATGGCTGGCAATGAAAGCAATATCTTCCAAAAAAGAACAACTAGGAAAAGAATAATGAACAGAATAACAAACAGATACACAAGGAGCTTGGAGTTGATCCTTAAGCATGTGGGCATGGATAACAGTAGCAACACTAATGTATGGAGCAAATTGAATACCAAACATTAGTATACTGCTGTTGTGGCATTAGTATAACTAGATGACCCGTTGCGCCGATGGCGCAAAGGCCGAGTGCGTACCAAGTATTGGAAGAGTGTGCATTAAAATATGTAGACACAAAATGAAATGTATGTAAATAAGTACGGTTTGATGATAGATAGATGGTGGCTGATACATGTTTTATAATAAGCTTACAAACAATCATTTACAAAAGTAGATAGGCAGAGGGCGAAGGCCTATATTTCTTTCAACACTATTTCAAAAGCATACCACACATCAGCCTAAGCAGCAAATGACCGACAATTAAAGACTCTTGATGGTCTTAGGTGATTACATAAGATTCAAAATGATGATAAACATAGAAGTCTTGGTAGGCATCTATATTGAGTAGACGATCAGGCGCATTGGAAGTGCATCTGAAGGCGAAAACATATGCTTGACCTTTCTTCATGCTAGATGACCTATTGCTCCCATGACGCAAAAAGCGAGAGCAAGCCAAGCATTCAAACCATGCTTATGTGATTGACTTAATAGATAGTTTTATTCCATTGTTACATGATACCATGATAGACTAAAAGTAATGATATCACTTGATAATGGCATACATCGGTTTTATAAAGCAAGCTATAGTAGCAAAGATGCATATATGAGTGACCAGGGCAGAAAGGTGGAGTAAGCAGTAGACGACTCTAGCCAGTTCATGAACAAAAGGAAACCTGAATATCCAAGATGGACAATAAGCATGTGTCAAGCCTACAAATCACATGACCACCAATTGAATAACCATGAAACATATGGAAAAATACAACAGATCATAGTAACAAGATATTCACCAAAAGATCAATATAGTACATGAATCCATATTCATTTTGCTTAGGCCACCTAGTCTAAATTCAGGAGTACGTGTAGGAAGTAGGAACCCATGGCAATCAGAAATGTAACGTGGGTTTAGAGAAGGAACTAAATGTGACAACCATGTCCATTATGCAGTGTCTATAATACTAAACAATACATTAATGACAATGGCTTTCTCGCAACTATGCGTTGGCGCTGCTACAACCTAGGTACATGCAGATATACTAAAAGCCAACTGATTGTAGTATAAACTGGAAAGGAATCCAAGCTAGGAAGATGCACCATGAGAATTCCAGGCAAACACTGCAAAAAGTATGCATTCAGTAAACAACAAAGGTCCCTGTAATAAAAGTTAAGGAAAAAAGGTTAGCATACACAGATAAATCTAAACAGTGATAGAATAAATCATAGCATCTGAATACAAGAAGAAACTTAGAGAGAGACCTTCTCCATGTGTGAAATTAACTCTCTAACATGTATACTAAGACTATTGGTTTGACCAGAATAGCAACAAAGAACGGAAAGAAAAACACATAAGTGAGAAGTGCATATCACGCCATGATGCATTTCAAGAGGTAGAGAGGAAGTGCAAAGATCAACAGAGTATCCAAAGCCTCAACAATATAAGTGGTATTATTTTGCCTCAACAATAAACAAATACAACACTATGCATCAGTACTAATCTTTAAAGAAAAAGAGCAAACTGAGCTTGCAGAAAGTGTGGGTTCCAAGGACTAACCTCACCGTGGGGAAGTAAATCTGGGGATTCCAAAATCATTTGGCAATTTTGTCCCATAACCTAGAAGCAAAGATGTAAGAATTCTTAGTGGGCACTGACCTTGAATCTCGCACAATCTCTATAGGCCACCACCAGATCAGAAAGGGAGAACACCTATTGGTATAAAAGTCATATGCCCAAATCTCAAATGGTTGCATGCATCGTCAGCAAACTCTAAAAGGTGCATACTGCAGTCAAGCTTAGTAAGTGAAACCACAGACCACACCATGAAAAGCTGCAATAAGTTGCAATTTTGTAGGAACGAGAAGCATACATGATTAAAAAATAGTTGGTATATGTTCAGCAACCAGAGACAGTAGCAGTAGCAGTTCATAGACATATATAACACTTAATTAGGAGAAAATAATTTATACCTCCCCAATTTCTTCAAGGCCAAAATTTGCATCTACTGACAAGATACCACTACTTCGTTCCCTCTCCTACTTCCTTCAAAGGATGCACATACCCGAAGCGGCCGGTCTTCCAGGCCTGGGAGGCCTTCTTGCTGCCGCCAATGCGGGAGATGCTGGCGAAGTCGTCGTCGGTGAAGGCGGCGTCGTTGTGGGCGAGCAGGGCGGGGCCCTGCCACTGCGCGAGGGCCGGGGCGAGCAGCGAGCGGGCCCCGTGGGCACGGCGGTCGAGGCAGAGGCGGACCCGCGAGGCCCCGGCGTCGTCGGCGTTCTGGATGAGCTCCCGCAGCGCGGTGGTGCCCTCCGGGTAGTTGGCCAGCACCTCGCGGATGCAGCGCGTCAGGTCCACCCGCAGCCCGAAGTCCTCCAGCAGCATCGCCTCGCCCGGATCCATGGCCGGCCCGGCGATCGGGTCGGGTGGGAGGGGGCGGGCTAGCGGGGCATTGGCGCGCTAGGGTTTGGGGGGATAGAGGCGGGGGGATTTGGTCACTGCAGATTTGGGCTGCGG
>LR738711.1:248569896-248585431 GCA_902687465.1 Secale cereale
AGATTCATGGGACAAGTGCAAAGATGCTTTTATTGGAAAATACTATCCACCTGCTAAAATTATCCAACTTAGAAGTAACATCATGAATTTTAAACAATTGGATAATGAACATGTTGCCCAAGCTTGGGAACGTATGAAGTCTCTTATCAAGAACTGCCCTACTCACGGTTTGACTACTTGGATGGTTATCCAAACTTTTTATGCAGGCTTGAACTTTACCTCGCGGAACTTGTTAGATTCGGCCGCGGGAGGAACTTTTATGTCAACTACACTTGGTGCTGCCACAAAGCTTCTCGATGAGATGATGACCAACTATTCCCAATGGCACACCGAACGTGCTCCAACAGGTAGGAAGGTAAACTCTGTCGAGGAGATTTCCTCCCTCAATGAAAAAGTTGACTTGATCATGTCTCTACTTTCGAAGCAATCTACTGTTGATCCTCGTGATGTTCCTTTGAATTCTTTGATTGCTCAAAAACAAGTAGATGTTAACTTTATCTCTAGAAACAATTTCGACAACAATGCTTATAGGAGTAACTTTGGTAACAATTCTAGACCGTTCCCCTCTAACTCTTATGGGAACAACAGTGCTTATCCTAGTACCAAGAACTCCAACACTGAACTAGAGAGCATGCTTAGAGATTTCATCACTACCCAAAAAGCCTTTAATAAGAATGTAGAAGAGAGACTACATAAACTAGATGATCTTTCTTTTAAGGTAGACCACTTAGCCAATGAGTTAAAATTGCTAAAAATTGAAACTTCTTCTCTTAAGGAGAAGGAAGTCATCCCTATTAATGCTACTCAAGTGCAAATCAATGAAAATATTAGAATGATGGCTAAGCTTAAAGAGAGATGGGCTAGAGAAAGGGAGGAAGAGGAAAGAATTAAGAGCCTTCCTACCCACCACACTGTTGCTACTATCCAAGTTATTGAGAATGTTCACACCCTTAGCACCCAATGTACTCCTGGTCCCAATGGACCTATTAATGGTGATGCTATGTGAACTACCAAACAGGTGAGCCTTAAGGACACCTCTACCACTTTACTTGATGCTCGTGACCTTGATTTTGATAATTGCACTCTGACCGAAGTTATTGATTTCCTTCACAAAATGTCTAGAGATCCCCGCACTAGCACGCTTAACCTTGCCTTCACAGAGCATATCACTAATGCTCTCATCAAAGCTAGGGAGGAGAAACTTAGAGTAGAAGCCTCCATACCTAGAAAGCTAGAGGATGGTTTGGATCCTATGATAAAGATTTATTTGAATGACTTCTCTTGTTATGCATTATGTGATGTTGGTGCTAGTACCTCTGTTATGCCCAAAAGGATATATGATATGCTTAAATTGAAACCTTATGATTCTTGTTCTTTTGGTGTTCGTCTCGTTGATTCTTCCATAAAGAAACCTTTGGGGAGGATCGACGATGTTCTTATTGTTGTCAATGATAATTATGTGCCCGTTGATTTCACTATTATGGATATTGAATGTGATCCTTCATGTCCAATTATTTTGGGACGTCCCTTTTTGCGCACCGTTGGTGCTGTCATTGACATGAAAGAGGGTAATATAAAATTTCAGTTTCCTCTCAACAAAGGGATGGAACACTTCCCTCGTAAGAAGGTCAAGTTACCTTTTGAGTCCGTTGTATGGGCTAGTTATTCTTTTACTCTTGATAAAACTTGATCTATGCATTATGCCTAGCTTAAAGGCATAAAAGAAAGCGCTTTTGGGAGGCAGCCCACATGAATAAAATTTTTGCTTTTGTTGTGTCTTGATGTTATTTACTGCTGTAGCATCATCATTGTATCTTTGCTTTTCATATTTGTGCCAAGTATAGCCTCTGATTGCTAGAAAGTTCAAAAGTTGTGAGGTGCTGTCCAGGAAACAGATTCTGTCCTTGGATAGAAAAATTCGTATAAAATCATCAGATCATCTTTTTGGTGTGAATTTTTTCTACAGCGTTCTCTATATAATTGTCTTTCGTGCGTCAGTTCTGAGTTTTTTGATTTGAGTTGCAGAAGCATCCCGAACAGGTCAATTACTGCCTGCTGTTCTGTTTTTTATAGATTCTGTCATGTTTTGCCTTACCTTCACTTTGCAAATTAAGAACTTGCTTTTTCTTTGCAAAAACCTTTTGGAAATCTTGAGAAACAGTAGAACTTCAAGAATATCCTTATTTCCAGCAAGGTATAATTATTTTATTAAGGGTACTAACCTCGCTAATCAGATTATGAATGAGTTATGTATGAAGGGGGTTTTCAAGTGTGCGAGGGAAGATGATAAAAAGATTCAGGAGTGTCAAGCGCTCAAGCTTGGGGATGCCCCCGTGCACCCCCAAGAAATATTCAAGGAGACTCAAGCGTCTAATCTTGGGGATGCCCCCTGTGCATCCCCTTCTCCATCAACATTATCAGTTCGTCTTTCGTTCCGCTATATTTTTATCACTTCATGTGTTGTGTGCTATGCTTGGAGCATCTTGCTTTTAGTTTTCTTTTTAGTTTTTCATAACGAGTCGGAACCCAGCATTCCTTTATGTGGGAGAGAAACACGCTCCACCTCTACCTAGAACATTACATAGAATTTTCATGTCTATCTATGATGTGTGTGTTCTTTGTCTTTTTAATAGCTACTATCGTTCTTTGCTCTTAGTATTCATGCTTATCTTTTCAAAGAGCTTTTATTTAGTTGGTTGCTTGAACTCTCTTTAATTACCATGCTCACCTTATTAAGAGAGTTTGCTTCCGTTGCATGGGTAATATGTCTATGATAAATATGCTACTTTCATGATGGTGCTTAGTAGTTCAGGTTTTCTTATGGTTAATCTCAGATAGCTGGGGGGTTCCCAATGTGTCATTGGAGTACCGACTTGGTTTGTTTGCCTATGATGTGGTATGGTTTAGTAATATCTTCCATCGAGAATTTATTTTGATTGACTTGGCGTATGCTCACGCATATTCAAGACTGTAAAGAAAGTCTGTCAAGCCTTGATGATCTTTTGTTTCTAAGTAGCGATATAACTACCATGCCTGATTCAATATTGCTTTGTCGCTCTGCATGATTATGACCGTCATTGCTCTCTTAGTTGGTCGCTCCTAGTCTTTTGCTAACCTCCACCTGCACTAAGCAAATTAACCATGCAATACATAGCTCATGGGAAAGTAGCCTAAAAACTATTGGGGTAAAGAATATGTTGCTTATGTATCTTATTTCTTATGAGTTGCTTGCTGAGCGGTAACCATGTTTCTGGGGACGCCATCAACTGTCACACTTTCGTTGAATATCATGTGAGTTGCTATGCATGTTCGTCTTGTCTGAAGTAAGGGTGATTTACCGTGGGTTGAATTAATATGCATATTGTTAGAGAAGAACATTGGGCCGCCAACCAAAGCCATGCATCATGGTGGAAGTTTTAGCTTGGACCTTAATCCTCAATCTCTCATGAGAATATGCTTATGCATTAAAGAGGACTCCATCATCTATTTTCTATGTTGTCCCGGTATGGATGTCCTCAAGTTGAGATTTATCAAAAACGAGAAATTGAATGCGATCTATCTCCTTGGACCTTTGTACAGGTGGCATAGAGGTACCCCTTTGTGACACTAGGTAAAAACATATGCAATGCAATGATAACCCATGGGGATCCGAGCTAATTAGGACAAGGAGCGAGCACTATTGGTATTCGATGCATGAGGCTTGCAACTTATAAGATGTTTTATACATGACACATATGAAGTACTACTACCGTTGACACAATTGCTTTCATGTTTCATAATAAAAAGCTCTAGCACTTCAAGCATCAACTACTGAGAGCATGATTGTCATTCTGAGTGTAATGTGCATTGTCCCAAAGTAGCATTGTCTTTTGCATGATTGTGATATCGTTTATTCTGAAATGATTGTATCTAGTCATCACTTAAACCTTGAAGGTGCCCTTGCATTTATGTTTTGCATCACTAAAAGGGGCAAGCTAGATATCACTTGATCATATTTGCACATCATGTTCATTGCAAATCTTTTTGATGTTCCAGTTTCATATTGTAAAACTTTCAGTCATTTGTGATTTTCTCTTGAGACAACTTAGTTACTTTAGAATCATTATCTCAGTAAGCTTTTGTCATATGACTATGAGAAAGTCTTATATGGTTAATAGCATGTCACCACAGAAATTATTCTTGTTATCATTTACCTACACGAGGACGAGCAGGAATTAAGCTTGGGGATGTTGATACGTCCAAAACGTATCTATAATTTCTGCTTGCTCCATGCCACTTTTGGGTGATATTGCTATGATATTCATACACTTCCATACACTTTTGATCATATTTGGACTAAATTACTAATCCAGTGCACCCCAGTGCCAGTTTCTGTTTTCGGCTGTTTTTGTATTTCAGGTTTTCACGTTTCGAGAACTGCCCAGAAAAATAGAGAAAAAATATATAAAAAATCAACGTTCCGGGAACGACACTGCTTCCGAAGGGGAGCCTGGGGGGCCACAGGGGCTCCAGGCGCCCTGTGGGCCCCCCCCCCTGGGCCGCGCTGGGGGTCGCCTCGGCCCCCCGAGAGCCCCCCGTGCCCTAATTTGGCAGATATTTAAAGGGTCCCCCGTAACCCTTGAAACAGGACTTCTTTTCGCAATCCCATCTCTGTTCCGCCGCCGCCGCCGCTTCCAAGATCAGGAGCACCAGGAGAACTCTTCCCGGCACCCTGCCGGAGGGGAGGATCACCACCGGGAGCTTCTCCACCACCATGGACGCCTCCCGGATGACTCGTGAGTAGTCTCCCTTGGACCATGAGTCCATGACCAGTAGCTATGTGATGTTCTCCTCCCGTTCTTGTGCTTCACTAATTAGTCCTCGTGAGCTGCCCTACATGATCGAGGCACCTATGTAATCCTTATGCTGTTGCTATGTTGAGTTTGCTGGGATCCGATGGATTATGAGATTATGTTCATATTGATCTTGAGTAATATATTTGATTCACCTCTTTTATATTTTAGTTCATAAGTAATTCTTGCATGTTCTCCATTGTTATTTATTGCTTTGGCCAAGTAGTAGGTAGTGACTCCAAGAGGGAACGTTATGCTCGATTGTGGGTTCATGCCCCTCGATGACTAGCTTGAGTGACAGAAACATGAGTCTAGGGGATGTGCTGTTGCCACAAGGGGGAAAACAACGGTGCTTGTGCCCGCGGGTGCAAGGATTGTTTACTTTACGCAAAGTTCTTTTAATGCAGTTGTCTGTTGCATTGAGTTTACACTATGGGTGGGACTCGCAACTTAATACCAGCGAGATGTTCTGGATAGATATCTCAAGGTGGATGATTAGTAGTAGATATTGATGGATTTCGGTCTACTTACTTTGGTGTACCGCCCATGCTTTGAACCTCAACCTTTCTTGTAATGTAGTCAGCATTGGTTTGCGTTCGTGGTCCTGTCAATTGCCCAGCTGTAATTTGTTACCTCACATAGTTGTTTTATCGTCTTTTGGGAGAGAGACATCACTAGTGAACATCATGTGACTCCGGTCCATATTACCATCATTGATCACATACACTATTTTACTTTTCGCTATTTTATTTACTATTGCAAAACACTATTTATCACTACTATCATATTGCTTTTAACCCTTTGTGAACTACAAGGCCGGAGAGATTGACAACCTCTCTGTACTTGTTGGGAGCAAAGTTATTTGTATCTGTGTGCAGGTCCACGTTGATTGCTAATTGCGCCGTTAGCGGTTGACACCTACCTGTTGAACCTAGGAGTCTCTGGGGATTCGATCCTTGGCATCTTTGCTAGGGGAAAACACTTCTACTTACTGCATCTTACACCTTCCACTTGGGGTAATCCAACGAGGGGTTCGAGGCCCATCACATATCGACTATGAAACCGACTATGGGAATGTATACATCCCCGACCCATTTTTTTTGTTCGGAAGCATGATCTTCTGTGCCGACTCGACATGCCATCTGGCCTCCGTCGAGAACTACTCCTCGGATCAGATCGTAACTTCTGGAGGCTTGGAATACATTGGGGATTCCCACAGTGATCTCGTCCTATCAGGATGGACTCCGGACGGATTGAAGGACAAACATACATCGGGGGATCGACTCCGGCGCCGACCTCCTTCAAGGACATCGGGTCAGGATTCCAGGCACCCCCGAAGGAGCCACACACGTTGATTCTGGGAGATCTCGTCCCGGCATCTAGCTTTGACGCTAGTCCAGCCCCCACCTCAAGCATCACATCAAATCTGGAACCGGCTCTTGTGCCAGCTCCGGAATTGGCTTTGGATCATTACCAAGCTGACAACGTGTCAGGATATATGCCGGCGGTACTTTGGGTTAACCCTGCGTACAACCAGGCCATGGACCCCGAGGAACCATCTCAGCAACACGAGATGCTCGACCGTATCCAGAGCTTACCAATCTCGGATGGTCCATCCTTGGTTTACGATAAGATCAGACATAAAGTTGACTATCAGGAAATTCACGTCCCACCCACCACCCACCTAGTCATCAAGGTCAGTGATTTAACCGACATGCCAGACTATGACGAGGCCACCAACATGGATGAAGATGTCGACGGCCCCAGAGAAAACACTTCACCGTTTGTCAGCACCGACAAGTGGTTCGCAACATCTACTTATGATGTATATATGGTTGACACTCCTAGAAACACGTCTAGACATTAGTGCACGTGTGGGCGGGGCACCAATGCAGACCCCGAAGGGAAACGCCACCGCCGATAACAACGGTGCAGCAGCCGATGAGGCAGACCATCCAGGAGAGGACCTTCAAGCCTTCCCAGAGCGACACGCCAGCCTCGAAGGAATCCCCGAGGACCTGGACGTCGATGACCTCTTTGAAGGGGTCGGTGACAATTACATGCCTGAATCCGAGGAAGATGAAATCCTTGGTACCGAGGACTATATTGTCCTCGAGGACTCATTTGAGCAAGAACGCACCCGAAGCATGAAACAAAAGCAATAGCAGCTACACGCCAATACGAATGCGATGAATGAAAAGTGGGTCGAAGTACTCTAGGCCGAGAAATACCTTGAAGAACGGCGCCGTAGCGCTGCTACTTGTGAACTGTGTTGGGATTTCCCAAAAGAGGAGAGGATGATGCAGTACAGTAGAGATAAGTATTTCCCTCAATTAAGAACCAAGGTTATCAACCCGGTAGAAGAACCATGCAACACCTCGTTAGCAGTACCTACACACAAACAACAAATCCTCACAACCCAACGCGAACAAGGGGTTGCCAATCCCTCGACGGTTACGTGCAAGATTATATTGTGTAGTGTTTCATAGATAAATAGATAGATAGATGCAAAAATAAAAAATAAAATAAAGAAATAAAAAGTGCAGCAAGGTATTTTTGGTTTTTGATATATGATAAAAGTAGACCCGGGGCCATAGTTTTCACTAGAGGCTTCTCTCTTAAAAAATACGGTGGGTAAACAAATTACTATTGGGCAATTGACAGAAAATAAAATAATCATGACAATATCCAAGGCAATGATCATATATACGCATCGTGTCCGAGACAAGTAGATCCACTCCTGCCTACATCTACTACTATTACTCCACCCATCCACCGCCATCCAGCTTGCATCTAGAGTATTAAGTTCATAAAGAATGGAGTAACGCCTTAAGCAAGATGACATGTTGTAGACAAAGTAAAATCACGCATGAATAAACCCCATCTTTTTTATCAGTAATCACAACGATACAATACGTGTCATGTCCCTTTGTGTCACTGGGATTGAGCACTGCAAGATTGAACCCATCACAAAGCACCACTCCCATTACAAGAAAAATCAATCTAGTTGGCCAAACCAAATCAACAGATCAGAGAGAAATATAAAGCTATAGTAATAATGCATAAAAGAGTTCAGAGAAAACTCAAATAATATTCATGGATAATCTAATCATAAACTCACAATTCATCGGAGCCCAAAAACACACCATAAAAAGTCATTACATCGAATAAATCTCCAAGAACATCATGGAGAACATTGTATTGAAGATCAAAGAGAGAGAAGAAGCCATCTATCTACTAACTATGGACCCATAGGTCTGTCCTAAACTACTCACACATCATTGGAAGGGCAAAAAGGTTGATGTAAAGTCCCTCCATGATTGATCCCCCCTCCGGCAGAGTGCCGTAAAAGGCCTCTGGATGGGATTTCTCGAGAACCAGAACTTGCAACGGTAGAAAAAGTATTTTGTCTGGCTCTCTGTTGGTTTCATGATTTTAGAGAATTTATAGAGGCGGAGTTAGGTCAAACAAAGCCTTGTGGGCCCCACGAGCCACCAGGGCATGCCTACCCCCTGGGCGCACCCTGGTGCCTTGTGGGCCCATGTTCCATCATCTTGCCCTCTCCCGAAGCTTCAAGTGTCCCTTTTGTCCAGAAAAAATCTCAAATAAGTTTCGTGGCATTTGGACATCATTTGATATTGATACTCTACAAAAACCAAAAACAAGAAGAAGAAAACAATTAGCACTGGGCACTAAGTTAATAGGTTAGTCCCAAAAAATGATAAAGAAGTGCTTGTAAATTGACACGTCTCTAACGTATCTATAATTTTTTTATTGTTACATGCTATTATATTATCAATCTTGGATGTTTTATATGCATTATTATGCTATTTTACATCATTTCTTGGGACTAGCCTATTAACCTAGTGCACAGTGCCACTTGCTGTTTTTTCCTAGTTTTTGTCTTCAGAGAAAATCAACACCAAATAGAGTCCAAATGAAACGAAACTTTTGGATGATTTTTCTTGGACCACAATATACCCTGGAAGCTCTGGGAGGAGGCCAGAGGAGCCACCAGGTGGAGACAAACTCAGGGGGCGCGCCCCCAAGCTTGTGGGCCCCCCGTGGCTCCCCTAACCCTAATTCTTTGTCTATAAATTCCCAAATATTTCCTGAAGACCAGAGAGCAACCCAAAAATACTTTTCCGTCGCCGCAAGTTTCTGTCTTCGTGAGATCCCATCTAGGGACCTACTACTTGTGAACCATGTCAGTAAATTCTCGGAAGAGGAGGGGATGATGCAACACAACGACGGTAACTATTTCCCTCAGTTATGAAACCAAGGTTATCAATCTAGTAGGAGAACCAAGCAAGCTATGTAAGCAGCACCTGCACACAAACAACAAATCCTAAGAACCCGACGTGTAGAGGGGTTGTTAATCCCTCTTGGGTAAGGTAGTATGATAAAATGATAGATTAATAGATGCGAATAGAATAAAAGCAAATAAACGCAACAAGGTATTTTTGGGTTTTTGATAATAAAAATCTGAAATAAAAAAGCAAATAAATGGGAAACACGAATAGACATATAGATCTACAAGTATATGATGAGAAATAGACACGAGGGTCGTAGGTTTCACTAGTGGATTCTCTCGAGAAAATAGCAAACAATGGGTAAGCAAATTACTATTGGTCAATTGATAGAATAGCGAATAATTATGATGATATCCAAGACAGTGATCATGTATATAGGCATTATGTCCAAGATTAGTAGACTCACTCCTGCTTGCATCTACTACTATTACTCCACACATCAACCGCTATCAAGCATGCATCTAGTTTATTAAGTTCATGAAAGAACAGAGTAACGCCTTAAGAACGATGACATGATGTAGACATCATATATTCATGTAGGAATGTACCCCATCATTTTATCCTTATTAGCAATGATACATATGTGTCATGTCTCCTTCTGTCACTGAGATTGAGCACCGCAAGATTGAACCCATTACAAAGCACCTCTTCCCATTGCAAGATAAATCAATCAAGTTGGACAAACAAAACCGAAATATCAAAGAAGAAATATGAGGCTATAATTGAAGGAAATATGCCCTAGAGGCAATAAAAAAGATGTTATTTGTATTTCCTTATATCATGATAAATGTCTTTTATTCATGCTAGAATTGTATTAACCGGAAACTTAGTACATATGTGAATACAAAGACAAAACAGTATGTCCCTAGTATGCCTCTACTAGACTAGCTCATTGATCAAAGATGGTTTTGTTTCCTAGCCATAGACATGAGTTGTCATTTGATCAACGGGATCACATCATTAGGAGAATGATGTGATGGACAAGACCCATCCGTTAGCATAGCACTATGATCGTTTAGTTTAACTGCTATTGCTTTCTTCATGACTTATACATGTTCCTATGACTATGAGATTATGCAACTCCCGAATACCGTAGGAACACCTTGTGTGCTATCAAACGTCACAACGTAACTGGGTGATCATAAAGATGCTCTACATGTGTCTCCGAAAGTATTTGTGGTGTTGGCATAGATCAAGATTAGGATTTGTCACTCCGAGTGTCGGAGAGGTATCTCTGGGCCCTCTCGGTAACACACATCACAATAAGCCTTGCAAGCAAAAGACTAATGAGTTAGTCACGAGATGATGTGTTACGGAACGAGTAAAGAGACTTGCCGGTAACGAGATTGAACTAGGTATAGAGATACCGACGATCGAATCTCGGGCAAGTAACATACCGTTTGACAAAAGGAACAACGTATATTGTTATGCGGTTCTGACCGATAAAAGATCTTCGTAGAATATGTAGGAGCCAATATGAACATCTAGGTTCCGCTATTGGTTATTGACCGGAGATGAGTCTCGGTCATGTCTACATAGTTCTCGAACCCGTAGGGTCCGCACGCTTAACGTTTGATGACGATCGGTATTATGAGTTTATGAGTATTGATGTACCGAAGGTAGTTCGGAGTCCCGGATGAGATCACGGACATGACGAGGAGTCTCGGAATGTCCGAGACATAAAGATTGATATATTGGACGACTATATTCGGACACCGGAAGTGTTCCGGAAAAGTTTCGGATTTATCGGGAATGCCGGAGGGGGTTACCGGAACCCCCTACGAGAGGGGATGGTCCATAGTGGGCCTAAAGGGAAAGAGAGAGGCAACCCATAGGGCTGGCCGGCGCCCCCACCTAGGGTTCCTAGTTGGACTAGGATTGGGGGGTGGGGGCGCCACCTCTCCTATTCCTTTCCCTCTTCCTTCTTTTGGTGAATCCTACTAGGAATAGGATTGCAATCCTATTCCTAGTAGGAGTCCACTCCCTAGACGCACCAGGAAGGGCCGGCCGGCCTCCCTCCCTTGCTCCTTTATATACGGGGGCAGGGGGGCACCCAAAGACACACAAGTTGAATTGTTTTAGCCGTGTGCGGTGCCCCCCTCCACAGAATCACACCTCGGTCATACCGTCGCGGAGCTTAGGCGAAGCCCTGCGCCGGTGAACACATCATATCCGTCACCACGCCGTCGTGCTGACGAAACTCTCCCGTGAAGCTCAACTGGATCAAGAGCTCGTGGGACGTCATCAAGCTGAACGTGTGCTGAACGCGGAGGTGCGGTACGTTCGGTGCTTGATCGGTTGGATCGTGAAGAAGTTCGACAACATCAACCGCGTCACTTGACGCTTCCGCTCCCGGTCTACGAGGGTACGTAGACACACTCTTCCCTCTCGTTGCTATGCATCTGGTAGATAGATCTTGCGTGATCGTAGGAAAATTTTAAAATACTACGTTCCCCAACAGTGGCATCAAAGCCAGGTCTATGCGTAGATGATATGCACGAGTAGAACACAATGAGTTGTGGGCGATACTAGTCATACTGCTTACCAGCATGTCATACTTTGCTTCGGCGGTATTGTGAGATGAAGCGGCCCGGACCGACATTACGCGTACGCTTACGCGAGACTGGTTTCACCGTTACGAGCACTCGTTGCTTAAAGGTGACTGGCGGGTGTCTGTCTCTCTCACTTTAGCTGAATCAAGTGTGGCTACGCCCGGTCCTTGTGAAGGTTAAAACAGCACATACTTGACGAAACATCGTTGTGGTTTTGTATGCGTAGGTAAGAACGGTTCTTGCTAAAGCGCGTAGCAGCCACGTAAAAACTTGCAACAACAAAGTAGAGGACGTCTAACTTGTTTTTGCAGAGCATGTTGTGATGTGATATGGTCAAGACATGATGAGTTATAAGGTTTTGTATGAGATGATCATGTTTTGTAAATTTATCGGCAACTGGCAGGAGCCATATGGTTGTCGCTTTATTGTATGAAATGCAATCGCCTTGTAATTGCTTTACTTTATCACTAAGCGGTAGCGATAGTTGAGGAAGCAATAGTTGGCGAGACGACAACGATGCTACGATGGAGATCGAAGTGTCGCGCCGGTGACGAAGGTGATCATGACGGTGCTTTGGAGATGGAGATCAAAAAGCACAAGATGATGATGGCCATATCATGTCACATATTTTGATTACATGTGATGTTTATCTTATTATGCTTCTTATTTTGCTTAGATCGACGGTAGCATTATAAGATGACCCCTTACTAAATTTCAAGGTATAAGTGTTCTCCCTGAGTATGCACTGTTGCGAAAGTTCGTCGTGCCGAGACACCACGTGATGATCGGGTGTGATAAGCTCTACGTTCAAACACAACGGGTGTAAGCCAGTTTTGCACACGCAGAATACTCGGGTTAAACTTGACGAGCCTAGCATATACAGATATGGCCTCGGAACACTGGAGACCGAAAGGTCGAGCGTGAATCATATAGTAGATATGATCAACATAAGATGTTCACCATTGAAACTACTCCATCTCACGTGATGATCGGACATGGTTTAGTTGATTTGGATCACGTGATCATTTAGATGACCAGAGGGATGTCTATCTAAGTGGGAGTTCTTTGAATTAATATGATTAAATTGAACTTTAATTTATCATGAACTTAGTCCTGATAGTTTTGCATATCTATATCTTTGTAGATCAATGGCCCGTGCTACCGTTCCTTTGAATTTTAATGCATTCCTAGAGAAAGCTAAGTTGAAAGATGATGGTAGCAATTACACGGACTGGGTCCGTAACCTGAGGATTATCCTCATTGCTGCACAGAAGAATTATGTCCTTGAAGCACCGCTAGGTGACAAGCCCCCTTCCGCTAATGTAGACGCTTTGAACGTCTGGCAGTCGCGGTCTGATGACTACACGATAGTTCAGTGTGCCATGCTTTACGGCTTAGAACCGGGGCTTCAACGACGTTTTGAACGTCATGGACCATATGAGATGTTCCAGGAGTTGAAGTTAATATTTCAAGCAAATGCCCGAATTGAGAAATATGAGATTCCCAATAAGTTCTACAGCTGCAAGATGGAGGAGAATAGTTCTATCAGTGAACACTTGCTCAGAATGTCTGGGTACTACAATCATATGACTCAACTTGGTTGCAAAGTTGACGAGGATAGTGTTATTGATAGAGTTCTTCAATCACTGCCACCAAGCTATAAAGGCTTCGTGATGAACTACAACATGCAAGGGATGCAAAAGACAATTCCCGAGCTCTTCGCTATGCTCAAAGCTGCGGAGGTAGAAATCAAAAAGGAGCATCAAGTGTTGATGGTTAACAAGACCACTAGTTTCAAGAAAAAGGGCAAGGGAAAGAAAGGGAACTTCAAAAAGAATAGCAAGTCAGTTGCTACTTCCACGAAGAAACCCAAATCTGGAGCCAAGCCTGAAACTGAGTGCTTCTACTGCAAGGGGACTGGACACTGGAAGCGGAACTGCCCCAAGTATTTGGCGGATAAGAAGGATGGCAAGATGAACAAAGGTATATGTGATATACATGTTATTGATGTGTACCTTACTAATGCTCGTAGTAGTACCTGGGTATTTGATACCGGTTCGGTTGCTAATATTTGTAACTCGAAACAGGGACTACGGATTAAACGAAGATTAGCTAAGGACGAGGTGACGATGCGCGTGGGAAACGGTTCCAAAGTCGATGTGATCGCCGTCGGCACGCTACCTCTACATCTACCTTCGGGATTAGTTTTAGACCTAAATAATTGTTATTTGGTGCCAGCGTTAAGCATGAACATTATATCTGGATCTTGTTTATTGCGAGACGGTTATTCATTCAAATCAGAGAATAATGGTTGTTCTATTTTTATGGATAATATCTTTTATGGTCATGCACCCTTGAAGAGTGGTCTATTCTTATTGGATCTCGATTGTAGTGATACACATATTCATAATATTGAAACCAAAAGATGCAAGGTTAATAATGATAGTGCAACTTATTTGTGGCACTGCCGTTTAGGTCATATTGGTGTAAAACGCATGAAGAAACTCCATAATGATGGACTTTTGGAATCACTTGATTATGAATCACTTGGTGCTTGCGAACCATGCCTCATGGGCAAGATGACTAAAACTCCGTTCTCCGGAACTATGGAGCGAGCAACAGATTTGTTGGAAATCATACATACTGATGTATGTGGACCAATGAGTGTTGATGCTCGCGGCGGGTATCGTTATTTTCTGACCTTCACTGATGATTTGAGCAGATATGGGTATATCTACTTAATGAAGCACAAGTCTGAAACATTTGAAAAGTTCAAAGAATTTCAGAGTGAAGTAGAGAATCATCGTAACAAGAAAATAAAGTTCCTACAATCTGATCGTGGAGGAGAATATTTGAGTTACGAGTTTGGTCTTCATTTGAAACAATGTGGAATAGTTTTACAACTCACGCCACCTGGAACACCACAGCGTAATGGTGTGTCCGAACGTCGTAACCGTACTTTATTGGATATGGTGCGATCTATGATGTCTCTTACCGATTTACCACTATTGTTTTGGGGTTATGCTTTAGAGACAGCTGCATTCACGTTAAATAGGGCACCATCTAAATCCGTTGATACGACACCTTATGAACTATGGTTTGGCAAGAAACCAAAGTTGTCGTTTCTTAAAGTTTGGGGCTGCGATGCTTATGTGAAAACACTTCAACCTGATAAGCTCGAACCCAAGTCAGAAAAATGTGTCTTCATATGATACCCAAAAGAGACTGTTGGGTACACCTTCTATCACAGATCCGAAGGCAAAATATTCGTTGCTAAAAACGGATCCTTTCTAGAAAAAGAGTTTCTCTCGAAAGAAGTGAGTGGGAGGAAAGTAGAACTTGATGAGGTAATTGTACCTTCTCCCGGATTGGAAAGTAGTACATCACAAGAAATTGTTCCAGTGATTCCTACACCAATTAGTGAGGAAGTTAATGATAATGATCATGAAACTTCGGATCAAGTTTCTACAGAACGTCGTAGATCAACCAGAGTACGTTCCGCACCAGAGTGGTACGGCAACCCAGTTCTGGAAATCATGTTACTAGACCATGATGAACCTACGAACTATGAGGAAGCGATGATGAGCCCAGATTCCGCAAAATGGCTTGAAGCCATGAAATCTGAGATGGGATCCATGTATGAGAACAAAGTGTGGACTTTGGTTGACTTGCCCGATGATCGGCAAGCCATCGAAAACAAATGGATCTTCAAGAGGAAGACCGACGCAGACGGTAATATTACTGTTTACAAAGCTCGACTTGTTGCGAAAGGTTTTCGACAAGTTCAAGGAGTTGACTACGATGAGACTTTCTCACCTGTAGCGATGCTTAAGTCTGT
>LR738711.1:248586090-248635547 GCA_902687465.1 Secale cereale
GATCCATCTATGGACTGGTGCAAGCATCTCGGAGTTGGAATATACGCTTTGATGAGGTGATCAAAGCATATGGTTTTATACAGACTTTTGGAGAAGCCTGTATTTACAAGAAAGTGAGTGGGAGCTCTGTAGCATTTCTAATATTATATGTAGATGACATATTGTTGATTGGAAATGATATAGAATTTCTGGATAGCATAAAAGGATACTTGAATAAAAGTTTTTCGATGAAAGACCTCGGAGAAGCTGCTTACATATTAGGCATCAAAATCTATAGAGATAGATCAAGACGCTTAATTGGACTTTCACAAAGCACATAGCTTGATAAGATTTTGAAGAAGTTCAAAATGGATCAGTCAAAGAAAGGGTTCTTGCCTGTTTTACAAGGTATGAAGTTGAGTAAGACTCAATGCCCGACCACTGCAGAAGATAGAGAGAAAATGAAAGTCATTCCCTATGCCTCAGCCATAGGATCTATCATGTATGCAATGCTGTGTACCAGACCTGATGTGTGCCTTGCTATAAGTCTAGCAGGGAGGTACCAAAGTAATCCAGGAGTGGATCACTGGACAGCGGTCAAAAACATCCTAAAGTATCTGAAAAGAACAAAGGATATGTTTCTCGTATATGGAGGTGACAAAGAGCTCGTCGTAAACGGTTACGTCGATTCTAGCTTTGACACTGATCCAGATGACTCAAAGTCACAAACCGGATATGTATTTTTATTGAACGGTGGAGCTGTCAGTTGGTGCAGCTCCAAGCAGAGCGTCGTGGCGGGATCTACGTGTGAAGCGGAATACATAGCTGCTTCGGAAGCAGCAAATGAAGGAGTCTGGATGAAGGAGTTCATATCCGATCTAGGTGTAATACCTAGTGCATCGGGTCCAATGAAAATCTTTTGTGACAACACTGGAGCCATAGCCTTGGCGAAGGAATCCAGGTTTCACAAGAGAACAAAGCACATCAAAAGACGCTTCAATTCCATCCGCGATCTAGTCAAGGAGGGAGATATAGAGATTTGCAAAATACATACGGATCTGAATGTTGCAGACCCGTTGACTAAGCCTCTTCCACGGGCAAAACATGATCAGCACCAGGACTCCATGGGTGTGAGGATCATCACTTTGTAATCTAGATTATTGACTCTAGTTCAAGTGGGAGACTGAAGGAAATATGCCCTAGAGGCAATAATAAAGATGTTATTTGTATTTCCTTATATCATGATAAATGTCTTTTATTCATGCTAGAATTGTATTAACCGGAAACTTAGTACATGTGTGAATACATAGACAAAACAGTATGTCCCTAGTATGCCTCTACTAGACTAGCTCATTGATCAAAGATGATTATGTTTCCTAGCCATAGACATGAGTTGTCATTTGATCAACGGGATCACATCATTAGGAGAATGATGTGATGGACAAGACCCATCCGTTAGCATAGCACTATGATCATTTAGTTTAACTGCTATTGCTTTCTTCATGACTTATACATGTTCCTATGACTATGAGATTATGCAACTCCCGAATACCGTAGGAACACCTTGTGTGCTATCAAACGTCACAACGTAACTAGGTGATCATAAAGATGCTCTACAGGTGTCTCCGAAAGTATTTGTGGTGTTGGCATAGATCAAGATTAGGATTTGTCACTCCGAGTGTCGGAGAGGTATCTCTGGGCCCTCTCGGTAACACACATCACAATAAGCCTTGCAAGCAAAAGACTAATGAATTAGTCACGAGATGATGTGTTACGGAACGAGTAAAGAGACTTGCCGGTAACGAGATTGAACTAGGTATAGAGATACCGACGATCGAATCTCGGGCAAGTAACATACCGTTTGACAAAAGGAACAACGTATGTTGTTATGCGGTTCTGACCGATAAAAGATCTTTGTAGAATATGTAGGAGCCAATATGAACATCCCGGTTCCGCTATTGGTTATTGACCGGAGATGAGTCTCGGTCATGTCTACATAGTTCTCGAACCCGTAGGGTCCGCACGCTTAACGTTTGATGACGATCGGTATTATGAGTTTATGAGTATTGATGTACCGAAGGTAGTTCGGAGTCCCGGATGAGATCACGTACATGACGAGGAGTCTCGGAATGTCCGAGACATAAAGATTGATATATTGGACGACTATATTCGGACACCGGAAGTGTTCCGGAAAAGTTTCGGATTTATCGGGAATGCCGGAGGGGGTTACCGGAACCCCCTACGAGAGGGGATGGTCCATAGTGGGCCTAAAGGGAAAGAGAGAGGCAGCCCATAGGGCTGGCCGGCGCCCCCACCTAGGGTTCCTAGTTGGACTAGGATTGGGGGGGCGCCACCTCTCCTATTCCTTTCCCTCTTCCTTCTTTTGGTGAATCCTACTAGGAATAGGATTGCAATCCTATTCCTAGTAGGAGTCCACTCCCTAGCCGCACCAGGAAGGGTCGGCCGGCCTCCCTCCCTTGCTCCTTTATATACGGGGGCAGGGGGGCACCCAAAGACACACAAGTTGAATTGTTTTAGCCGTGTGCGGTGCCCCCCTCCACAGAATCACACCTCGGTCATACCGTCGCGGAGCTTAGGCGAAGCCCTGCGCCGGTGAACACATCATATCCGTCACCACGCCGTCGTGCTGACGAAACTCTCCCGTGAAGCTCAACTGGATCAAGAGCTCGTGGGACGTCATCAAGCTGAACGTGTGCTGAACGCGGAGGTGCCGTACGTTCGGTGCTTGATCGGTTGGATCGTGAAGAAGTTCGACAACATCAACCGCGTCACTTGACGCTTCCGCTCCCGGTCTGCGAGGGTACGTAGACACACTCTTCCCTCTCGTTGCTATGCATCTGGTAGATAGATCTTGCGTGATCGTAGGAAAATTTTAAAATACTACGTTCCCCAACAATAATAATCATGTATGGATATAGATGCAAATAGATCTGATCATATAGTCACAATTCACCGGATCTAAACAAACACACCGTAAAAGAGTTACATCAAATAGATCTCCAAAGAGATCATTGTATTGAAGATCAAAAAGAGAGAAGAAGCAATCTAGCTACTGCCTACGGACCAGGTCTATGGTAAATTACTCATGCATTATCGGAGAGGCACCAATGGAGGTGATGAACCCCTCCATGTCATGTTCCTCTCCGGCGGAGTGCTGGAAAAGGGCTCTAGATTGGATCTCATGGTTCTGGAACTTGTGGCGGCTGAAACATTTTTTCTCTGACTCCTCTAGGCTTTCTGGAATATCTAAGTATTTATAGAGCTGAGAGGAGGTGGAGAGGACCCTCGTGGGCTCCACTACCCACCAGGGCGCGCGCTGGTGTCTCATGGGCCCCGTTAGCCCTTTCTCGTGGACTTCTTTGGCCCTCTGGATGTCTTCTGGTCCAGAAAATATCTCCAAAAAGTTTCGTTGCATGTGGACTCCGGTTGATATTGATATTCTACAAAGTAAAAACTAGCTAAAATTAGCAACTTGTCCCGGGCACTATGTCAATAGGTTAGTCCAAAAAAAGATATATAATTGCTAGAAAATGATTTTAAAACATCCAAGAATGATAATATAACATCATGTAACAATAAAAAAATAATATATATGTCGGAGACGTATCAGCATCCCCAAGCTTAATTCTTGCTTGTCCTCGAGTAGGTAAATGATAAAAACAAATTTTTTGATGTGGAATGTTGCCTAACATGTTCATCATATTCTTTTCTTTATAGCATGAACATATGGACTTTTAGAGGATTCAAAGCAATAGTCTATAATTTGACATGAATACTTTAATACTCAAGCAATATCAACAAGAAACTATGTCTTTCCAAATATCAACGCTAAAGAAAGCTATCCCTAGCCCATTATGCTTGATCATTGATCCATTCATGAAACACATCCAAATATTAGCTACATCCAATGCTCAAGCGTGATAATAGTGTTTCGTAGTTGGTGCTTTATAAGAGAACATGGAGACTCAACAAAAATAAAAATTGCATAAAAGTAAATAGATAGGCCCTTCGCAGAGGGAAGTAGGGATTTGTAGAGGTGCTAGAGCTCAAAGCTTAAATTGAGAGATAAAATTATTTTGGGTGGCATGCTTTTCTCGTCAACGAAAACGACTAAGAGTTCCCAATATCTTTCATGCTAAATAAATCATATGCAGTTCCCAAATATAAAAAAAAGTTTATTTCATTTCCACCATTCTTTCACAATCCATGGCTAGCCGTATCCACGGGTGCCTTGATAAGTCTCCATCGTATCTTCTTTTCCAAACTATTTTGCTCTTGTTTTGGAATCTAATTTGCATGATTACAATGGAACTAACCCAGACTGACGTTGTTTTCAGCAGTATTGCCATGGTGTTATTTTTGTGTAGAAATCAAAGTTCTCAGAATGACCTGAAAATCAACGGAGAATATTTTTGGAAAATATAAAAATACTGGCGCAAAGAGTTACCAGAGGGGGGCCACCAAGAGGCCACAAGCCCTGGGGCGCCCCCCTAGGGCGTGCCCCTCGCATGTGGGCCACATGGACCTCCTTCGACCCTAACTCCAAATTTATATATTCCTAGTCGGGGAGAAAAAAAATCAGAGAGAAGGATTCATTGCGTTTTACGATATGGAGCCACCGCCACCTCTGGTTCTTCATCGGAAGGGCTGATCTAGAGTCCGTTCGGGGCTCCGAAGAGTGGAATCCGTCTCCATCGTCATCATCAACCTTCATCCATCACCAATTTTAAGATGCTTACTGTCGTGCGTGAGTAATTCCATCGTAGGCTTGCTAGACGGTGATGGGTTGGATGAGATTTATCATGTAATCAAGTTAGATTTGTTAGGGTTTGATGCCTAGTATCCACTATGTTTTGACATTGATGTTGCTATGACTTTCCTATGCTTAATGCTTTTCACTAGGGCCCGAGTTCCATGCTTTAAGATCTAAACCTATTATGCTTTCACGAATATATATGTGTTCTTGATCCGGTCTTGCAAGTTGTAGACACCTATTACGTGTTATGATCTGCATACCCCAAGGTGATAATAATTGGGATTCTTTCCGGTGATTGCCGTAGGTTGAGGAGTTCATGTATTCACTAAGTGCTAATGCTTTGTCCCGGTTCTCTATTAAAAGGATGCCTCAATATCCCTTACTATCCATTAGGACCCCGCTGCCACGGGAGGGTAGGACAAAAGATGTCATGCAAGTTCTTTTCCATAAGCTCGTGTGACTATATACGGAATACATGCCTACATTATATTGATGAGTTGGAGCTAGTTTGTCGTTGCCCTAGGTTATAGCTTCTACATGATGAATATCATCCGACATATATCATCACCGATCCATTGCCTACGAGTTCGTCTCATATTGATCGTTGCTAAGTTACTTGTGTTACTGCTGCTATTACAATCACCACAAAACTGTTACTATTACTATTGTCACTGCTACTGTTACTATCATATCACTTTGCTACTAAATACTTTGCTGCAGATATTAAGTCTTTCAGGTGTGGTTGAATTAATAACTCAACTGCTAATACTCGTGAATATTCTTTGGCTCCCCTTGTGTCAAATCAATAAATTAGGGTTGAATACTCTACCCTCGAAAACTGTTGCGATCCCCTATACTTTAGGGTTATCAAGACCTTTTTTCTGGCGTCGTTGCCGGGGAGCATAGCTATATTTAGCGAGTCACTTGGGATTTATATCTGCTGATCACTATGAGGAATCTGAAGGATGATAGAACCTAAATCGTTCCCTCTAAGACGAGGGGAGGCAAGGAACTGCAATCTAGATCTACACTTGATTCGCCTTCTATGTTGAGTAAGCTTGCAACATCACCACCTGCTATTAATCATGATATTTCGCAAGTAATTGATGATGCTACTTCTACTATCAATGATACTTATGATCAATGTTGGGGATATCGCTTACCGAGAACTTATCAATTGACCCACGATAAGGGGTAATCGGTCAGTTTACCGGCATATCGGTCGATTTATCACCATCTCAGTTGATTTATCGACCGATTTATCTTATCGGTGTAACTGCATGGATTTAGCCCTTTTCTTTTTCTGATGATTTTATTTGGATTCTTGACTTAAATTGTGTTTCTGTGGCTATGTGGTTCTGAAACTTGGGAAGACCATATCTTCCTAGGTTTTATAGTGGATTGCCATCCTCATCATCATCCCAAGACCCTGTCATTTTTCATCCTTGACCCAATCCAATATTCATTTTCTAGGGAATATTCCTTTTCTATTAATGGAATAATCCTATTTGCCCTAGGTTGTGAAGCAACCTATCTTTCTGTCACTCCTAAAATTTACAATTCTCATAAATTGTTTTGGGTCATATATTGCTCAAATATGGCAAAACTTTTCGTTGCCATATTCAAAAATAATCCTCCAATAATCATTTTCCTATTCTGCCCTAAATGGCACTTTGTGAAGCAAGTGCTATTTATCTTTGCTTGATTGCCTCCAAACGTTTTGGACAATTCTCATAAGGTTATCTTACCAACGATCAATATTCTGCCCTAAATGGCACTTTGTGAAGCAAGCACCCTCAGTCAAATTTCCAAGGTTTTGTCCAGAGAGATGCTTTGTGAAGCAAGTGCTATTTATCTTAGCTTGTGATCAAGCTAGGCCAAAGCCCCGAGTCATTGCATTGTTCTAGCTCTCGCGAATCGGATCAAACACCTTGCTGCTGAAATGGTTTGGCTCCTCCTCCAAATCTCTTCTTTGCCCCTAGACCGATTTCTTTCCTTGTTTTGACTGAGGGTAGCATGCTCCATCGCCTAGACATGATGTGGCCGATCACCTCGCACCGCGTATGTCAGTTCACGCGATCACCACGGGGTGAATCAACCAAACTCGTGCTCTGGCGCATTGTCACCCTGTTCCTGTCGTTTCCCTCCGCGTCTCGACGTCTAACCTTGTCCAGGAGCTCACCCGTGCTCGTCTGCATCATCCCGCGTCGCTGCCCCACCCTGCATCGTTGTGGTGTGCTCGCCATCGCCATGCCCGTGCCACAACCCTCCCCTGCTCCGTTTTGGCATGTCAGCCGAGCTCTCTAGATCACTCCCATGGCCTCCCGTCGGCTATATATAGCATCCTCGAGTCCTTCCGCAGCTCAAAGCTTCCTCCCCCACCTCATTTGGTCACCGGAGTCGCCACACCTCGCCTCACATCACTTTTGTCTGCCATGGCCGCCGTGATTCCTCCTCGGTTCCGGCGAGCCTAGCCCCCTTCTCTCCGTTCTATCACCACCATCATACTCTCCTAGCTCCGATGCACCTCCCCCATTTCTTCCTTTTGCCCCGGAGTCCTCCGTAGCCACGGCCCCAAGTCTGGCCGCCGCAATTGCTCTCGGCCACCTAGTCGTCCCGGCCATTCGGAGCTCCTCCCTCGCTTTTGTCGCCAGCACGAGCCTCCCCTCACCTCCACGAGCCGCCCCAACCCCTCTCCCTCTCCGGGGACGGCCCGCATCGCCAGCAACCCCGCCGCCCATGTCGCTTTTGTCATCTCCTGTCGCGCCGTTTGCCACCTCCTCAGGTCGCCCCGGCGCCCCTACTACCCCTGAACGGAGGCGCCACGACCCCGCGGTCCCGTCGGTGCCCTCGGCTGGGCCGGGGATCGACGGAGCCGGCCGGCCCCTTGGCCGCACCGCTCTCCTGCCTCCGCTTTGTTCCACGAGGGAACAGAGGCGCGGGGAGGAAGAAGACGCGCCCCGATTGGACCCCCTCCTGCCCCTGGGCCCCGCAGGTTAGCCTCTAGGCGTTGTCTTGGCCCTGGGCCCACGTAGATTTAAGTGGAAATGTATTTCGGTAAGTACATTTTCTTTGAACGAAAGCGTACTCTCCTTCTGCTTCGGCCTGGAATATGTTTTCTTTACCCTGAAAGCATATTCTCGTCTACTACGGCTCCAAATGCGTTTCCCTTTTCATAAAACGTATGCGCCCGAAGGCGCTTTCAGTTTTTCTTCCAGGGGCCTGTTTGCTGGAAAAAATTCACCGATGGGTCCCTCATCTTCATCACCTCATATCTTCGCGACCGTAACTCCGATCGAGGTGAATCCAAAGCCTACTTATTCGTCTTGTCGAGATCTTTCTGTTGGTATCATTTTTACTAGGTGGTAGCACTGTGAAAATGACCATTTTGCCCTTGCCATATTCTATCCCCCTCCGAGAGAGAAGCGTTCCGGTGAATCATTCTGCGGTTTCACCGCACTTCTTCCCGGAGTCTCCGTCACCCTCAGGCAAGCCACAACAACCACTTGCATGATATCCATGCAGCAGCCATGGTTTCTACTTGAATGTTTAATAAAATTTTGCCATTATCCGCCTGCTTGTTTGCTACTACTATTGTTGTTTCGCTTATGCTCGTGGATTCATGTTCACCTTTATGCTATGTTCTGATGCACCTTGTTATCTTGTACTACTCGTTAGTCTTATTTTCTCATGCTATGCTTGATAGTGGAAGTACATGCTGGTATTTAGTGATGTTCGTCCCGATGCATGCTTACCGTCTGTTATCTAGTACCGTTGCTATGCATGTTTCCTCTGCATCCAGTTGGTTAGATGCTTGCATGGTAGTATTATTGTTATGTTATTGCATGGTATTTATTCTCGATGCTAGTGGTCATGATATGTTTATGTGTAGTGTTATACTCGTGATATTCATGCTCGTCAGTACGCCATACTCATCTGGATATATGATTTATTGTTGTTGATATGCTTGATGATTATGTTGCACACCCATGCTCATGTTGATATCATGCATTATAGTTGCATCATGTTATTTTAATATGACTCGTCTTATTGCATTCAAGTTTAACCGGATAGTAATGAACTAGAACAACTGTTGGCTGAGTCATAGTGCCACCAAATCGAGCTGGCAAGTGCAGCCACACTAGCCTTTTATGGGAAGGCCCTAACTGGGTCTATTGTCATTCCTCTTGCCGGTGCCTCCAACAAGGGAAGGTTATGGGTGCGCGCTACCCTGATCAGGTAGGCGGACATAAGCCTTGTGTGCCCGTTGTTGTTGTTATGGTACCTTATCCCCGTTTGGACCGTTTATGTTTTGCCACGGCAGTAGCCGTTGGTGACTTTGGTAGACACGGGGCCACCTATGACTTAGCCCAGAGGGGAGTTGGTCGGAGTGGCCGGGAGAGTGTCATGGTAGTAGATTGATTTTGTCGGGACGTCGTTGGTCCACACGTATGGGAGTGCGAGGCCATGGATTCCGTGGTGTGGGTATAGTGTACTAACCTCTACAGAGTGTGTTTTGATCTATCGATAGCCGCGCCCGCGAATATGGGCCCAGTTCGTAGCCGGTCACACTATCAGCCAACAGTAATAATGACTTTCTTAATAATAACCGTGGTTCGATGCTGAGAAATAGATTGGTTGTGATCGAGAGAGGACCACAAAGGTATCGTGGATACCGAAGTTGGTAAGTTGATGTATGAGATGGTTACGATGTAACAGCCAAATAAGAGTAAGTTGGTGCATGCGAATGTTAACCTGTTGCATGTAGTATCATCAGGATTCATATGCTCATGCTATGTCTGTTCTAGTTGTATCATGTTCAGTTGTGCATGCCATGTTGTTCTGTTGGTATCATGCTCATGATTGATTTAACCTGCTAAGGCCATGTTGTTGTTGTCTGGATTGCTTTTGGTTATCGTGAGCTTGCAAGTACATTGAATGTACTGACCTGGCTTATCATGCCATCTTGCAGGTCGTGCCTGGATTGCTTGCTTGTTCTGTTGTGGTTTCTGTGTTCGCGAGCTAGGATAAACGTTCCAGCCAGAGTCCCTGCGGATTGGAGTCCATCATCATCGTTCATTGTTCCGCTGCCAGTAGAGGTTCTGCTACCTCGAGTTGTTATGCTGCTTGCATAGAGAAACTATGGTTGGCATAGCATCGTCGTGTCGGTGTTATTCCTTGTAATATCGGAGACCTTGTACTTGTATTCATGATGTAATAGAAAGTTGGTCTGTTCTATGCTAAGCAGTGCAGTATTCCAGAAGACTTCACCTCAATCTTTGGGCTGGAATATGGGGCATTCCGGTTTCTCTGAGCCCGGGTGCCATAAGGCTTGGTATCCAAGTAGGTATGTCTGTAGAGGGTCCTAGTCCGCTGGAACGTTAGAAAACGGTAGTATAGGGTCTGGTTGTTGCCCTTGCTTGCTGCATTTGGCTGTTGCATTTGTTTGCTGCATATAGTCTATTCGGTTACCCCTAACCCATGTTTTGTGCGTAGATGGCGGTCAACTTCCATGAGTTCAATCCCATCCCCAGAGCTTCCGACGCTGTTCCTATTGCGTTCAGTCCCACTCCTGCACCTCTCAGCTTTGCCGCCCTCCTTGGTGACATGTGGCGCATCATTTATACCCGTGGAGATCCACCTCATTATCATAGTTTTCTGTCAGAGGAAGAATCCTGGAGTATGTTGCTCATGTTCATATGTCAGCCCCGATTCCTCTTGGTAAGCGCACCTACAGTTTTCATGGTGGTTATGGCACTACTCTCGAGCGTTCCATCCAGCTTGCCGCAATGGCAGGAATCACCGGTCTTCGTCGTCAAGAGAGCATGGTGCAAGAGAACCGTGCTTATCAATACTATCCCACCATCGTCGAGAATTCTAAGCGGATCCAGTTCCCCTCTGTCAATCCCCAAGATGACCCGGCTATCCTCGCCATGTCCCGTTACATGACGGCCGAGTGCCTTCTTATTTCCGAGTTAGTCCAAGACGCCATTCGAGCCAGGAGATTGCTTGATGCTTCCCTACCTCAGTCTCCGCCAGCTTCTCCAACCCCTCCGCCTCGTCCATCCGGAGCTTCGGATTCAACAGTTCCACTCGCTACTCCCTTAGTTTCTTCGTCAGCTCCTGAACGTTTTATCAAGTAACTCAAGCAATGAGATTTTCAGCTGACAGCATTGAATTGCAGACATCCGGTCTGACTACAAGTATATTTTACTCAGTCTTTCAGCAACAAGTACCCGTCAGAGATCCATCTTTATTGCAGCAATGATTAAACCAGCAGGAGAACAAAATTGGATCGAAGTCCAACCGTGCATTCCAAGTCAGAGGTATGGTTCGTACACAATGACTGATTCTGTCATGAGTCAGTTTTGAAGCATGCGACAACCAAAAGTCAGTCCAAACAGGCAATAAATTCAGCAAGAAGGACAGTCAAACAATTCTTGTCATACAAGATATCAGCAGCTGGAATGACAAGAATATATATATTATTTGGTTTACAAAGAAAATTAGTCCAGTCCTTCTTCACAATTTATCAGTGAAGCATACAAGGCAAGATTCCCCAGTCTGCATCAGTAAGGTATAAATGGATTCCCATGCAAGATATTCAGTCTTCTTCAGTAAGATACTGCCGAAGCTTCTAGCATACAACACCGAATCTTCCCTAGTAAGTCTTTAAGGGGGGAAGCTTATGAGGTACTGATACGTCTCCAACGTATGTATAATTTTTGATTGTTCCATGCTATTATATTATCATTCTTGGATGTTTTACAATCATTTTATAGTCATTTTATATAAATTTTTGGCACTAACCTATTGACATAGTGTCATGTTCCAGTTGTTGTTTTATGCATGTTTTTTACATCGTAGGAAATCAATATCAAACGGAGCCCAAACACCGCGAAACTTTCCGAAGAATTTTTATGGTCCAGAAGACACCTGATGGGCCAGAGCTGCACCTGGGGGGTGCCCCGAGGGGGGCACAACCCACCAGGGTGCGCCAGGCCCCCCTGGCGCGCCCAGGTGGGTTGTGCCCACCTCGGTGGCCTCCCGCACCGCCTCTTTGCTCTATAAATACCCCAATATTCCAGAAACCCTAGGGGAGTCGACAAAATATTCATCCAGCCGCCGCAGAGTCCAGAACCACCAGATCCAATCTAGACACTATCTCGGATGGGGTTCACCACCTCCATTGGTGCCTCTCCGATGATGCGTGAGTAGTTCTTTGTAGACCTACGGGCCTGTAGTTAGTAGCTAGATGGCTTCCTCTCTCTCTCTCTCTCTCTCTCTCTCTAGATTATCAATACAATGGTCTCTTGGACATCCATATGATACAACTCTTTTTGCGGTGTGTTTGTTGGGATCCGATGAACTTTGAGTTTATGATCAGATCTATCTTTTTATATCCATGAAAGTATTTGAGTTTCTTTGATCTCTTTAATGCATGATTGCTTATAGCCTCGTATTTCTTCTCTGATATTTGGGTTTTGTCTGGCCAACTTGATATATTTATCTTGTAATGGGAAGATGTGTTTTGTAGTGGGTTCGATCTTACGGTGCTTGATTCCAGTGACAGAAAGTGAACCGACACGTATGTATCATTGCTACTAAGGATAAAACGACGAGATCCATATTTAATGCCATAGATAAATGGATCTTGTCTACATCATGTCATCGTTCTTAATGCATTACTCCATTTTTCGATGAACTTAATAAACTAGATGCATGCTCGATAGCGGTCGATGTGTGGAGTAACAGTAGTAGATGCAGACAGGAGTTGGTCTACTAATCTTGGACGTGATGCCTATATAATGATCATTGCCTAGATATCGTCATAATTATTTGAAGTTCTATCAATTGCCCAATAGTAATTTGTTACCCATCGTTTGCTATTTTCTCGAGAGAATCCACTAGTGAAACCTACGGCCCCTGGGTCTTCTTCCCCATATATTTGCCTTTGCAATCTACTTTTTCCTTGCATTTATTTTCAGATCTATTAAATCAAAAATACAAAAATACCTTGCTGCAATTTATCCTTATTTATTTTATTTGGCGTTCGATCTATCAATCTACTACAAATTTCTCACGTTCGTTTTGCCTATCTTGAGGCGTCGTACCCCGAAAGGGATTGACAACCCATTTAACATGTCGGGTTGTGAGAAGTTGTTAATTGTGTGCATGTGCTGTTTACGTTGTGTTGCTTGGTTCTCCTACTTGTTTGATAACCTTGGTTTCACATCTAAGGGAAATACCTACCACCGCTGTGCTGCATCATCCCTTCCTCTTTGGGGAAATACTGACGTAGCTTTAAGCTACATCAAAAGGAATTTATGGCGCCGTTGCCGGGGAGCACCTTCAACATATACCAGGTTCCTAATCACAAATCTCATATGCTCACAATTACATTATTTGCCATTTGCCTTTCGTTTTCATCTCCCCCACTTCACAATAATTTTCCGTTTTATTCGCCTCTCTTTTTCATTCGCCGTCTTACTTGCCGCATTTATTTGAAGCCCTTGTCACCATGGCAGATCTTAAGAAAGCTAAGGGTTTTCTCCCGAGTTTTAGCAATTTGGATAGCCCCTTTGTCCTCTCTAAGCTCATAAACATGATGCTATGGAAAGGCTTACCGGGGTTGGTAAAGAAAATTCTAGCATTTTTGCTGCAGATGATCCCAGAATTTTTTGTTATTTGCTTGATGAATCTTTGAAAGATGCTTGGGATAGATTGTTGAGAATCTGAGCTAGTTATGTTCCCCAATACCAGATAGATATCTACCTGAAAAGTTTTTATGCTGGTTTGCCTTCTTTGTCTAAGCAAGTTTTAGATTCTATATTTGAAAATGGTTTCCTTGAAGGGGATGCCATTGATTCTTATGAAAAGATGAAAAATATATTTGGGCATCCTAAGGAAAAAGATGTTGAATCCACTACCCTCATGTGCTTTTACCAAAATGAAATAATCAAAGAGATGAAGGCTAGTCTGGATGTGAATTTTCGCAATTAATCTTTCATCCACTATTAATGGCCAAGTGCTTTCACAAAATAGAAAAATAAATGCCATTGATTGGAAATTTTCTCTTTGCTTTCAAAAAGGGGTGTATGACTTGGTATTATGCCTAGCTAAGGGCGTAAAATGATAGCGCTTGTTGGGAGGCAACCCAACTTGTATATTTTTGCTTTTTGATTTCCTTGTTGTTTTCAATAAAAAAACCTTTAATATTTCTGTTGAGATGTGTTTTTGTGGTTTGAATAAAGGTTTGTGCCAAGCAAATCCTTAGGAACACGTTGGGTGTCAGTAGATTTAATCTTACTGAATAAACAGAATCGTTTGCGCTTGCGAGGAAAAATCTCATTTTTAACAGCAAAGTGATTTTAGTTGATTCTTTTTGCAGAATATTAATATACAAATTTCCCACGTGACCATATTTTTTCAAGATTTTTAGAGTTCGAGAAGTATTCCAAACTTCCAGATTACTACAGACTGTTCTGTTTTTGACAGATGATGTTTTCTTTGTGTTGTGTGCTTATTTTGATGGCTCTATGGTTTTCTTTGATGAGTTTTTGCCATAGAAAAGTTGGAATACAGTACATATAATACAAAAATGAATTGGTTTGATACAGTACTTATAGTAGTGATTTGCTTTCTAATACTAACGGATCTCACGAAGGTTTTG
The DNA here is from genome assembly GCA_902687465.1 of Secale cereale. NCBI lineage: Eukaryota > Viridiplantae > Streptophyta > Magnoliopsida > Poales > Poaceae > Secale > Secale cereale. Next base: position 248,600,520 of record LR738711.1, read on the forward strand.
TTGGCTTTTGTGTGATTGAAGTTTTCTAGTTTTGGGTTATCTTACAATGGATGAAGGAAGGATGGAAGAGCATAAGCTTGGGGATGCCCCAACATCCCAATCTATTATCCAAAAATGAGCAACCAACTAAGCTTGGGGATGCCCCCGAGTGGCATCCCCGCTTTCTTCCAACAACTATCAGTATTTCACTCAAAACTATATTTTTATTCATCACATGATATGTGTTTTGCTTGGAGCGTCTTGTAAGATATGAGTCTTTGCTTTTGTTTTGCTTTTTAAGTCATCAATCCTTGCTGTACACACTTATTTGAGAGAGCCAAAATGATGCCATGACTTGTTAGAATAGCTCTCTATGCTTCACTTAATTTTTTATGAGCTATGGATTTGCTCTAGTGCTTCACTTATATATTTTTGAACACGGTGTGCTTAGTATTTTTTTTAAGAAATACTCTATTTCTTCACCTAGATTTATTTGAGAGTTAGTAAATTTTAAAGAAATTCTCTATTCCTTCACTTATATTATTTTGAGAAAATGAAGACAAATTATGCTCATGTTCTTCACTTATATTTGTTTGAGCTTATCAAAAGCAACACATGAAAATTAGTCCCAAAGTGAAAGATATCCAAGAAGATATAATAAAAACTTTCATGAAGATCATTGGACAAAATAAACTTGATTCCTTGTAATAGTTTTGAGACATGATGATATGATATGTGAGTCATGTTAATGAGTAAGTATGCTTTAGTAAGAATATTAGTGTTAAAGTTTGTGATTCCCTATGCAAGCACGAAAGTCAATAATTATGCAATGAAATTATATACTACTTGTGGTGCATTATTCGGTGTTATTTATGCTCAATGTTCGCTTATGAGATTATTCGTTTCATGGTTGGTCGCTTCCCAGTCTTTTGCTAGCCTTCATTTTGCACTAAGTATGATCTCTACTTGTGCATCCAAAATCCTTTATCCCGGTTTTGCCACATGAGTCCACCATACCTACCTATATGCAACATTCCCTTGCCGTTCTATGAAAATTTGTATGTGCCATCTCTAATTTTCAAAATAAATTTCCCTTTTGTGTGTCCGTACCGCTCGCGGGGCGGTGAGGGGTGGCCTTTCCATGCTAGATGTGTTATTCTCGCGATGAGTGTTTATTCACTTGTCATTGCAAGAGAGTAAGGCAAAGGTATTAGGGATGCCCAGTCCCGAAATGAAAAACAAATTTACTTTATGTTGTCAAATAATAAATTCCTTGGAAAGTGTTGGTATGGAAGGCAACCATGGATTCGGCTAGCCATGGCTTGTGAAAGTTTGGTCGAAAAGGAATAAACTTTATTTCCTGTTTGGGAACCGCCTATGATATATCTAGCATGGAAAGTGTTGGGAACCTCTAGTCGTTCTCGTTGGTGGAAAAGTATACCTCCCAAAAAAATTATCTCCCAATTTAAGCTTTGAGCTCTGGCACCTCTACAAATCCCTACTTCCCTCTGCGAAGGGCCTTTCTTTTACTTATGCAATTTTTATTTTTGAATTTGAGTCTCCATCTTTTCTTACAAGCACCAACTAGGAAACACTATGATCGTACTTGAGCATTGGGTGTAACTAATATACGAATGTGTTTCGTGAATGGATCAATGGTTGAGCATAATGGGCTAGGGATAGCTTATTTTAGCATTCATATTTTAAAAGACATGGTTGCCTGTTGATATGCTTGAGTATCTAAATTATTACGTCAAAACTAGACTATTGCTTTGAACCATATAAAATTCGAAATGTCCATGCTATAAAGATAAGAATATGATATGACATGATAGGCAACATTCCACATCGAAAATTCTATGTTTTTATCACTAACCTACTCGAGGACGAGTCGGAGTTAAGCTTGGGGATGCCGATACGTCTCCAACGTATCTATAATTTTTTATTATTCCATGTTGTTATGTTATCATTATTGGATGTTTTACAATCATTTTATAGTCATTTTGTATCATTTTTTGGTACTAACCTATTGACATAGTGCCAAGTGCCAGTTGCTGTTTTCTGCATGTTTTTTACATCGCAGGAAATCAATATGAAACGGAGCCCAAACACCGCGAAACTTTTTGGAGAATTTTTATGGGCTAGAAGACACCTGATGGGCGAGAGCTGCACCTGGGGGGTGCCCCGAGGGGGGCACAACCCACCAGGGCGCGCCAGGCCCCCCTGGCGCACCCAGGTGGGTTGTGCCCACCTCGGTGGCTCCCACACCGCCTCTTTGCTCTATAAATACCACAACATTCCAGAAACCCTTGGGGAGTCGATGAAATATTCATCTAGCCGCCGCAGAGTCCAGAACCACCAGATCCAATCTGGACACCATCTCAGATGGGGTTCACCACCTCCATTGGTGCCTCTCCGATGATGCGTGAGTAGTTATTTGTAGACCTACGGGTCTGTAGTTAGTAGCTAGATGGCTTTCTCTCTCTACTTTGATTATCAATACAATGGTCTCTTGGAGATCCATGTGATGTAACTCTTTTTGCGGTGTGTTTGTTGGGATCCGATGAACTTTGAGTTTATGATCAGATCTATCTTTTATATCCATGAAAGTATTTGAGTTTCTTTGATCTCTTTCATGCATGATTTCTTATAGCCTCGTATTTCTTCTCCGATATTTTGGTTTTGTCTAGCCAACTTGATCTATTTATCTTGCAATGGGAAGAGGTGCTTTGTAGTGGGTTTGATCTTACGGTGCTTGATCCCACTGACAGAAAGGGAACCGACACATGTGTATCGTTACTACTAAGGATAAAATGACGAGATCCATTTCTAACGCCATAGATAAATGGATCTTGTCTACATCATGTCATCGTTCTTAATGCATTACTCCGTTTTTCCATGAACTTAATACACTAGATGCATGCTGGATAACAGTCGATGTGTGGAGTAATAGTAGTACATGCTGGCAGGAGTCGGTCTACTAATCTTGGACGTGATGCCTATATAATGATCATTGCCTGGATACCGTCATAATTATTTGAAGTTCTATCAATTTCCCAACAGTAATTTGTTACCCACCGTTTGCTAATTTCTCGAGAGAAGCCACTAGTGAATCCTACGGCCCCTTGGTCTTCTTCATCATATATTTGCCTTTGCGATCTACTTTTTCCTTGCATTTATTTTCGGATCTATTAAACTAAAAATACAAAAATACCTTGGTGCAGTTTATCCTTATTTATTTTATTTGGCGTTCGATCTATCAACCTACTACAAATTTCTCACATCAGTTTTGCCTATCTTGAGGCGCCGTACCCCGAAAGGTATTGAGAACCCCTTTAACACGTCGGGTTGTGAGAAGTTGTTATTTGTGTGCAGGTGTTGTTTACGTTGTGTTGCTTGGTTCTCCTACTGGTTCGATAACCTTGGTTTCACATCTGAGGGAAATACCTACCGCCGTTGTGCTTCATCATCCCTTCCTCTTTGTGGAAATACTGACTTAGCTTTAAGCAATATCACTACTAAAGATAAAACGACGAGATCCATATCTAACGCCATAGATAAACGAATCTTATCTACATCATGTCATTGTTCTTAATGCATTACTCTGTTTTCCCAAGAACTTAATACACTAGATGCATGCTGGATAGCGGTCGATGTGTGGAGTAATAGTAGTAGATGCAGGCAGGAGTCAGTCTACTAATCTTGGATGTGATGCCTATATAATGATCATTGCCTGGATATCATCATAATTATTTGAAGTTCTATCAATTGCCCAACAGTAATTTTTTACCCACCGTTTGCTATTTTCTGAGAGAAGCCACTAGTGAAACCTACGGCCCCCAGGACTTATACCTCATATATTTGCCTTTGCGATCTATTAAACCAAAAATACAAAAATACCTTGCTGTAATTTATCCTTATTTATTTTTTGGCATTCGATCTATCAATCTACTACAAATTTCTCACGCCCATTTTGCCTATCTTGTGGCGTCGTACCCCAAAAGGGATTGACAACCCCTTTAACACGTCGGGTTGCAAGAAGTTGTTATTTGTGTGCAGGTGTTGTTTACGTTGTGTTGCTTGGTTCTCCTACTAGTTTGATAACCTTGGTTTCACATCTGAGGGAAATAACTACCGCCGTTGTGCTGCATCATCCCTTCCTCTTTGGGGAAATACTGACGTAGCTTTAAGCAACATCAGGTACGGTACCCAATCTTCCTCAGCAAGCTATCCGCCAAAGGCTTCGAGCACAAGCGATCCAGTCTTCCTCAGTAAGATACTCCCGGTGGCTTCTAACACAAGTTGTCCAGTCTTCTTCAGTACGGCACTGAAACAAGATATTAAACAATGAATTGTCATCATATGATAGTGTTTCCAAGTGGCAGATCTGCAACAGTTGGGTCAGAAAATAAGAATCAGTCAGAACAAAGGTATGCCTCAAGAATCAGATAGTTCTTCATAAAGTGAGTATGCTATCAAGATCATGCAAGTCCCTCGCACAAGGAAGAATTCATGGTACGCATCCGAAAACCTCACTAGATATGCAAGTGAAGGAAAACCAATGGGTGATGCAAGAATCGACAAGTCTTGAGGAAAGACAACGTTGAGACACCATCTCGGCAGTAAATATTAAGATCAGCCCCACACATCCGACCACGTGATGTTATTACTTATGTCACTGTCAGGCATAGTGGACAACAGTAACAAGATCCGTACCAGCACACGTGAACCGGATAAATATCCCGAGACTCAAGACCTGAATAAGACCAAGGTATGATTCATATGACTGTTTTGAACCTAGAAGGTATGCATATATATATTCGAGCAGCATGATGCCTGGATGGAAGAAAGTCCTTGTTCCACAGGAAGATGTGTTCCCAACTCCGTGGAATATTCTCGATACTCGATATTAGAATAACATCTCCAGCAGGAATCAAAATCGAGAAGGACACGTATGTCAGATATGATAATTTTTCGGACCCCAGATCAGCCAACATATATGAAGGAAAAATTTGAGTCAGTATGAAGAGGGACATATGAGGTAAGCCATGTCAGAATGTCACGTACGATGAAGCAAACCACCCCAGATCAAAGCAGTCAGTCAGATCCAATTCAGTGGGAAATGGTTTCTTCAAGTCAGAATATTTACTCATCCCTAAGCAACCAAATCTCGAGGACGAGATTTCTTTAAGCGGGGGAGGTTTGTAACAGCCTGGATTTTGCCCTTTTCTTTTTCTGATGATTTTCTATGGATTATTGATTTAAATTGTTTTTCTGTGGCTATGTGGTTCTGAAACTTGGGAATACCATGTCTTCCTTGGTTTTATAGTGGCTTGCCATCCTCATCATCATCCCAAGACCCCGTCATTTTTCATCCTTGGCCCAATCCAATATTCTTTTTCTAGGGAATATTCCTTTTCTATTAAAGGAATAACCCAATTTGCCCTAGGTTGTGAAGCAACCTATCTTTCTGTCACTACTAAAATTCCCAAATAATTCTCATAATTTTTTTGGGTCATATCTTGCTCAAATATGGCAAATCTTTTCATTGCCATGTTCAAAAATAATCCTCCAATAATCATTTTCCTATTATGCCCTAAATGTCACTTTGTGAAGCAAGTACTATTTATCTTTACTTGATTGCCTCCAAACTTTTTGGACATCTTTTCCTATCCATATCATTGCCATGTGCCAAATTTCAACCTCATTTGCCTTGTAAATATTTTTCAGCAATTTTTCAAAGTTTCTGTCCAGGTAGGAAGTTTGTGAAGGAAGTATATTCTAGGCATGTCTAAATGAGTTGAAAGTTTGCAAGGTATTTAATTTGATCAAATCATAGCGCTCCTCCAAATTTGAGCTCATGTAACTCTTCCATGTGAGCTCAGATCCAAATCTTGGTTTCTGGTCAGATTTTCACTTTGTGAAGCAACCCTATTTTATATTGCTTCATTTAAGCTGAAAATTTAACAGGACATTCTCCTATCCATATCAACTCTCTCCATAGTGTTTTGGATCAATTCATTAATCCATCTGCCCTGTGCAATTTTTCCAAGGTTCTGTCCAAAGAGATGCTTTATGAAGCAAGTGCTAGTCTGGTTCATCCAAATGGCATGAAACTTGTTGGGCATCTTCATATCTTCAAATAATTGGGACATGCCAAATTTAAGCTCATTCCTAGCACTTATCTGAGTTCTACTTCTTCATTTCCATTTCTGACCAGTAGGGCCCTTTCAACAGCAAGTATCATCTAGACTCCTCCATTGCGTCTCATATTTGGCCACAACAGTTACCTTAGCTTGTGATCAAACTAGGCCAAAGCCCCGAGTCATTGCACTGTTCTAGCTCTCACAAATCGCATCGAACACCTTGCTGCTGAAATGTTTTGGTTCCTCCTCCAAATCTCTTCGTTTCCCCTGGACCGATTTCTTTCCTTGTTTTAACTGAGGGTAGCATGTTCCATCGCCCAGACATGATGTCGCCGATCACCTGGCACCGCATATGCATGTTCACGCGGTGACCACGGGGTGAATCAGCCAAACTCGTGCTCTGACGCGTTGTTGCCCTATTCCCGTCGTTTCCCTCCGCGTCTTGATGTCTAACCTTGTTCAGGAGCTCAGCTATGCTCGTCTGCATCATCCTGCGTCGCTGCCCCGCCCTACATTGTTGTGATGTGGTCTCTATCACCGCGCCCGTGCCACAACCCTCCTCTGCTCCGTTTTGGCATGTCGGCCAAGCTCTCTAGAGCACTCCCGTGGCCTCCCCTCAGCTATATATAGCACCCCCGGGTCCTTCCATAGCTCACAGCTTCCTCCCCCGCCTCATTTGGTCACCGGAGTCGCCACACCTCGCCTTGTTTCACTTCTGTCTGCCGCACCCCGTCCCCCGCGCGTCGCCCTCAGGCGCACAGGGGAAACCCTAACCGCACCGCCGGCCTCCCCTCCCTACTCCTCCCCCGCTTCTCCGCCGCCGGAGTGGACATCAGCGAAGCCCGCGTGATCCCCAGTGAAGGCGGCGTCGGGGCGTCCTCGTCGTTTCGTCACTGCTCCGCACTTCTCGCGGCGGCCGGTGGTGCGCGGCGGTGGTCCGCTGGTGGCTGGCGCTGCTGCCTGTCGGGCGGCGCCCCTAACGGCAGCGGGAAGGCCCCTGATCTGGACACGGGGGGTGGTGGCCCGGCGAGGCCGCCGATCTGGACGTGGTGGTGCCGGCGGTTCGCTGGCCTGCCGAAGATCTAGGGATAACATCGTCTCTGACTCGATCTGCTCTGGTTCATGTTAGATCCGGCCCAGGGAGATTGCGGTCTCTTCTAGTGCTGGTTGCATGGATCTGGCGGGTGGGCATGGATCCGAGGGAAACCCCAAGTCATTGCGGCGGCCTCACCAAAGTTGACACCATGCGGTGCCAATCCCCTTCCTGAAGGCTTCGGTGTGGACCTTATTCCTCTCACCTCCTCCATGAGCACATGCGAAAGTCTATGTTCCTTATGGGTGACGACGGCGCTTGGGTGTCGTGCTCCTTCCCGAAGACGTTGACAGGGGACTGCTCATGGTGGTGGAGTTGGTGGTAATGTGGAGTCGGCGTGGGATGGCATGTAGGTGGTGCGGCGTGGTATCTACCGTCTCCACGACGACGGGTCTCGGCGGCATGGTGCAACAGAGCCTCGGAGTCAGATTCGTCTAGATGGACGCGCGCAGGGCGGTGGTGTTGTCCGGCGTTTGACAAGATTTATGTAGTGATTTGTCCTGAAGACGGGACAACGGAAGATGGCGGCGGCAGTTCCTACAGCGTGCGCACGCGATGCACGTTATGGGACGCGTGACCAGCTGGCCTTTTGGCTACTGGATTAGAGTGTCTCTCTTATACGGACAGAGCACATCTGCATTCTTGTAGGTATAGCGACTTTGATCGCATAGAAAAGGTGACTTCGGTTGATCATTGTATTTATTTTGTAAAATTCTGATGAATAATTAATAAAGATGGCCGTGTGCCGAGGGCAGAGGTAATCCTCCTTAAAAGAAAATGGTCGCCGCGATTCCTCCTCGGTTCGAGCGAGCCAAGCCCCCTTTTCTCCATTCCATCACCACCATCGTACTCTCCTCACTCCGGTGCACCTCCTCCATCTCTTCGTTTTGCCCCGGAGTCTTCCGTGGCCGCGGCCCCAAGTCCGACCGCCCACATTGCTCTCGGCCACCTCGTCGTCCAGGCCATCCGGAGCTCTTCCCTCTCTTCTGTCGCCACCACGAGCCGCCCCTCACCTCTGCGAGCCGCCCAAACCCCTCTCTCTCGCCGGGGATGGCCCGCATCGCCAGCAACCCTGCCGCCCGCGCCGCTTCTGTCCTCTCATGTCGCCACCATTTTCCACCTCCTCAGGTCGCCCCGGCGCCCCTGTTTCCCCTCGGCGGAGGCGCCAAGGCCCTGCGGTCCCGTCGGTGCCCTCGGTCGGGCCGGGGATCGCCGGAGCTAGCCGGCCCCTTGGCCGCGCCCCTCTCCTGCCTTCGCTCTGTTCCACGAGGGAACATAGGCACGAGGAGGAAGAAGATGCGCCCCGATCGGACCCCCTCTTGCCCCTGGGTCGCGCAGGTCAGCCTCTGGGTATTCACTTGGCCCTGGGCCCGCGTGCATTTAAGTGGAAACATATTTACGTAAGTACGTTTTCTTTGAACGAAAACATACTCTCCTTATGCTTCGGCAAGGAATACGTTTTCTTTCCTCTGAAGGCGTATTCTCGTCTACTACGGCTCTAAGTGCGTTTTCCTTCTCAGAAAACGTATGCAACCCAAAGGCGCTTCCAGTTTTTCCTCCAGGGCCTGTTTCCTAAAAAAATATCACCGATGAGTCCCCGATCTTCATCACCTCATTTCTCGCGACCGTAACTCCGATCGAGGTGAATCCAAAGCCTACTTCTTCGCCTCGTCGAGATCTTTCTGTTGGTATCATTTTGACCAAGTGGTCTCACTGTGAAAATGACCATTGTGCCCTTGCCCTATTCTAGCCCCCTCCGAGAGAGAGGCGTTCCGTCGAATCGTTTCGCGGCTTCACCGCACTTCTTCCCGGAGTCTCTATCATCCTCAGGCAAGCCGCAACAGCCACTTTCATGATATCCATGCAGTAGCCATGGTTTCTACTTGAATGTTTAATAAAATTTTGTCATTATCCTCGTGCTTGTTTGCTACTACTTTCATTGTTTTGGTTATGCTCGTGGATTCATATTCACCTTTATGCTATGTTCTGATGCACCTTGTTATCTTGTACTACTTGCTAGTCTTATTTTCTCATGCTATGCTTGATAGTAGAAGTACATGCTGGTAGTAGTGATGTTCGTCCTGATGGATGCTTATCGTCTGTTATCCAGTACCGTTGCTATGCATGTTTCCTCTGCATACAGTTGGTTAAATGCTTGCATGGTAGTATTATCATTTTGTTATTGCATGCTATTTATTCTCGATGCTAGTGGTCATGATATGTTTATGTGTAGTGTTATACTCGTGATATTCATGCTCGTCAGTACGGCATGCTCATCTGGATATATGATTTATTGTTGTTTATATGCTTGATGATCTTGTTGCACACCAAGGCTCATGTTGATATCATGCATTATAGTTGCATCATGTTATTTTAATATGACTTAGCTTATTGCATTCAAGTTTAACCGGGTAGTAATGAACTTGAACAACTGTTGGCTGAGTCATGGTGCCACCAAATCGAGTTGACCAGTGCGGCCACACTTGCCTTTTATGGGAAGGCCCTAACTGGGTCTATTGTCATGCCTCTCGCCGGTGCCTCCAACGAGGGAAGATTATGGGCGCGTGCTACCCTGATCAGGTAGGCGGACATAAGCCTTGTGTGCCCGTTGTTGTTGTTATGGTACCTTGTCCCCGTTTGGGACCGTTTATGTTTTGCCACGATGGTGGCCATTGATGTCTTTGGTAGACACGGGGCCACCCATGACTTAGCCTAGAGGGGAGTTGGTCGGAGTGGGCGGGAGAGTGTCATGGCAGTAGATCGGTTTTGTCGGGATGCCATTGGTCCACACGTATGGGAGTGCGGTGCCATGGGTTCATGTCAGGGATATGACTAGCAGGTATAAACCGGCTACTATAAACCGGCTTTGTTAATATATTTGTTTGTAATATGTAGTAAAGGCTACGGCCCATAAAGATCTTAGAGCCCATGTATAGAATTAAGGTTTGTAAACCGCCCCGTGAGGTAACTTGAGAGATAAGGAAGAAAGACAGAAACCGAGGCAGACACAATTATGAGCCGGCCTCGGGACTCTGTAAACCGGACCAGGCGTACCCTCTATATAAAGGGACGACCCGGCGACGGTTTAAGGACAAGCAACAATCAACCCGTCGAGACGCAGGCAAGCGAATCCGCTCCCTGTAATCCGACGCCCAAGCAATACCAAACCAACTAGACGTAGGCTTTTACCTTCATCGAAGGGGCCGAACTAGTATAAACCCTCTGTGTCCTTTGTGTGCTATGAACCCCTTCAAGCTAACCCGTGCGATGGTTCCATCATCAAGTCCGCTAAACCGGACATCTGCCGTGCTATTTCCACGACAGTTGGCGCCCACCGTGGGGCCTGCGGACGACGGTTTCGAGTTCTTGAAGGGCAGCTTCGAAGGGCTCAAGGGTTACGCGGTCGGCCGGATGACCAAGAGTCGCCGCGGCCGGATCTACATCGACGACGCAGGTTGGGGACCGGAAGCCGATTCGATCGAATACGGGTACCGGGTTCCCTTCGGCAGCATCCAAGTCTTCATCGGCAAAATCGGCGAACCGGGGCCTGAGCCGGACGTCTTCCCCAACATCGTCGAGCCGGCTCAGCGTGCGAGATCGGCCCGGATTCAGCCTGTCAAGAAGCATGTGTTCGTTGGAGCAATCTACAGAGGTCGAGCCGAGGACGGATCGGAATCTGATGGTGCAACAGTTGTCTACTCAGACGACGAATCTTCATCCGGAGAAACTAAATCTCTGTATCAGTTGCGGGACGGCCGGTCTGAGGGCGAGTCCGATGGAAGCAGTATTCCGGGCCCCTTTGACCCGCCAAACCGGGTGGCAGTCTTCATGGCCGGTTCACAACCTCCGGTGAACGGGACGACAGCGGAAGCTGGTGCAGGGGGAAGCGGTTCAACCCCCTCACTTACTGAAGTTCTATCCACCTTGATCGAGGAGTTCACAGCTAAAGCGGTGGAAGTGGTAGCTCTGGCAGACAAGGCGCGTCATGATGCAGAGCTCCTTCCTTTGAAAGGCCGGATTGATCAGTTAAAGGAAGACCTGAAGGCAGAGAGAGAGATGATAGCGGTGAGACAAGCGGAGTTGGATGATCAAGCCTTTTACTTAAGGATGGAGCAAGCTTCTATGGAAGGAGTAAGGGGACGAAAGTATCGGTCCCGTATACCACCGGTTTATGAAGCAGCGAATCTGTTCAGGACACCTGGGGCTGGGACTAGTAACAATCCGGCTTCAAACCGGAGGGCACCCCCGGCCAGGGAGGAGCCGGCGCAGCGACCCACCGCAGAACGGGAGCACCGGATTACGTCGGCACCTTATGTTCCCGTCCCTCCAGGTCATTATTCAAACCCTTTGGATAACATTGCTGCAGCAGCGGCGCGTTTGGCCGCTTTACCTGCGGAAGAGACGTCTCCGGTGGCGATAGAGGCGCGCAGGGTCCAGAAGCTACTTAATACGGCGTTGATGCAGCAGCAAGCATATTCTCATAGCAGGGAAAGGTTACATTCAACACCGCGTCCCAGCCGAAGTTATACTAGGCATTGGGAGGATCCAGAAGTATCTAGCAGTGAGCGTAGGAGACATCAGCGCAGGCAGGATAATCCGGCAGGGGCGGCGATGCCGGCTCCAGACATAAACCGGGTTAGATCTGGTGCCAGGGAGGAGATTCGTCAAACGACGGCGGTCCACACAGCCACTGCAGACACAGGGATTACGGCGAGTTCCTTCGGGGTGCAGTGTCTTGTCCCCACTTTACGGAGTGTCAAGCTGCCCAAAGATTTTAAAGGGCCCCGCAAGGTACCTAACTACACAGCCGATTTACCACCGGAAGCTTGGGTTGAAAGTTATGAGATGGCCATGGAGATGTTGGACGTGGATGAATCGGCTTGTGCCAAATATTTTACTATGATGCTCGTGGGCACGGCCCGGACATGGCTAAAAGCTTTACCCCCGAACTCTATCGGGTCATGGGGGGAACTGCGCAGTCAGTTTATCAAAAACTTCAAGGATACATGCAAACAGCCGATGTCAGTGATAGATCTAGCAGCTTGTGTGCAAGGAGAGCAGGAGTCTACAGCAGCTTGGGTACGGAGAGTAGCAGAGATTTTACACTCTTCGAATGGTATTAATCCTAGTACGGCAATAGTGACGTTGGAGAACAATTGCCGGTTTGAATCTTTAAAGTTAAAACTCGGACGGCTTAAAAGGGACTGCAATGATATGGGAACTTTAATGAGTGCCCTGGTGAAATACGGAGACTCTGATAACACAAAGTATCCGGAAGTAGAAGGAGACAAGGCTGGGAAGGTTGGCAAGTCTGGTAAACCGACGCCGATCAATCCGGCTACTTCAGGCTTTTTGGGCAAACGGAAAGCAGAGGGTGGTTCAGACTTCGTGGCTAACACTCAAGTTCAAGGTGGTTTTCAGCGTAGTCCGGGAGATCCAGCTTCACAAACCGGCGGAGGAGCTTTTGGCTGGGAGCAGGAGTTAGATCAGCCTTGTCCGAAGCATAGCGGAAAAGGGAAGGTGGCGAAGCATACCATGAGAGAGTGCATACCCCTTATGAAGGCAATAGCAGGCCGTTTCAATCCTCATAATCGACCCCCGAACAGCGGCTCAGGGCCTGGGTTTTATGGTCCGAGTCATCAGGGGAACAGCTCCGGATCAGGATATAGGGGTAATAACGGTGGTTATCAACCCCGGGCAGGCGGCCAAAATAATCAAGGAAACTATAACAGTCAGGGCAATCAATCACATCATCAAGGTGGTTACAATAATCAGAGTAATCAGCAGCAGGGCCAAGGGAATTATAATAATCAGGGAAATCAGCAGCAACAGCGTCAGCAACAGCAGCCGCAATCCGGATATCAGAGTAATCCGAAGGAGTTAAGCAGTGGGCAATATCATGTCTTCACCACAAGTCTGTGTAAGAGAGACCAGAAGGTTTTAAAGCGGGCTGTCAATGCAGTAGAACCGGCGACACCACAATTTCTTTGATGGTTGGAGCAGCCCATTGTATGGAGTAGAGAAGACCACCCAATGCGGGTGGATAATCCGGGCCATTTAGCCTTGGTAGTAGCACCTCAAGTGGGGGGATACAAATTTACTAAAGTTCTCATGGATGGTGGTAGCAGTATCAATATCTTATATTATGAGACGTTCCGTCGTATGGGTCTGACAGATAAGAAGCTAAGACAGTCAAACACGGTGTTCCATGGAGTGGTCCCAGGTAAGTTAGCTTATCCAGTTGGAAAGATTGACTTAGAAGTTACCTTTGGGAACGAATATGATTCCAGGTCAGAGATGATCACTTTCGAAGTCGTCAAGATTAAAAGTCCATATCATGCTCTGTTTGGAAGGACGGTTTATGCTAAGTTCATGGCTAGGCCGTGTTATGTTTATTTGCAGCTTAAAATGCCGGGTCATAAAGGCACGATCACGGTTCATGGAAGTCGCAAGATAGTAGTGGAATGTGAGGAAGGTGATGCAGCTTACGCAGAAGCAGTATGTGCCACAGAAGAGTTGAAATTTTATAAAGATAATGTTGATCCGACAGATATGACTCCGCTGAAGAAGCCAACTACCGAGCATGATCCGGCGTTGAAATTTAAATCAGCTGAAGAGACCAAACAAGTTGATTTTGTGCCTGGGGATTCGTCCAAGCAATTCACTATTAGTGCTAACCTTGATCCCAAATAGGAAAGCGCGCTCATCGAGTTCATCCGTGAGAATCAGGATATCTTTGCATGGAAACCTTCTGACATGCCAGGTATACCGAGGGAACTCGCTGAGCACAAGTTAAACATTGATCCGAAGTTTAAACCGGTTAAACAATATCTGCGCCGCTTCAACGAAGAGAGGCGCAAGGCTATAGGAGAAAAAGTGGCCAGACTTTTGGCCGCAGGGTTCATAGTGGAAGTTTTTCATCCGGAGTGGTTGGCTAATCCGGTGCTGGTTTTAAAGAAGAATGGGAAGTGGAGGATGTGTGTGGACTACACGGACCTCAATAAAGCTTGCCCAACTGATCCTTTTGCTCTGCCTCGCATCGATCAGATCATCGACGCCACGGCGGGGTGTGAGTGGCTAAGTTTTCTGGATGCATATTCAGGGTATCACCAGATCAAGATGGCGGTGGAAGACCAAGAGAAGACAGCTTTCATAACTCCTTTTGGTGCTTTTTGCTATGTGTCTATGCCTTTTGGGTTGAAGTGTGCACAGGCAACTTATCAACGTTGCGTTCAGAATTGTTTGAAGGGGCAGATAGGGAGGAACGTTCATGCCTATGTGGATGACATTGTGGTCAAATCGAAGAAAGAAGGAACAATGATAGAGGATCTCAAGGAAACCTTTGATAATCTTCGGGCTTACAGGATGATGCTTAATCCGGAAAAATGTGCTTTTGGTGTTCCGGCTGGTAAGCTACTGGGATTCTTGGTCTCAAACAGAGGAATAGAGGCTACCCCAGAGAAGATCAAAGCCATCACGTCTTTGACTAAACCGGTCTGCATCAACGATGTTCAGCGCATAGCTGGCCGGATCACAGCGTTAAGCCGATTCATCAGTCGCTTAGGAGAGAAGGCGATCCCACTTTACCAGATGTTGAGGAAAACAGACCGGTTTATCTGGAGTGATGAGGCAGATGCAGCATTTGAGGATCTGAAACGGCAACTAGCAAAGCCACCGGTTTTAGCTGCTCCTATTGATAAGGAGCCTTTGCTGTTATACGTTGCTGCTAGCACACGGGCAGTCAGCGTAGCAATTGTGGTTGAGCGCAAGGAAGCAGGAAAGGAGTACCCGGTTCAGCGTCCGGTTTATTATGTGAGTGAAGTACTCATTGAGTCCAAGCAGAGATACCCTCATTGGCAGAAATTAGTATATGGTGTGTTCATGGCAAACCGGAAACTGAAGCACTACTTCCAAGGACATCCAATAACTGTGGTTAGTTCAGCTCCGTTGGGGGATATAATCCAGAACAGGGAAGCTACAGGCAGGGTAGCAAAGTGGGCCATCGAGCTCAGCCCGCATGAGTTGAAATATGTACCACGCACTGCTATAAAATCTCAGGCCTTAGTAGACTTCATCAATGACTGGACAGAATTGCAGACTCCTGAGGAGAAGCCGGATCTTACTTATTGGACGATTCACTTTGATGGTTCAAAACAGTTGGAAGGCTCGGGGGCTGGAGTTGTCTTAACTTCACCCAGAGGTGATAAATTTTGCTATGTCCTCCGCTTATTATTTCCTTGTACTAATAATGCAGCAGAATATGAAGCATTACTTCATGGTTTGCGGCTAGCAAAGGAGATGAATTTGAGCCGGGTTAGGTGCCTGGGTGACTCAGCTCTAGTGGCACAGCAAGTTTCTGGCAAGTGGGATTCAAGAGATCCCCTCATGGCGGCTTATAGACGAGAGGTTGAAGCAGTCGCAGGATACTTTAAAGGATATCAGGTGGATCATATAGACCGGCGGAGGAATGAAGCGGCCGACGCTCTAAGCCGGCTAGGGTCGCAACGTAAACCGGTTCCACCAAACACTTTTTTGGATGAATTGCACAGTCCTTCGGTTCAGATGCCTTCGGAGGAAGACCTAGCTGTTCCGGACCCAGAGGCACAGTTAGTTGCAACACTCCATATTATTCCGGATTGGACGCTGCCCTATTTGGCATATCTGAGCCGAGGAGAGTTGCCAGCTGACGAAGGGGAAGCACGACAGATAATCCGGCGCTGTAAGTCCATGACAATTGCGAACGGAGAACTTCACCATCGCAGTACTTCTGGAGTATTTCAGCGATGTGTATCAGCTGAGGAAGGTTGTGAGATTCTTCGTGAGATTCATGAAGGAGATTGTGGTCATCACGCCGGTTCAAAATCATTGGTGGCGAAGGCATTCCGACATGGTTTCTATTGGTTAACTGCTCATGCAGATGCGGCAGATCTAGTCCGGAAGTGTGATGCTTGTCAGAAATTCTCAAGGCGTGCTCTGGTTCCGGCACAGGAACTCCGGATGATACCAATAACTTGGCCTTTTGCAACTTGGGGGCTTGATATGGTTGGGGCTTTCAAGCGATCCCAAGATCAGAAAACTCATCTACTGGTGGCAGTAGACAAGTTTACAAAGTGGGTTGAAGCGGAGCCTATAAGCAAGTGTGATGCGGCAACAGTAGTTAAATTCATCAAAAAAGTAATATTCCGGTTTGGCTTTCCACACAGCATCATCACAGACAACGGCACCAATTTATCTCAGGGGGAGATGGAAGAGTTCTGTCAACGAGAGCATATTCGTTTGGACGTATCTTCTGTAGCTCACCCCCAATCCAACGGTCAGGCTGAAAGAGCAAATCAGGAGATTTTGCGAGGAATCAAACCCCGGCTTATGACACCTTTGCAGAGAACCCCGGGATGTTGGGTTGAGGAATTGCCATCTGTGCTTTGGAGTATTAATACCACACCAAACCGGTCTACAGGTTACACACCTTTTTTCATGGTTTATGGTGCTGAAGCAGTTCTTCCGAGCGATATACGTCATGATTCGCCAAGAGTGACGGCTTACGTGGAAACAATCAACGAAGAGTCAAGGCAGGACGGTTTAGACCGGCTGGATGAAGAGCGTGATATAGCTGCAGCGCGATCGGCGATTTATCAGCAAGACTTGCGCAGATATCATAGCCGCCGGATTAGAACAAGGACGTTCCAGGAGGGTGACTTGGTACTCCGGCTCATCCAAGATCAAACAGATATGCACAAGCTATCCCCACCTTGGGAAGGGCCCTTTGTGATCAGCAAGAATCTACACAACGGCTCATATTACTTGGTGGACGTTCGAGAACACAAGGACTCACGGACATCAGAAGAGAAGACGAAGAGGCCGTGGAACATCGCCCATTTACGGCCATATTATACTTGAGCTACGTGCTCCAATGTATCCTATGTATATATTATAAGTAATGAATAAACCGGCACCCTCGGTAAACCGGGGGCTTAGCCCTTTTTCCATATGCAAAAAATCTTGTGAAAGCAACCCATATACATACAAGTTTATTATCAGATACCATATTTCAGTATATTGGCCGATTTAGAAATTGATTTTTTGCAGAATATGCAAAGGAGCAATAGAACTCTCAAAAACATGCGATCATATCCGGTTCAAAGAGAGAAGGCTTCACAAAATTACCCACCGGTTCAGGAGGAACCCTGGAGGCCCTCTGGGAGTGGCATCACCCATTCCCAGTGATCGGATCAATCTCATCGTTATATTGACCCTCTGAAAAGTTGGATACGTCCACGTTCAGTGATTGGTTAACATTGACCCACCGGTTCAGGAGAAACCCTGGAGGCCCTCTGGGAGTGGTATCATCTACTCCCAGTGATCGGATTAGTTTCATAGTTTTATCGGCCCTCTAAAAAGTTGGATAATGCCACGTTCAGTGATTGGCTAGGCCCTCTGGGAGTGTCGGCTAATCCGCGTGAAGGAAATATGCCCTAGAGGCAATAATAAAGATGTTATTTGTATTTCCTTATATCATGATAAATGTCTTTTATTCATGCTAGAATTGTATTAACCGGAAACTTAGTACATGTGTGAATACATAGACAAAACAGTATTTCCCTAGTATGCCTCTACTAGACTAGCTCATTGAACAAAGATGGTTATGTTTCCTAGCCATAGACATTCGTTGTCATTTGATCAACGGGATCACATCATTAGGAGAATGATGTGATGGACAAGACCCATCCGTTAGCATAGCACTATGATCGTTTAGTTTAACTGCTATTGCTTTCTTCATGACTTATACATGTTCCTATGACTATGGGATTATGCAACTCCCGAATACCGTAGGAACACCTTGTGTGCTATGAAACGTCACAACGTAACTGGGTGATCATAAAGATGCTCTACAGGTGTCTCCGAAAGTATTTGTGGTGTTGGCATAGATCAAGATTAGGATTTGTCACTCCGAGTGTCGGAGAGGTATCTCTGGGCCCTCTCGGTAACACACATCACAATAAGCCTTGCAATCAAAAGACTAATGAGTTAGTCACGAGATGATGTGTTACGGAACGAGTAAAGAGACTTGCCGGTAACGAGATTGAACTAGGTATAGAGATACCGACGATCGAATCTCGGGCAAGTAACATACCGTTTGACAAAAGGAACAACATATGTTGTTATGCGGTTCTGACCGATAAAAGATCTTCGTAGAATATGTAGGAGCCAATATGAATATCCAGGTTCCGCTATTGGTTATTGACCGGAGATGAGTCTCGGTCATGTCTACATAGTTCTTGAACCCGTAGGGTCCGCACGCTTAACGTTTGATGACGATCGGTATTATGAGTTTATGAGTATTGATGTACCGAAGGTAGTTCGGAGTCCCGGATGAGATCACGGACATGACGAGGAGTCTCGGAATGTCCGAGACATAAAGATTGATATATTGGACGACTATATTCGGACACCGGAAGTGTTCCGGAAAAGTTTCGGATTTATCGGGAATGCTGGAGGGGGTTACCGGAACCCCCTACGAGAGGGGATGGTCCATAGTGGGCCTAAAGGGAAAGAGAGAGGCAGCCCATAGGGCTGGCCGGCGCCCCACCTAGGGTTCCTAGTTGGACTAGGATTGGGGGGGGGGGGGGCGCCACCTCTCCTATTCCTTTCCCTCTTCCTTCTTTTGGTGAATCCTACTAGGAATAGGATTGCAATCCTATTCCTAGTAGGAGTCCACTCCCTAGCCGCACCAGGAAGGGCCGGCCGGCCTCCCTCCCTTGCTCCTTTATATACGGGGGCAGGGGGGCACCCAAAGACACATAAGTTGAATTGTTTTAGCCGTGTGCGGTGCCCCCCTCCACAGAATCACACCTCGGTCATACCGTCGCGGAGCTTAGGCGAAGCCCTGCGCCGGTGAACACATCATATCCATCACCACGCCATCGTGCTGACGAAACTCTCCCGTGAAGCTCAACTGGATCAAGAGCTCGTGGGACGTCATCAAGCTGAACGTGTGCTGAACGCGGAGGTGTCGTACGTTCGGTGCTTGATCGGTTGGATCGTGAAGAAGTTCGACAACATCAACCGCGTCACTTGACGCTTCCGCTCCCGGTCTACGAGGGTACGTAGACACACTCTTCCCTCTCGTTGCTATGCATCTGGTAGATAAATCTTGCGTGATCGTAGGAAAATTTTAAAATACTACGTTCCCCAACTGAAAGTGCAACTAATCCCCGGGTGGTTTTGGTAATTAATAACAACATATATATCATTGAACTAATATTTACTTGAGAATCATTTCAGAAAAGTTCGATGATATGGGTATGGAAATGTCTGAAGAAGTGGACCCCTCAAAATGCTAAGACAAGCATTGGCAAAAGCTCAAGACTCTATTTTTGGTTTAGTGATCAAAGATCACATTGAGTCCATAGGAAAAGCCAATACTATTAAAAGGGGATGAGGTTGTGTTAATGATCTAGTTGCTCAAGTGCTTGGTGATCTAGCTCCCTCAACTATCAGCACTCTTCACTACTCAACACACTCATAAGTAATCTCGGACAAACCGATTCTGCAAACTCAGTCCCACCGAGATGAACCACCTCAGTTATTCCTCCAAACCCTAATTTCTCGGTCCATCCGATTCTGAGTTTCGGTCTCACCGAAAATGGACTGCCAACCTTCTGTAACCAATTGACATCACTTCGGAATATCCGAGTTGTTGTTTTCGGTCCCACCGAGATGGCAAGCTCCAACCTTTGACTCACTTCGGACACACCGAGATGGTATTTTCGGTCCCACCGAAAATCCCAACGTTCACTATATTTGAACTTTCGGTCTGACCGAGTTTTCACTTCGCTCTCACCGAGATTGGTCAAATGTGTGTGTAACGGTTGGATTTTGTGTGGAGGCTATATATACCCCTCCACCCCCTCTTCATTCGTGAGGAGAGCCATCAGAAAGTACCACCACTTCTACCATACACTTTCTGAGAAGTGAACCACCTACCCTTGTGTTGAGATCAAGCCATTCCATTCCTACCATATGAAACTTGATTTCTAGCCTTCCCAAGTTGCTTTCCACTCAAACCTTTCTTCCACCACAGCCATATCAGTGAGGAGCGTTGAGTGTTGGGGAGATTATCATTTGAAGCACAAGAGCAAGGAGTTCATCATCATCAACACCGTCTATTACCTTTTGGAGGGTGGTGCCTCCTAGATTGGTTAGGTGTCGCTTGGGAGCCTCCGTCTTCGAGATGTGGAGTTGAACCAAGAAGTTTGTAAGGGCAAGGAGATCGCCTACTTCGTGAAGATCTACCCCGAGTAAGGCTAGTCCTCCGTGGGCGTAGGCCATGATGGAATAGACAAGGTTGCTTCTTCGTGGACCCTTCGTGGGTGGAGCCCTCCGTGGACTCGCGCAGCCGTTACCCTCCGTGGGTTGAAGTCTCCATCAACGTGGATGTACGATAGCACCACCTATCGGAACCACGACAAAAATCTTCGTGTCACCAAACTGGGTTTGATCTTCTCCACCTCTCTTTTACATGTGCAATTTACTTTCCGCTGCTTATACTCTAGAATTGCATGTGTAGGGTGATACTTGAATTGATCTTAATTGTGAAACTGCCAAAAACTTTGCATGACCTAAAGGCAGATTTTTTATTTTGTCAAGTAGTCTAATCACCCCCCCTCTAGACCTACTTTCGATCCTACAAGTGGTATCAGAGCTTTGGTCTCCATTGCTTTGGTTTCCATTGCATTGGACTCCATAAGCTTGGTTTCACAACCTAGGAGAGTATGGCGTCTAGTGAGGGTAATTATCGTAGAGGTCCTTACTTTGATGGTACAAATTTTGCTAGTTGGAAGCATAAAATTAAAATGCATATTCTTGGTCATAACCCAGCCGCATGGGGCATCATTTGTGTTGGTATGCAAGGTGAATTCTTCGAGGAAGGAAAAGTTCCGGATCGCGAAGTTACACCGGAAGAGTTGCGGATGTTGCAAAACAATGCTCAAGCTTGTGACATTCTCTTCAATGCTTTGTGTCCCGAAGAGTTCAACAAAATCAGCCGTCTTGAGAATGCTAAAGAGATTTGGGATACTTTGGTTGAAATGCACGAAGGTACTAAATCTGTGAAGGAATCAAAGCTAGATATTCTTCAAGGTCAACTTGACAAGTTCAAGATGAAGGATGGTGAAGGAGTCGCTGAAATGTACTCTAGGCTTGCTCTCATCACAAATGAGATTGCCGGCTTAGGAAGCGAAGAAATGACCGACCGATTCATCATCAAGAAGATTCTCAGAGCTTTGGATGGAAAGTATGACACCGTGTGCACTTTGATCCAAATGATGCCAAACTACAAGACTCTCAAGCCAACTGAAGTCATTGGAAGAATTGTTGCTCATGAAATGACACTTAAGGATAAGGAAGAGCTTCACAACAAGTCAAGTGGTGCTTACAAAGCTACAAGTGATGCTCCTACTACCTCAAGTGACAAGCTAGTTTCCAATGAAGAGATAAGCCTAATGGTCAAGAACTTCAACAAGTTCTACAAGAATAGAGGCAAAGAAAGAAGCTCAAAGTCTAGATCATATGATGAAAAGAGATCTTCTAGTCGTGATCGAAACTGCTACAATTGTGGAAGACCCGGACACTTCTCAAATGAGTGTACGGCTCCCCACAAAAGAAGAGAAGAATCTCCAAGAAGAAGAGCAAGAGATGAGTCACCTCGGAGAGAGAGAAGGAGCAGAGATGATCGTTATGAACGAAGACCCTCTCGGAGAAGCAAGGATTCGGAGAGGAAAGACAAGTCATCAAGGAGCTACACAAGAAGAAGACATCAAGCTCATGTTGGTGAATGGGTCTCCGGCTCCGACTCTGACAATCAATCCGATGGAAGCTATCACTCCGACTCCGACTATAGTCAAGATGAAGGTGTTGCCGGACTTGCACTAGTATCCTCCAACTCAAACTCCTACGACTTATTTGATTCACCAAATTAGGGAATTGGAAGATGCTTCATGGCTAAAGGTCCCAAGGTAACACACCCTGAATTCATTGACTTTGATAGTGATGAGGATGACTTGCTTGGTGAAGATGAGCTCTTGCATGATAAATCTAGTGAGCTTAGTAATGATGAAAATGCTAGTAGTCTTTATAGTCGAGAAGAGTCGAATGACAATGCTATGAAGGAGATTGAGCGTCTAACTAAAGAACTAAACACTCTTACGTTAGCTCATGAAACAACTCAAGAAGATCATAGAGAGCTCCTAAGATCTCATGAGAAGCTACGCTTCGAGAAGCTCACTCTAGAGCAAGAACATGAGTTTCTGAAAGCGATCAATGACGATCTTCGAAAGAAGAGTTCTTCATATCTTGCCAAACAACTTCTCTTGTCTAATTTCTTGCCACCTATTAAGACTAAGCATGACAAGCATAAGAAAATTTCTTCCTCTAGTAGTAACAATAACAATGTTAAATCCAATATTGTTGCTTCTAGTAGCTCTCTTGATTCCACTAACAATGTTTCAAGCCAAGTTACACTTGAGCAAGAAAATAGCTTATTGAAGGAAATCATAGAGAAAGGTGTCTACAAGAGTCTTGCCGGAAGCAAGAACTTTGAGGAGATTGTTCGCAAACAAGGAAGACACCGGAAGAATCAAGGGATTGGTTTTGAGCGAAAGTTCAACGCCGAAGGTGTTGAGTGGGAAGAAGGTCAATACCCTACTCGACAGTTTGTTTCACAAAAGGAGAAGTATGATCCTACTTCTTCCAATGTGGAACAAGCTCAAGATGACCTTCCACCACAAGACCACAAGCTAAAGGCCAAGGACAAGCTTCAAGAGGAGATTGATGCATTCATTGAAGCACCTCAAGCCATGGTCAAGTGGGTTCCCAAGGACACATCAAGTTCTACTTCGTCAAGCTCTACTACAACACCAAGGATTCCCATCAAGATGATGTGGATCCCAAAGAAGAAGAACTAGTAGGTTCTTGAGGGTGACTCCGCCAACAAACTTCACTCATATTCATTTTGGCAAGAACGTGTGCAATCAACTTCCACATCATGCACTAGTTCATGGAGTCACAAACCCTCTTGTTGGTAAGTCAAGGGACAAGGTAATCATTGCTTTCATGGACATCATCTTTTGTGTACTTCACTCTATGTCTATGGATATTCTTGTTTGTTCCTTGTGGGACTAACCCATGTAGGTATTGAAAGTGCCCTAATCCAAAGGATTGCTCCCAACTCTTGATGATCTGCATCAACATTGAGCATCCACATCTTCAACATCTACATGAAGTCTTCTACGACAACCCAAGGTTAGTCTGACCCTTTAAAAGGGGTTCTCACATCTAGGGGGAGCTTTGCTCTAAAAATTGAGCTAAAGCATCTCCAAATGATGTGAACACATAAATGCTTTATGTAAAAGTGGTAACCCCACTTGTGCTTAAACGATGAGTATGACCTATGATCAAATGTTCTCATTTGGCTCCTAAGTCAATATACTCATATATAGATGACCTAGTCATCGACAAATTGTGTGCTAGTAGCTAGAGTGATTGGTTGTGCATGTTTGACACATATTTCAGTTGCTATCTTATTGTGTGAGCATGTTGAATGCATGATTTCATCCATTCAAGGACATCCATTTGTTGTTTTGATTGTTTTGTTTTCTTTTTCTGGCCAAATGGATGGACAAGAATGCCTAAGCACCTTTCCCTAGCTATCTATGCTTTCTTGTCTCAAATTCTATTCATGCTCATATCACAACTTTGAACAAGTCTTTTTCGGACAGTCCGAGTGAGGAGCACTCGGAACCACCGATTCGTCTAAGGCTGACTTCCAAAACCTTCTAAGTCCATTTCGGTCTGACCGGCTTCTCAATCTCGGTCCAACCGAAACGCTTAGACTGATCTAGGTTTCATCTCGGTGAAACCGAGTTCAAACTCTCGGTCTGACCGATATGCGTAACTGCACAGCAGTTATACATCTCGGTGACACCGAGTTTTTCAACTCGGTCCCACCGACAGCATGGGGTTATATATACCTGAGGGCTGCGCGCGATTCAATTCTTCAAACCGTTCGCCCCCAATACCCCTGCTGCCGTCGCCCTGGTCTATGGATCGTCGCCGTCGTCGCCTGTGCGCCCTCGCCGCAGGTCTCCGCCGCCGTCAACGGTAATCATCTCCACCGTTGCCGCCGTAGAGGGACACCACCAAGTTAGGGTGTGTCCCGATCCCTTTTCGTGCTCCCCTTCCGATTCTTGCACGATAGGCTTGCCATGATTCAATCCACGTTTGAGATATTCCCTATACATTAGTTCAGATCTTCTAGTTTCGAGCAAAATTCTTAGGTTTAGGTTTCCACGGAATGCATCTCGGTGAAGCCGATTTTTGAAACTCGGAATGACCGATTTGGCCTCTGGCCATTGCACTGCATCATTCGGTTTAACCGAGTTGTGCCAATCGGAATGACCGAAGCGTAGTTTCAGTGAAACCCTAAGTTATCGGTAGGACCGAAACCCATTTCGGTCTGACCGAAAGTGGTGTGTAGGTTTCTGTTGAGCACTTCGGTTGCACCGAAACTTGAAATCAGTTTGACCGAAATACATTCTGTGAAAACTCAAAACTAAGTTTTGAACTCATTTTTTTGCAAAAACCTCTGCAGTTGTGATAACTCTTCTACTCTGCCTATACCTTATCTTTTCATAGGTTTTTCAGCCATGTCAGATGTCAGTGACAGCCAGAACAGGTCTGAATCACCGTTTGTTGAAATTCCAGAGGCAGATACAAGTCCTGCTAGCAGCTCCAGTGATGATGGTGAGAGGAGCACCCCTAGTGGTTTGCCTCCTGCAGCCACCAGAACCAGGAAGAAGAGAACTTCTGATGATGAGGACTCTGACTTTGTTGCTGAGGAAGTTACCTCCAAGCCAAAGAGGAATGTGGTTGCCAAAGAGCATCAAGGGCAGCAGTCAAGGAAAGGCACAAGCAAAGTGAAGCAGTCAGCAGTTGCAAAGAAGCTCAACTTGGAAGAGCCTGCTCCAAGCAAGGTGAAGAAGACTTCCAAAAGGAAGAGGGTAGTATATGCTGAACCTCAAGTTGATGCTGCAGAAGAAGAAGAAGAAGAAGCACCCCAGCCTCCTCCTCAGAAAGCTAAGTTCATGGGTGATGCTATTCGGGCTCAAGCCTCCTCTAAGCCCAAGAAGCCTGCTCAAGCCAAGGCAGCTCCAGCCAAGCCCAAGAGAACAACCAGAAGCATTCCAGCTTCTGAGAAGAACAAAGGTGAGATGCCACCGTCTGAATCAGATGAAGAGCATGTGTTGCTTAAGCTCCGTCCCAAGTTGCCACTCCACAATGATGCTCATCCTCAAGCTGAGGACATGAAGGCAAGGAAGGACAAAGGTCTCAGGCTATGGAGACAGTCTGATCCATATGCTGTAAGGAGAAGGACTGCTGTGGACCCCAGATTCCACACCAGAGAGCAGCAGGATTTCTATGAGACCGTGCTGATGGATAAGAAGCCCATTGTTGCTGACACCAGGTATGTTGACTGGAAGTATATTGACAGTGAAGAGCACCGGGACTTCTTTCCCCATGTGCATGAGAGCATTACTGCATGTGGAGTTGCTGATTTTGTGGGTCAAGAGCTGACAGCTTGGAATGACGAGATGATCATGCAGTTCTATGCCACAGCCCACTTCTATCCTGATGGCAAGATCACTTGGATGACTGAAGGTCAAAGGTTTTCTTCGACTGTTGAAGAATGGGCAGAACTTCTGAACGCTCCAGTGCAGAGAGAGGACGACATTGATGTCTATGGGATTCCTAAGAAGTGTCATGATTCCATGAAGAACATGTACAAGGAGATCCCGGCTGCTGATTTGGAAGGATGGAAGCTTGGCTCAGTGTACTATCTCCAGGCAGGTCTGACCACCACTAACACTATTCTGAGGCATACATTGATGCCTAAGTCTAGAGACCACCGGATGATTCGAGGCTATTCTATCAACATGCTGCACATTCTCGATGAGAAGGCACCTTTCAAGGTGATGGACTTGATGGTAGAGACCATTAAGAGGACTGCAGCTGACCAGAAGAGGTCGTGTGGGTTTGCTCCGCAGATTCAGATGCTCATCAACGCCAAGTTTGGCACGGGCAAATTCATGTTGGATAGGAAGCACTTGCCACTGCAGCCAGAGCATGAGGACAACGTAGTTGTGATGGATGAAGAGGATCCTACCTCAGTTGAAGGACAGGCCAAAATCGAAGCTGCGAAGAAGGCTAAAGCTAACAAAGAGGCAGCAGCAGCAGCAGCTAAGCCAAAGAGCTTTGGAGAACAAATTCTTGAAGCTACCCAAAGGATTGAACAACACCTGGCCAGCATTGAGCAATCTCAGGAGAGCCTAGAGAGGATTGTCGAGGACAAGATCCACGCTCTGGACGTGAAGCTGACTGAGATTCAGGTGTCTGTCAACAAGCTTGAGGCAGACATGGAGGAGACAAGGCAGGAGAGAGCAGAGCTTATGCAGGATGATCTAGTCCAGGACTCTCATCGCCAGACTGCTCAGGTTCCCAGAGGATCCAGATCTGCAGCTATCCCAGTAACAGACTCCAGGGCTACCACTTCAGCACCAGCTACAGCTCCAGCAGTTGCTCCAGCTCCAGCATCCACTCCTCCACCGCAGACATCAGCAGAAGTCTTCGCCGATGCAGCTATCTCTACACCGACATCTACCCAGACGGGAGCCGCCAGCAGAGCCCGCAGTGACGCTTAGCTCTATACCTTTTCGAACTTTTTGGTAACTTGTTGCCAAAGGGGGAGAAATTGTTATAGATCATAGGGCTTCGAGAGAGAGAGTGCTCTTTCGTCTTTCGTTCTTTTGCCGGTTTTCTTTGAGATACAGTGATTTCTTTTGGTTCCTGAACTTTAAGTGTGCTTGCTACTAAGTTTGATGCTATCTTAATGAGTGCTTAGTCATACTATGCTTTAATGTGTGCTTATTGCTTATCCTATGCTATTCCTTATTGTATGGCTATTTACTCTTGTCTTGGTGATTGAGTGCATGTTACTCATTCTTATCATTTTGTGCGCTCCACCAAGATGTATGTGACATGGAAGAGTGACCCATAATCCTAATCGATTGTGCATTTGCATTCAAACGCAAATTTTAAATAATGCACAAATTTAGGGGGAGCTCTTGTTTATCACATACTTCTCAAAACGACGATATCATTCATTGATTATATCTTTTGTCGAAGCTTTGATCTATATGTTGTCATCAATTACCAAAAAGGGGCAGATTGAAAGTGCAACTAATCCCCGGGTGGTTTTGGTAATTAATAACAACATATATATCATTGAACTAATATTTACTTGAGAATCATTTCAGAAAAGTTCGATGATATGGGTATGGAAATGTCTGAAGAAGTGGACCCCTCAAAATGCTAAGACAAGCATTGGCAAAAGCTCAAGACTCTATTTTTGGTTTAGTGATCAAAGATCACATTGAGTCCATAGGAAAAGCCAATACTATTAAAAGGGGATGAGGTTGTGTTAATGATCTAGTTGCTCAAGTGCTTGGTGATCTAGCTCCCTCAACTATCAGCACTCTTCACTACTGAACACACTCATAAGTAATCTCGGACAAACCGATTCTGCAAACTCAGTCCCACCGAGATGAACCACCTCAGTTATTCCTCCAAACCCTAATTTCTCGGTCCATCCGATTTTGAGTTTCGGTCTCACCGAAAATGGACTGCCAACCTTCTGTAACCAATTGACATCACTTCGGAATACCCAAGTTGTTGTTTTCGGTCCCACCGAGATGGCAAGCTCCAACCTTTGACTCACTTCGGACACACCGAGATGGTATTTTCGGTCCCACCGAAAATCCCAACGTTCACTATATTTGAACTTTCGGTCTGACCGAGTTTTCACTTCGGTCTCACCGAGATTGGTCAAATGTGTGTGTAACGGTTGGATTTTGTGTGGAGGCTATATATACCCCTCCACCCCCTCTTCATTCGTGAGGAGAGCCATCAGAAAGTACCACCACTTCTACCATACACTTTCTGAGAAGTGAACCACCTACCCTTGTGTTGAGATCAAGCCATTCCATTCCTACCATATGAAACTTGATTTCTAGCCTTCCCAAGTTGCTTTCCACTCAAACCTTTCTTCCACCACAGCCATATCAGTGAGGAGAGTTGAGTGTTGGGGAGATTATCATTTGAAGCACAAGAGCAAGGAGTTCATCATCATCGACACCGTCTGTTACCTTTTGGGGGGTGGTGCCTCCTAGATTGGTTAGGTGTCGCTTGGGAGCCTCCGTCTTCGAGATGTGGAGTTGAACCAAGAAGTTTGTAAGGGCAAGGAGATCGCCTACTTCGTGAAGATCTACCCCGAGTAAGGCTAGTCCTCCGTGGGCGTAGGCCATGATGGAATAGACAAGGTTGCTTCTTCGTGGACCCTTCGTGGGTGGAGCCCTCCGTGGACTCGCGCAGCCGTTACCCTCCGTGGGTTGAAGTCTCCATCAACGTGGATGTACGATAGCACCACCTATCGGAACCACGACAAAAATCTTCGTGTCACCAAACTGCGTTTGATCTTCTCCACCTCTCTTTTACATGTGCAATTTACTTTCCGCTGCTTATACTCTAGAATTGCATGTGTAGGGTGATACTTGAATTGATCTTAATTGTGAAACTGCCAAAAACTTTGCATGACCTAAAGGCATATTTTTTATTTTGTCAAGTAGTCTAATCACCCCCCCTCTAGACCTACTTTCGATCCTACACCAACAGTGGTATCAGAGCCAGGTTTATGCGTAGATGATATGCACGAGTAGAACACAATGAGTTGTGGGCGATACTAGTCATACTGCTTACCAGCATGTCATACTTTGCTTCGGCGGTATTGTGAGATGAAGCGGCCCGGACCGACATTACGCGTACGCTTACGCGAGACTGGTTTCACCGTTACGAGCACTCGTTGCTTAAAGGTGACTGGCGGGTGTCTGCTCTCTCACTTTAGCTGAATCAAGTGTGGCTACGCCCGGTCCTTGTGAAGGTTAAAACAGCACATACTTGACGAAACATCGTTGTGGTTTTGTATGCGTAGGTAAGAACGGTTCTTGCTAAAGCCCGTAGCAGCCACGTAAAAACTTGCAACAACAAAGTAGAGGACGTCTAACTTGTTTTTGCAGGGCATGTTGTGATGTGATATGGTCAAGACATGATGAGTTATAAGGTTTTGTATGAGATGATCATGTTTTGTAAAGTTATCGGCAACTGGCAGGAGCCATATGGTTGTCGCTTTATTGTATGAAATGCAATCCCCATGTAATTGCTTTACTTTATCACTAAGCGGTAGCGATAGTTGAGGAAGCAATAGTTGGCGAGACGACAACGATGCTACGATGGAGATCAAAGTGTCGCGCCGGTGACGAAGGTGATCATGACGGTGCTTTGGAGATGGAGATCAAAAAGCACAAGATGATGATGGCCATATCATGTCACATATTTTGATTACATGTGATGTTTATCTTATTATGCTTCTTATTTTGCTTAGATCGACGGTAGCATTATAAGATGATCCCTTACTAAATTTCTAGGTATAAGTGTTCTCCCTGAGTATGCACCGTTGCGAAAGTTCGTCGTGCCGAGACACCACGTGATGATCGGGTGTGATAAGCTCTACGTTCAAATACAACGGGTGTAAGCCAGTTTTGCACACGCAGAATACTCGGGTTAAACTTGACGAGCCTAGCATATACAGATATGGCCTCGGAACACTGGAGACCAAAAGGTCGAGCGTGAATCATATAGTAGATATGATCAACATAAGATGTTCACCATTGAAACTACTCCATCTCACGTGATGATCGGACATGGTTTAGTTGATTTGGATCACGTGATCATTTAGATGACCAGAGGGATGTCTATCTAAGTGGGAGTTCTTTAAATTAATATGATTAAATTGAACTTTAATTTATCATGAACTTAGTCCTGATAGTTTTGCATATCTATATCGTTGTAGATCAATGGCCCGTGCTACCGTTCCTTTGAATTTTAATGCATTCCTAGAGAAAGCTAAGTTGAAATACGATGGTAGCAATTACACGGACTGGGTCCGTAACCTGAGGATTATCCTCATTGCTGCACAGAAGAATTATGTCCTTGAAGCACCGCTAGGTGACAAGCCCCCTTCCGCTAATGTAGACGCTTTGAACGTCTGGCAGTCGCGGTCTGATGACTACACGATAGTTCAGTGTGCCATGCTTTACGGCTTAGAACCGGGACTTCAACGACGTTTTGAACGTCATGGACCATATGAGATGTTCCAGGAGTTGAAGTTAATATTTCAAGCAAATGCCCGAATTGAGAAATATGAGATTTCCAATAAGTTCTACAGCTGCAAGATGGAGGAGAATAGTTCTATCAGTGAACACTTGCTCAGAATGTCTGGGTACTACAATCATATGACTCAACTTGGTTGCAAAGTTGACGAGGATAGTGTTATTGATAGAGTTCTTCAATCACTGCCACCAAGCTATAAAGGCTTCGTGATGAACTACAACATGCAAGGGATGCAAAAGACAATTCTCGAGCTCTTCGCTATGCTCAAAGCTACGGAGGTAGAAATCAAAAAGGAGCATCAAGTGTTGATGGTTAACAAGACCACTAGTTTCAAGAAAAAGGGCAAGGGAAAGAAAGGGAACTTCAAAAAGAATATCAAGTCAGTTGCTACTTCCACGAAGAAACCCAAATCTGGAGCCAAGCCTGAAACTGAGTGCTTCTACTGCAAGGGGACTGGACACTGGAAGCGGAACTGCCCCAAGTATTTGGCGGATAAGAAGGATGGCAAGATGAACAAAGGTATATGTGATATACATGTTATTGATGTGTACCTTACTAATGCTCGTAGTAGTACCTGGGTATTTGATACCGGTTCGGTTGCTAATATTTGTAACTCGAAACAGGGACTACGGATTAAACGAAGATTAGCTAAGGACGAGGTGACGATGCGCGTGGGAAACGGTTCCAAAGTCGATGTGATCGCCGTCGGCACGCTACCTCTACATCTACCTTCGGGATTAGTTTTAGACCTAAATAATTGTTATTTGGTGCCAGCGTTAAGCATGAACATTATATCTGGATCTTGTTTATTGCGAGACGGTTATTCATTTAAATCAGAGAATAATGGTTGTTCCATTTTAATGAATAATATCTTTTATGGTCATGCACCCTTGAAGAGTGGTCTATTCTTATTGGATCTCGATTGTAGTGATACACATATGCATAGTATTGAAACCAAAAGATGCAAGGTTAATAATGATAGTGCAACTTATTTGTGGCACTGCCGTTTAGGTCATATTGGTGTAAAACGCATGAAGAAACTCCATAAAGATGGACTTTTGGAATCACTTGGTGCTTGCGAACCATGCCTCATGGGCAAGATGACTAAAACTCCGTTCTCCGGAACTATGGAGCGAGCAACAGATTTGTTGGAAATCATACATACTGATGTATGTGGACCAATGAGTGTTGATGCTCGCGGCGGGTATCGTTATTTTCTGACCTTCACTGATGATTTGAGCAGATATGGGTATATCTACTTAATGAAACACAAGTCTGAAACATTTGAAAAGTTCAAAGAATTTCAGAGTGAAGTAGAGAATCATCGTAACAAGAAAATAAAGTTCCTACGATCTGATCGTGGAGGAGAATATTTGAGTTATGAGTTTGGTCTTCATTTGAAACAATGTGGAATAGTTTCACAACTCACGCCACCTGGAACACCACAGCGTAATGGTGTGTCCGAACGTCGTAACCGTACTTTATTGGATATGGTGCGATCTATGATGTCTCTTACCGATTTACCACTATCGTTTTGGGGTTATGCTTTAGAGACAGCTGCATTCACGTTAAATAGGGCACCATCTAAATCCGTTGATACGACACCTTATGAACTATGGTTTGGCAAGAAACCAAAGTTGTCGTTTCTTAAAGTTTGGGGCTGCGATGCTTATGTGAAAACACTTCAACCTGATAAGCTCGAACCCAAGTCGGAAAAATGTGTCTTCATAGGATACCCAAAAGAGACTGTTGGGTACACCTTCTATCACAGATCTGAAGGCAAAATATTCGTTGCTAAAAACGGATCCTTTCTAGAAAAAGAGTTTCTCTCGAAAGAAGTGAGTGGGAGGAAAGTAGAACTTGATGAGGTGATTGTACCTTCTCCCGGATTGGAAAGTAGTACATCACAGGAAATTGTTCCAGTGATTCCTACACCAATTAGTGAGGAAGTTAATGATAATGATCATGAAACTTCGGATCAAGTTTTTACAGAACGTCGTAGATCAACCAGAGTACGTTCCGCACCAGAGTGGTACGGCAACCCAGTTCTGGAAATCATGTTACTAGACCATGATGAACCTACGAACTATGAGGAAGCGATGATGAGCCCAGATTCCGCAAAATGGCTTGAAGCCATGAAATCTGAGATGGGATCCATGTATGAGAACAAAGTGTGGACTTTGGTTGACTTGCCCGATGATCGGCAAGCCATCGAAAACAAATGGATCTTCAAGAGGAAGACCGACGCAGACGGTAATATTACTGTTTACAAAGCTCGACTTGTTGTGAAAGGTTTTCGACAAGTTCAAGGAGTTGACTACAATGAGACTTTCTCATCTGTAGCGATGCTTAAGTCTGTCCGAATCATGTTAGCAATTGCCGCATTTTATGATTATGAAATCTGGCAAATGGATGTCAAAACTGCATTCCTAAATGGATATCTCAAAGAAGAGTTGTATATGATGCAACCAGAAGGTTTTGTCGATCCAAAAGGTGCTAACAAAGTATGCAAGCTCCAGTGATCCATCTATGGACTGGTGCAAGCATCTCGGAGTTGGAATATACGCTTTGATGAGGTGATCAAAGCATATGGTTTTATACAGACTTTTGGAGAAGCCTGTATTTACAAGAAAGTGAGTGGGAGCTCTGTAGCATTTCTAATATTATATGTAGATGACATATTGTTGATTGGAAATGATATAGAATTTCTGGATAGCATAAAAGGATACTTGAATAAAAGTTTTTCGATGAAAGACCTCGGAGAAGCTGCTTACATATTAGGCATCAAAATCTATAGAGATAGATCAATACGCTTAATTGGACTTTCACAAAGCACATACCTTGATAAGATTTTGAAGAAGTTCAAAATGGATCAGTCAAAGAAAGGGTTCTTGCCTGTTTTACAAGGTATGAAGTTGAGTAAGACTCAATGCCCGACGACTGCAGAAGATAGAGAGAAAATGAAAGTCATTCCCTATGCCTCAGCCATAGGATCTATCATGTATGCAATGATGTGTACCAGACCTGATGTGTGCCTTGCTATAAGTCTAGCAGGGAGGTACCAAAGTAATCCAGGAGTGGATCACTGGACAGCGGTCAAAAACATCCTAAAGTATCTGAAAAGAACAAAGGATATGTTTCTCGTATATGGAGGTGACAAAGAGCTCGTCGTAAACGGTTACGTCGATTCTAGCTTTGACACTAATCCGGATGACTCAAAGTCACAAACCGGATATGTATTTTTATTGAACGGTGGAGCTGTCAGTTGGTGCAGCTCCAAGCAGAGCGTCGTGGCGGGATCTACGTGTGAAGCGGAATACATAGCTGCTTCGGAAGCAGCAAATGAAGGAGTCTGGATGAAGGAGTTCATATCCGATCTAGGTGTAATACCTAGTGCATCGGGTCCAATGAAAATCTTTTGTGACAACACTGGAGCCATAGCCTTGGCGAAGGAATCCAGGTTTCACAAGAGAACAAAGCACATCAAAAGACGCTTCAATTCCATCCGCGATCTAGTCAAGGAGGGAGATATAGAGATTTGCAAAATACATACGGATCTGAATGTTGCAGACCCGTTGACTAAGCCTCTTCCACGGGCAAAACATGATCAGCACCAGGACTCCATGGGTGTGAGGATCATCACTTTGTAATCTAGATTATTGACTCTAGTTCAAGTGGGAGACTGAAGGAAATATGCCCTAGAGGCAATAATAAAGATGTTATTTGTATTTCCTTATATCATGATAAATGTCTTTTATTCATGCTAGAATTGTATTAACCGGAAACTTAGTACATGTGTGAATACATAGACAAAACAGTATGTCCCTAGTATGCCTCTACTAGACTAGCTCATTGATCAAAGATGGTTATGTTTCCTAGCCATAGACATGAGTTGTCATTTGATCAACGTGATCACATCATTAGGAGAATGATGTGATGGACAAGACCCATCCGTTACCATAGCACTATGATCGTTTAGTTTAACTGCTATTGCTTTCTTCATGACTTATGCATGTTCCTATGACTATGAGATTATGCAACTCCCGAATACCGTAGGAACACCTTGTGTGCTATCAAACGTCACAACGTAACTGGGTGATCATAAAGATGCTCTACAGGTGTCTCCGAAAGTATTTGTGGTGTTGGCATAGATCAAGATTAGGATTTGTCACTCCGAGTGTCGGAGAGGTATCTCTGGGCCCTCTCGGTAACACACATCACAATAAGCCTTGCAAGCAAAAGACTAATGAGTTAGTCACGAGATGATGTGTTACGGAACGAGTAAAGAGACTTGTCGGTAACGAGATTGAACTAGGTATAGAGATACCGACGATCGAATCTCGGGCAAGTAACATACCGTTTGACAAAAGGAACAACGTATGTTGTTATGCGGTTCTGACCGATAAAAGATCTTCGTAGAATATGTAGGAGCCAATATGAACATCCAGGTTCCGCTATTGGTTATTGACCGGA
>LR738711.1:248635983-248653544 GCA_902687465.1 Secale cereale
CACCTCTCCTATTCCTTTCCCTCTTCCTTCTTTTGGTGAATCCTACTAGGAATAGGATTGCAATCCTATTCCTAGTAGGAGTCCACTCCCTAGCCGCACCAGGAAGGGCCGGCCGGCCTCCCTCCCTTACTCCTTTATATACGGGGGCAGGGGGGCACCCAAAGACACACAAGTTGAATTGTTTTAGCCGTGTGCGGTGCCCCCCTCCACAGAATCACACCTCGGTCATACCGTCGCGGAGCTTAGGCGAAGCCCTGCGCCGGTGAACACATCATATCCGTCACCACGCCGTCGTGCTGACGAAACTCTCCCGTGAAGCTCAACTGGATCAAGAGCTCGTGGGACGTCATCAAGCTGAACGTGTGCTGAACGCGGAGGTGCCGTATGTTCGGTGCTTGATCGGTTGGATCGTGAAGAAGTTTGACAACATCAACCGCGTCACTTGACGCTTCCGCTCCCGGTCTACGAGGGTACGTAGACACACTCTTCCCTCTCGTTGCTATGCATCTGGTAGATAGATCTTGCGTGATCGTAGGAAAATTTTAAAATACTATGTTCCCCAACACCGCGTCCTAGTGATTGGCTCAGTTCGTACATTGACCCACCGGTTCAAGAGGAACCCTGGAGGCCCTCTGGAAGTGGTATCATCTACTCCCAGTGATCGGATTAGCTTCATAGTTCTATCGGCCCTCTGAAAAGTTGGATAATGCCACGTTCAGTGATTGGCTAGGCCCTCTGGGAGTGTCGGCTAATCCGCGTCCCAGTGATTGGCTCGGTTTTTATTTACGGTTCTTTCGGCCCTCTGAAAAGTTGGATAAATCCACGTTCAGTGATTGGCTAGGCCCCGTGGGAGTGTTGGCTAATCCACGTCCCATTGATTGGCTGAACCTTGCTTTGAGCCTGGCAGCTCTTGAAAAAGCCTCGACTACATGGTCTTATTTGCAAAATTTGCATGTTTTTGGTGTTTTTGTGTTTTATAACCTTTTAAACCGGAGTGGAACAGCTACACCAGTTGACCACATATCTATAAGGTGCAAAGTCTGGATCATGAATACCAGCATAAGTAAACCGGCGTTCATTAAAACCCGGATTGCATATCAGGCAAAAGTTACGACTTTCCAAATCAGGATGATCCGGATTTATCATCCAGATGACCGGGAGAATTTTGAGTTTCTACTTGGATCCATGAAGATCTTCATAAAGCGACTTTAAAGTCCTACCGGTTTATAAAAGTATTGGCCATATATATATAATCTCAGGTATAAAAGTTATTTTTAGTAAAGATATGCTTATTTGACGTTTTAAGAGAACAATTTAATCCGTCCAGTGGTAAGCCACTAGGACATATTTTCGATATTTTTTCTGTATGAGCAGAGGAAGGAAACAAATATCAGACAACAGGTCAACCGGCGAGTATTTCATAAAGACAAAATATTCGGATCGAAGCACATTAAGTTTCGGTTAACCTATTACAAGGCATGACAAGCCCAACGGTTTGGAAACATGGTTTGACGGAATACAGATTATGATTGCAGCAATAAAAATTTGAAGTTATGCTTCTCCTTGCTGAGACGGCTGGCCATCGCCTTGATCCGGAACATCTTCATCTTCGTGAAGCGGTTGGAAGTCCGGCGCACGCCAGTCAATCTTCATTAAAGCCCGAAAATACATCTCGTCGTTGATAAGGTCAGAAGGATCAATATCAGGAGCAAAAGTGTGAGGACGAACCGGCGGAATTAAGTTGACAGTATCATAGACCGGTCGCTCCACCCGCTCGTTCTGTAAATTGTATCCTGGATGATATTTGGACAAATCCGATTCAGCGGCAAGCTTGCTGGCGAGGGGACGCATCTCTTTCGTCAGGGCATAGAGATCCGTTTCGGTAAAAGGTGAGCCGTCCTCCTTTGTATCCGGGAATCCGGTGAAAGCCTCCTCCGGATCAAGATCCGGGACCCAAGCCTTAGCCCTCGTAAGGGCCAGAAGAGCACCACCCCACGCAGCAGATTTCTTGACTTCTTCGAGACGAACCGGCAAAACAGACAACTTGTTCAAAGTATCTTGGATCGTCGTAGGGGCCGGTTTACCAAACAAAGTGGCACTGATGATCCTTTGAGTCCCGGAGTACAGCTGTTCGACCAAGGTATAGCAAGCTTTAAGTTTTTTCCGTAAGTCATCCCCAAGATGGGAGACACGGCGCCCTGCACATAACTATCATAGTTAAAACGGTACAAACACAGATTACAAAGATGAAAGCAAGAGTTCAGATTATACTTACCAAAGACAGCAGAGGTCATCAAGTCAATTTGCCGTCTTAATCCGGACAATTCTTCTGTCACCGGATTAAGTGCTCCTTCAGCATCCTGAACCCGTTTCTCTAGATCTTTCTTCTGGACCTCAAAAGTAGTCCGCTCCTCTTCAAAGTATTTTTTCAAGTCTTCAACAGTCTTTAAGCTCACCTGAAGTTCATTTTTAGCCTTTGAAGCGGCAGACTCTGTTTCAGTAAGACGGCTACGAAGTTCATTAATTCCAAGGGCATTCCGGTTCAGCTCAGCCTGCAAGCACAATTAAAAAACAGGAGGTGAAAATTAGACAAGTCTCAAACACACAACCAAGTTGTCTACTTGACACTTGGGGGCTAATGGCAGTTGAAGCAGTAAGGAAAGGACAATTCAAAGTTACAAGTTTCAAGCACACAAACAAGTTGTCTGCTCGACACTTGGGGGCTAATGTATGGTTGAAGTATTATCAGCAATTTTTACAAGTATCAAATACATAAACAAGTTATCTACTTGATACTTGGGGGCTAATGTAAAGACCAACGGTTCAATCTACAAAGTTCCGATTCACCTTCAGCACTCAGCTAAACCGGAACTTGGGGGCTGTTATGAGATAGAGACACGACAAAAGAACAAAAGTCAGAATAAGAAGTTTACCTCATACTTTTCCCTCATTAAGTTAACCAGGCTGGCTTCATAATCCCGGCTGCTGTGGAGCCGGTTCAGATACCCAGAGTAAATTTCTTGAGCGCTCATGCCGGAAAGGCTAGATATCTCAGTGCTCCATTTCCCCTTTTCTTGAGTTAGCTTTTCCGTTTTAGCCGTATGTTTGGCTAAAACGGTGGGTTCAGCCGGAGCAACAAAGGCAGCCCCGGTTACCACAACATCAGGAGAGGAAGGTGCATTTGGAGGACTGGCAGTATGGGCCGGATTAGGAGAGGCCGGATTGATCTGAGGAGAGTTAACCCGGGCTGGACTTGGTGGATTTTGGACGTCTTCAGCAGAAGGATTCTCAGGAGCAGAGGTGTGATCTGTTGGTGCAGGGTCTTCAACAGGAGCTACGGGCTCGCCCTCTGAAGGAACAGTTGTTGACGGATTAGCAACCGGATCATCTGCAGTAGGTTCAGCAATAGGCTTATTTGCCTTGGGCTTCTTGCTGGGTTTCGGTTTGCTGGAAAAGTATGCAGAATGAGTTGACGTTATAAAGCAAAGGAATCATAAACCGGAAAAGGTGTGAAAAGTTACCCTGGGACGGTTTTCAGTGGAGGAAGCTGCGTGGCGGTCGATTCACCAGAGGAAGACAGTGGAGTTTCCTGATAATCAAGGTCAGACGGTTTAAGAGGTTTTCGGATAAGTCCGGCCTTGGGATGAAGGGGAGTCGGGGAAAGTATCACCTCAGCACGGCGTTTCCGAACCGGAGTGAAAGAAATCCCGGATGATTCCACCGCCAGGCCGCTATGGCGAGTGGTCCGGCGAAGAGCTTCGTGCTGTTGTTTCTTCAAAGTAAAGTTAGGGTCCAATTGAGCATAAGGATGAGAAAATTGGTATTTCCGGACAGTCCGGCGGCTTTTTTGTGGAAGAGGTTCTGAGTCAGAGGAAAGAATGGTTACCTCAATTTCAGCCGGGTTATCACCTTCAGGCAACTCCTGTGAAAAAAGTTATCGTTAGATACAGTTATAAGTATACGAAAGCAAAATTTAATCCGGATTAAGGCATACCTCAGAATCCGGGTCATCATCTTCATTGGGAGAATCGGCATCAACGGCTGCTTTTCTTTTCTTGTTGGCGAAGGTTTTTCGGCGAACCTGTTTTCCGGTTTTCTCCTGAGGCTTCCTCTTCCAGAAGGGGTCATCAGCCTAAACAAAAGAAAGAAATACAATTGAAAGACGGTTTAAAAGAACAGATTACAGATACAGGATAAAGTGAGACTTACTGCAGGCGGCTTGTTCTTCTTATAATATGGAGCTAGCCCGACTTTGCTGCAGTCTGCTAAAGAGACATTGAGGATCTTCTTGGCTGATTCTATTACTTCCGATTCAGAAAGCTTGTCTTTGGCAAACCTTTGAGGATCATCCGATTTACCAGAATATTTGCACATTAGCTGAGAACGCTGGCTCCGGGGAAGTATGCTCCAAGATAACCAGCAGCGTAGGAAATCAGTCCCAATCAAACCGTTAGCTATGAAGGCTCTTAACTTGGAGAGCTGAGATGAAAACCGGGTCCGTTCAACAGAGCCAAGCCATTGTGGCAAAGGATGATTCTCCGGAATACGGGTTTCACGGTAACCCGGCAGAGGGTTCTCCCCTTCAGGAGAAGTATCAATGCAGTAAAACCATGACTTGTTCCAGTCTTTCGGATGAGTGTGTAAAGCGGCATGTGGGAAAACGACATCTCTCCTTTTCTGAATACTGACGCCACCAAGCTCCTGATGTGGTCCGCTGGTAAACTCGGTGCGCCGGTTTAAATGAAAGAAATCTCGGAATAAATCGACGGACGGTTCTTCTTGCAGATATACTTCCGAAAACACTTGGAAGTCACAGATGTTTGAGACAGAATTGGGTCCAATATCCTGAGGGTGCAGTTGGAAAGCAGCAAGAACATCCCGGAAAAACTTTGAACCGGGGGGAGAGAAGCCTCGAGATATATGATCAAAGAACACAATGACCTCCCCGGACCTGGGAGTAGGGGGACATTCATTACCCGGGGCCCGCCACTTTAAAACAGACTGAGGTCCTAACGTGCCAATCTCAGAAATCTTGATCAAATCATCCTCAGTGATGATAGAAGGAACCCAATCGCAGGAGACATATTGCTTGGCCATTGCAACGAAAAGGCAAAGTACTGGAAAAGATAAAGCACAGAAAACGGATTATGAAGATACAGCAGCATAAACCGGAAACTATCTATGAAAGTTACGCAACGGTTTAACTGAGGACTAATGGTATGGTTAAACCGGCAATTACGATGAGCTACATCATTTCCGGTTAATGGCAGTTGAAGGGGAACAGCTAAACCGTCGCGTTAAATTACAGAGTTTCGCAAGAGCAGGGCATATCAGTTTAAACCGGGACATGCCTAACAGATCTACCAAGGAGAAAAATAGGTTTCTAAAAAACAGCTAAGGGAGAACATATCTGAGCGTACTAGGAAAAGAGAAACAAATGTAAGAGTATGCGGGAAAAAACCACAAGGACCTTATACTAAGCGGATGGAACTATAAGCTAGACAGGAACGACGGAGATCTGAAGTATTTACAGCAGGATAAAAGTACAATTTAACGACAAAATCTGAAGGACAAAGTTACTAGAGATCATTAGCTTAAGGGCGAACAAGATGAAGCTTCTATTAAGTCTCTAATGGCGGAGGCGTAGGAAGAAACCCTAGAAGTTACAGACTGATAATGGAGGAGAAGGACGTACCTGGAGCGGCAAGAATCTGCGGCGGAGGTTCTCTGGTCAAGCTCAGGGTGATGCAGCGGCCGGCGAGGTCTTGGATCCAGCAGTCGACGGCGGCGGTTCGAGCTCGGGCGACGATGGAGTTGGGCGACGGAGGAAGAAGACGGAGTAAGAAGAAGAATAACGAATGGGGATAGCAGCATTTATAAAGGGGAGTCAGATCTGAAGCGACAAGTGCGGGAATCGAGGAGGCAAAAAATCGGATAAAGATCCTCTGACGCCTTGATTCTCGGGATAACCCTTAAAATAAGCTACGGTACAGCTCGCGGCGTTAAATGCGGAGATGATGTCACTGTCAGATTTAATGATCCCTAAGGATGACGTCAGAGCCGGTTTATAAGGATGAGAAGACAGAAGAAAATTATACAAGAGAAGACTGATATGAACAAGTTCAAATCATTCTGGGGCCTAATGTCAGGGATATGACTAGCAGGTATAAACCGGCTAGTATAAACCGGCTTTGTTAATATATTTGTTTGTAATATGTAGTAAAGGCTACGGCCCATAAAGATCTTAGAGCCCATGTATAGAATTAAGGTTTGTAAACCGCCCCGTGAGGTAACTTGAGAGATAAGGAAGAAAGACAGAAACCGAGGCGGACACAATTATGAGCCGGCCTCGGGACTCTGTAAACCGGACCAGGCGTACCCTCTATATAAAGGGACGGCCCGGCGACGGTTTAAGGACAAGCAACAATCAACCCGTCGAGACACAGGCAAGCGAATCCGCTCCCTGTAATCCGACGCCCAAGCAATACCAAACCAACTAGACGTAGGCTTTTACCTTCATCGAAGGGGCCGAACTAGTATAAACCCTCTGTGTCCTTTGTGTGCTATGAACCCCTTCAAGCTAACCCGTGCGATGGTTCCATCATCAAGTCCGCTAAACCGGACATCTGCCGTGCTATTTCCACGACAGGTTCCGTGGTGTGGGTACAGTGTACTAACCTTTACAAAGTGTGTTTTGATCTATCGATAGCCGCGCCCACGGATATGGGCCCAGTTCGTAGCCGGTCACACTATGAACCAACAATAATAATGACTTGCTTAATAATAACCTCAGTTCGATGCTGAGAAAGAGATTGGTGGTGATCGAGAGAGGGTCACGAAGGTATTGTGGATACCGAAGTTGGTAAGTTGATGTATGATATGGTTATGACGTAACCGCCGATTAAGATTAAGTTAGTGCATGCGAATGTTAACTTGTTGCATGTAGTATCATCAGGATTCATATGCTCATGCTATGCTTGTTCTAGTTGTATGATGTTCAGTTGTGCATGCCATGTTGCTCTGTTGGTATCATGCTCATGATTGATTTAACCTGCTAATGCCATGCTGTTGTTGTCTTGATTGCATTTGGTTATTGTGAGCTTGCATGTACATTCAATGTACTGACCTGACGTTTCATGCCAGTTTGCAGGTCGTGGCTGGATTGCTTGCTTGTTTTGGTGTGGTTCCTGTATTCGCGAGCTAGGATAAACGTTCCAGCCAGAGTCCCTGCGGATTGGAATCCATCATCGTTGTTCGTTATTCCGCTGCGAGTAGAGGTTCCGCTGCCGCGAGTTGTTATGCTGCTTGCATAGAGCAACTGTGGTTGGCGTAGCGTCGCCGTGTCGGTGTCATTCCTTGTAATATCGGATACCTTGTACTCGTATTCATGCTGTAATAGAAAGCTGGTTTGTTCTATACTAAGTAGTGCCGTATTCCAGAAGACTTCACCTCGATCTCTGGGCTGGAATACAGGGCGTTCCAATTTCTCTGAGCCGGGGTGCCACAATCGGTCAGACAACGATAAGCGATAAATTGACGATTCATCGGAATATCGGAAGATATCTTGAACGGTGCTTATGATGATGCTAGTACTTGGCTTGATGTGCCACTAAGTGAATTTCTAGGTGAACAACTTGCTAGAGTTCAAAATATTCAGCATGCTGAAACTGATGAAGTCTTTGAAACTGAAAATTACGATACACCTATTAGATCTAGCACTCCTAGATATGAATTGTCTGATATACATGAAGGATATGTTATGGAGGGAGAGGTAGCTAGAGACTTTCTTGCTTGTAAGCATAGAGATGATCTGAAGAAATTGTAACGCAAGTGGAAAGAAAAATCTTTAAATGCTAGTATGAAATATAATCCTGAGTTTGCTACTTCACCTATCCGTGTTACAGATAAGGACTATGAGTTCTCTGTCGATCCTGA
This sequence comes from Secale cereale, assembly GCA_902687465.1. Taxonomy (NCBI): domain Eukaryota; kingdom Viridiplantae; phylum Streptophyta; class Magnoliopsida; order Poales; family Poaceae; genus Secale; species Secale cereale. The sequence continues at coordinate 248,643,919 of LR738711.1, forward strand.
GATAATTACTTTGGTTGAATCTAATCTTTTTCATGGTTATAAAACCGGAATTGGTGTGGCACATCTTACTAAACTGAATGATATAGCCGCCCTATTTACTCATTACGAGAAAATTCACTACTATTGTATCCTTAATTTGTTTCCTTTCTCTCTAAAGGGTGATGCTAAGATATAGTTTAATTCTCTTGCTCCTGGTTGTGTGCGTAGTCCCCAGGATATGATTTACTATTTCTCTAAAAAAATATTTTCCTGCTCATAGGAAACAAGCTGCCTTATAGGAAATATTTAATTTTGTGCAAACTGAAGAAGAGTCTCCCACAAGCTTGGGGGAGGCTTCTCCAATTACTTGATGCCTTTCCTGATCATCCTCTCAAGAAGAATGGAATACTTGATATCTTTTATAATGGACTAACCGATGCTTCTAGGGACCACCTAGATAGTTGTGCCAGTTGTGTTTTCAGGGAACAAATTATTGGAAAAGTTGAAGAACTATTGAATAATATGTTGAGAAATGATAATGAGTGGACTCTTCCTGAACCTCCTAAGCCAACTCCGAAGAAGAGAGGAATTCTATTTCTAAGTCCTGAAGATATGCAAGAGGTAAAGAAATCAATGAAGGAAAAAGGCATTAAAGCTGAAGGTGTTAAGAATTTACCACCTATCAAAGAAATACATGGTCTGAATTCCCCGACACATGTAGTAAAGGTAAACTCTCTATAGATTTGATGAAGGTGATATTCGTCATAATAAATCTGCTAGTCAATGCATGGATGAATTTGATAACTTTATTGTGAAACAAGAAAACTTCAAGCATATTAGTAGACAATTGGAATGAAATGCTTATATGGTTGAACACTTGAGTGACTATATGTCTAGAGTTGAATATGATCTACAGCTTGTTAGTAAACACGCATCCATGGTAAAAACTCAAGTAGAACAAGTTATCAAAGCACAAATTGATTTGATTAATGAGATGAACAATAAGAAAAATGACCATGCTGTTAGAGTTATGACTAGAGGTGGTAAAATGACTCAGGAACCTTTTAATCCTGAAGGACATCCCAAAAGGATTGAACAAGAGTCTCAAATAATTAATATTAATGCACCTAGTTCATCTAGAAAGAAAAATGATAAGACTTTGCATGCTTCTAGTGAAGCTACCGTAAACACACCTAAAAATCCAAATGGTATTTCTATCTCTGATGTTGAAACACAATCTGGTAATGAACATGAACCTAGTGACAATGATAATGATGAGGTTCATAATGATGCAACCTAGTAATGATAATGATGTGGAGATAGAACATGTTGTTGAACTTGATAACCCACAACCCAAGAATAAAAGATATGAGAAAAGAAACTTCATTGCTAGGAAACATGGTAAAGAAAGAGAACCATGGGTTCAGAAATCCATACCTTTTCCTCCTAAAGGTTGAAAGAGTAAAAATGATGAAGAATTTGAACACTTTTGTGAAATGCTTAGACCCGTCTTTTTACGCTTACGTTTGACTGATATTCTAAAAATGTCTCCTTATGCTAAGTATATGAAAGATATTGTTACAAATAAAAGAAAAATACCGGAAGCTGGAATTTTCACCATTCTTGCAAATTATATATATAAGGGTGGAATACCAAAGAAACTAGGAGATCTAGGAATACCAACTATGCCATGCTCTATTAGAAGAAACTATGTTAAAACTTCGTTGTGTGATTTAGGAGCTGGTGTTAGTGTTATGCCTTTCTCTTTGTATCGAAGACTTGATTTGGATAAATTGACACCAACTGAAATCTCCTTGCAAATGGCCAATAAATCAACTGCTATACCCATTGGTATTTGTTAGGATATGCCTGTTGTAGTTGCAAATGTTAATATCTTAATGGACTTTGTTATTCTTCATATGCCCGAGGACAACAATATGTCAATCATCCTTGGTAGACCCTTCTTGAATATTGCAGGGGCTGTTATTGATTGCAATAAAGGCAATGCCACTTTTCATGTTAATGGTAACGATCATACGACCACTTTCTGAATAAACAACCTTAAGCGAATATCATCAATTCTATTGGAAAAATTTCAACAATTGCTATTGGATGTTTTGAATTCCCTATTCCTACTGTCAAAAGAAATATGATATTCTTATTATTGGGGACATACATATCCCTGTTGAGGTAACCTAGTGTTATACGAAGATTCTCCAGTTTCATGTCATTCGGAAGAAGTTTGTAAATAAGAATTGATCAACCTTATTAATGGATTCCTTTTGATGGGCATGAGATGGATGAATTTAGTAAACACAACTTTTTGTACCCACTTTTTATTATATGTTACTTAGAGTTAATAAAGTAGAAATACAATTATTTTTCTGTTTTCTGTTTTACATGTGAAATAAAAAATGACCAGAAAACAGAAGTTCTCCAAATGACTTGAAAATTTAGTATGAATTTTTGTGCAATATTTAAGAATTTTTGGCACTGAACACACCTCAGGGGGGTGCACGAGTGGGGACCAACCCACAGGGCGCGCCCCCTTGCTTGTGGGTCCCACATGTGTCTCCCTCACTTATTCCATCACCCGTCCACTTTGTCTTCCTTCAGAAAAAATCACCCCATTGTTCAAACCCATGTTCTTGCTTATCTTGTTGCCATTTTCGATCTCCTTGTTCGTTGCTTCATTTCCAAAACTGTTTTGGGAGATTGTTCATTGGTATGTGACTCCTCCATTGGTCCAATTAGTTTTTGCTCTAGTGCTTTATATATTGCAATTTTTTGCTGTTGTGTTGACCATGTTCTTGAGCTTGCATGTCAAATTTATATGGTCCAAAGTAGTTTTGTTGCATGATATAGCCTCTAGACACTTGTTGGAGTAGTTGCTATCACTTTTGTTGAGGTTTGTTCACTTTTATTGTGAGTCACTAAAAAATTCAAAAAAATCCAGAGAAAGAAAATGATGAGGAAAATATTCCAAGGTGGTTCCTCAAGGAAGAAGAAATCCCTAAGACTCGCTATTGGCGAGCCACACCTTGACCACCCGCGGGAAGCTCTAGTACGACCATGTGAATGGCCGTCGGATAATTCCATGACTCTTTCTTTCAAGGAAGAATTTAATGTCTACGTGAATAACGCTGGCCTTGCGGACTTCTTGTCAGATGAGTTCTTACAATATTACAACCTCACCGATTCTTCTATATGGAGATTTAAGTATTCAGGCCGATGAGGTACACAATCTGTTTTATTTGATCTTTATGATAAATCTTATAGCATGGATCTTGAGGAGTTTAATGAAGCATGCAAAATTCCGCAATGGGGCACTTGCACTGAACCACATACAGTTCGGGGTTCCTTGCTAGCATTACCGTAGGAGAAACTAGAGCTATACGACAAGCCACTACGGGGAGCATTCACTTTCCTTCTTTACATTATTTTGCTCTATTCGTGGGTAGATGTATTAATGGTAAACATGATCATAGCCATCTTTGTGCTTCTGATTTGAGTATTATTTAAAGCGCAGTAATGAATGACAGACAATATAACTTAGGGGCTATTGTCGCACGTCGGCTACATAAAAATGCTTTAGAGGGAGATTTCTTTGGAGGAATTTATGCCGCTCGTTTAGCTGACTATCTGGGAGTACCTATAAGAAATGATGACACTCAGTTACCTCCCACTTTCCTTGATTATGCCGCTATGGAGCGATTCCAATTTCTTGAGAGTGGTGATTTGCCTTTCCAATACAAACTAATCTTTGGAAGGAGCTGTGTCGTCTATGTTATGCTCCCTACCCCTACTTTCTTTGACTTTCAGGCAAATCAAAGATATTTTATTCGAAGGGAAGAGGTAGATGAGTAGGAGAGAGCGAGGGAGACAGCTCACCCCCATGAGGCAGCTCGCCAGGCGATGGCAGCTGCAACCGAGTACAACCCCAACTACGACTATGGATTTCATCCAGGCCAGCCATGGCCATAGACCAACTTAGGCCAAAATCCTAAGCTTGGGGGAGTATGTATTTCTCACCGACGTTACATTCATGTTCACACACTCATTCCAGTTGTCGGTGTTCATACTTTCTCAATTGTATCACCCATGTTAGTTTATTTTCCTTGCTTTCTTCTTGGGTGTTTGAAAAACTTTAGAAAACCCAAAAATATTTCTTGTTTCTTTTTGTCTTTTCTTTGTCTTTTATTTTTCTAGTAGTTGTAGTATTAAAAAGGAAACCCAAAAATATTTGTCGTTTCTTTTGCTTGTTGGGAGCTTTCCCGTGTAAATAATTTTTCTCATTCTTGTTTTTGTTTTTTTCCAGGAAAAACAAAAACTCTAAAAATATTTTAGCATGTTTCTCTAAAATTATTTTCTTTTCTGTGGGTTGTGAGGACAAGACCACGGTGACAATGTTGAGTGGCTCTCATATGCATTATTGTTGATCTAACAAAGAGCCCATATTACCTTCTCTTCTCCTTTGAATAATTGTTTGTAGATTCCAGCTTAGTCCAATGCACATGCACTCTTATTATTATTCACATCATTCGGTCGTGCAAGCGAAAGGCAATAATGAAGAAATTTGATGAAGTGATTGAGGTGAAGAAAAGCTGGTACGAACTCTACCTATTTTGTTTTTGTAAATATGATTAGTTGTCTTGATTCAGCCTATTGTGAATGAAACATGTTTGCAATGACAATTAGAGATCATAGTTATTCATGCCATGCATAAGTAGCTAGGAGTTGATAATGGTTTGCCTTGTGTGCCAACATGCATTTAAAATTGTCATGATGTGGTATGATAGGATGGTATCCTCCTTTGAATGATCGAGTGACTTAACTTGGCACATGTTCACGCATGTAGTTGAATCAAAATCAACATAGCCTCCATGACTTTTTATGTTCATGGTGTTTTAGACCCTACTCATGCTTACATTCAAAGTTGATTAACCTCAATGCATGTTTATGACTGTTGTCGCTCTCTAGTTGGTCGCTTCGCAATCTATTTGCTAGCCTTCACTTGAACTAAGCGGGGATACTGCTTGTGCATCCACTTCCATAAACCCAAAGTTGTTCCATATGAGTCCACCATATCTATCTATATATATGCATTATTTACATGTCGTTCCAAGTAAATTTGCATGTGCCAAACTCTAAACCTTCGAATAATAATCTGTTTTGAATGCCCGAATCTCTCTTGTGGCGTTTGGGGGCTGTCAGTATCTTCCGTGCTAGGTGGATTATTCTCACGATGAGTGTTTATTCACTTGTCATTCGTGAGAAAGTGGCTGGTAATCGGGATGCCTAGTTCCATGCTCAAAATCAAATCAAAATATAATTAAACAAAACTCCCCCAGGATTGTTGTTGGTATGGACGATACCCATGGATTCGGTTTGCCCTGGAGTGTGATTGTTCGTGGAAACTTCACCATTCTATTTGTGGACCGCCTATAATGTACGTAGCATAGAAGATGGTGAAAACTCTTGGTCATTGCCTTGATAATGAAAGCATATCTCCCAAAATTATATTTATCTCTGTTTTAAAAACTTCGACCTCTAGCACCTCTGTAAATCCCTGCTTCCCTCTGCGAAGGGCCTATCTATTTACTTTTATTGTTGAACTAGCTAGAGAGCACCACTGTTATTTATATGCTTTTTTCATTGATGTTGACTATGAGTGTGAATGGATCTCTTTTACGATGAATTACAATGTCCAGTCAGTCCTCGATCTTCAGAGGTGCTCTGCATTTATGTTTTGCGGTCTCAGAAAGGGCTAGTGAGATACCATTATATCATATCGTATGATGATTGTTTTGAAAAAGTGTTGTCATCCGAGGTATCTTATTATTGCTCGCTAGTTGATTATGATATTGATATGACTAAATGTGATACCTAAATGTTATTGTGAATAATGTTACTTTACAATCTTTGCTGAAAACTTGAACTTTAGCTAGACATATTTGCAACAACAAGATCAAATGAACTTTGTAAAAGTTTTTCTGTGCCACACTATGTACGACGGTTCGGTGGGCGACCGGAGGCCGTTCGACCCACACTATGTATGGCGGCGAAGAAGAAGGGGTCGGAGGCCCTCCCGCGCCGCCGCTGGGTGAAAGTGAACAGCTGCGCCGGTAGTGGATTCCTTCCCTCGCCGACAGCGACAACGTTAAGCCTCCTTCCCTTCCCGGCGGACGGATCCCGTCGGCTCTTTGACCAGCAGTGAGGGGGGGAGAGAGAGGCCAACGAAGTCTTGTTTAGATCTGGAGAGGGTGAGAGAGTGTGAAGAGAGCAACTACAAGCAGACCAGCAGTGAGGGGAGAGAGAGAGGCCAACGAAGCCTTGTTTAGATCTGGAGAGGGTGAGAGAGAGTGAAGAGAACAACTACAAGCGCTGAGGCTCCAACGTGTATATATATACTGGAGAGAGTGTGAAGAGTGCAAACCCTAGAAAACAAGTGCCGAGGCTGCAGCTTATACGTGATGAGGTGATTATACGGTCACTACGAGATCGTATAGCTCTGTATCCATCCATTTTGACCAGTCAAAGAATCCTCCTGGCATGAATTGTGCTCAAGTGTAGTTTTCGAACCCGAGACCTCAAGTTTGATAAGCGAACAGGCTAACCAACTACACAACCCTCCCGTTATGTTCAATGAGGGGGAAAATAACCTTTTATACATTCCTGCATTCGTGTGACAAGCATGCCGTATCTTTTTTGTGTGGGAGTCAGCGGGATTTAAATCATAATCATGTCATGTGGCTTTGGTGGTAAGACTATCCACAATGGTGCAAAAATAATGCAGCCTTAGTCACCTTACCTCTCTCCACGTAGTATGTTGGGTCCCACCAGTCAGAGGGTGAAACAAATAAATTAATAAGGAAAATTAAAAGCGCCAGCGGTGTATCTTGCCTCACAGATCTCGCTACTGCTCAGGAACACTGTCCAATTGATCCCTATGTTCGCTCACGTACTATTTTAAGTGAATCCTTATTATAACATGCACACAATTTTGGGCACTTGTATTCGACCTAAGTCAGTGTGCCACCGTATCTCGTACGACTCCCTCCGTCTAGGTGTAATAAGTCACGTTAGATGGTGCAGCGGGACCATGGTGCAAGCAGATTGGAGAAGGAGAAACTTGACCGGTCATTCCTCCAATCAAAGCCCTGATTTCTATCTCTAAACGCAACAATTGATCCAAACAACTAAGGGCCTCTTTGATTCATAGGATTTCCAAAATGCAGGAATAGGAAAAACGTGGGATTGGGGTGGCATGTCATCTTGAATTCTACATGATTCTATGAGTGTTTGATCGTGCATAGAAAAAACGTATGATTCTTTCAAATAGGTTAGTGTGGATTGAAAATTTCCTATGAAATCTAGTGCAAATGAATCCTATGGAAAAGTTCCTATGGTTTAGAATCCTATGATTCAAACAACCCACATAAGAAAAAATCCTAAGGAATTGAATCCTTCAAAATTCCTTTGAGAATCCTTGGAATCAAAGAAGCCCTAAGAGATGCCGTTTTAGCTACCATGCAGGGCCACGTATTAACTCGCATGCAAGCCGACTTTGATTTCTTGACTGATTGACGCGTAGTTGTGCTCCATGCATTGGGTTTCCGGGGGAGATAACAAGGCAGAGTAAGGAGCGTTTGGTTACATTGCTTAGGTTGGTCATAGTTTGTACGTACTCCATTTGTATCTCACTTCCTGTGGCTTTGCACTAGCACGATTTTCCTATTCTATGAACCTGTGTGTGTGTGTGTGTGTGTGTGTGTGTGTGTGTGTGTGTGTGTGTGCGCGTGTGTGTTTAACAGCATGTGTGTGTTAGAGAGAGCGACAGATCGACCTACTCCTACAGAGAGATGGTATGTAGTGTATGATTTTAGCCGCGAGAGTCGGTGCATCCTCTCGTTTCCGGGCATCCGGTAGGGACAGGCGGACAGCTGCCACGCTCGCTCTTGACCATCCTGGCCCACCCAAAGCCCCTCCATCGCCCGCACACGCTTCCCACCCGAAACGGTCACCGCCGCTCCAAAGAATTGGTGCCGCATTCATGCCCGGGCAGAGCGGACACGACCTCTCACTGGCGCCTGCGTTGAAGGGAGAAGCGGATTCAAGAGTGATGGTTGCTTCGTCCGTCCAACTTACTGCTGGGTCTATGTGATTTGACGGCTCATTGGTCATTATTACTGAGGTGGTAGGACTGCTGGATGTCCCACGCTTTCAGCAAAAGGAGGTACTACTGGATTACAATTTTCTCCATTCTTACGGTGGAGGAGTGCAAGAGCAGTGAAAACACGCAGGCTCAGTGATTACATGGCCCACCTCACACTATCACCATATTTTCTGGACACCGTGCGACACCTAACTCTTTACATAGTACTCCCTCCGTTCCTAAATATAAGTCTTTGTAGAGATTCCACTAGGTGGACTACATACGGAACAAAATGAATGAATCTACACTTAAAATGCATCTATATACATCCGTATGTGGTTCATGGTGAAATCTCTACAAATACTTATATTTAGGAACGAAGGAAGTACTTGTATAGTACGTACTATAATTTATCGGCGAGATAGTACAATGCTATGAAGCTTCCAGCTTCTGTTACATGTATCTTGCGTCCAAGGTTGCCCGTTGCAACATTTCATCAAATACAAAGGAGACTAACATGCATGCTATTGCATCTCAATGATTGACAGATCATAGCATGCTACATACGGAGCAAAATGAGTGAATCTACACTCTAAAATACGTTTATAAACATCAGTGTTTGGAGTATGTACTAGTAGTTCATATTGAAATCTACTAAAGGACATATATATTCCAAACAATATGATAATCTCTCTAACCAAGGTAGTAGGGACGAGGAGTAAATGGAGGGAGTAGTAAAATTTTCTCCTCGTCCTGCGAGCCACCGCGCGCATGGGCGAGGGAGCGGGCGTAAGGCATAGTAAGCAAGCTTCACCTCGTCCTGCGAGCCACTGCGCCCGTGGGCGGGGGAGACGGCGTACTAAGCAAGCCTTGACTCTAAGTTACTCCTCATTCTGCGAGTTGACGGGACACATCAAAAGTACTCCAGTGTATAGAGCCTTGCCTCTAAGGTAGGCCCCACATGGTTTGCCTCTTTCTTAACATAACGCGTCAAGTCGCAATTTGTTTGTTCACCCGTGGTAGAAAATCCTCCCTCCATCTAGTGGACAACCAGTACATATGTCAAGTTACCACATAGGCTTCCTTTCCATACAGAAATGAGCTCCACCGTGTACCCGCGCGAGTGTGGTTGGGAAAGAGACGGGAGTACGTGCGCCATGCGTGCACCTCTTCTCTTCGTGCACGTCCCCCACCTACATGGGTGTGAGAGAGAGAGAGATGCAAATCTAGACCAAATGGCTTGTGTGCCTTCGTGAGTGTTTTTTGTTTGGGGGGGAGGTTGATTTCGTGAATTTATTTGTGGGAATATGTGTCGATGACATCTCAAACAAAATTTTGCATGCAATGTGTGTGAAATGGAGTCCTATCCATATCATATATAGAGGGTCGGGCGATCCACAAGAAGAGAGGGAGGTGTCATAGATATTGATAGAGTCGAACAGAGGATCAAGTGGGTGGGTGCAAGATCAGTGAAGAGAGCCATCGAAATTGT